>JAHRHZ010000049.1:26421128-26440734 GCA_024137785.1 Ginglymostoma cirratum
GGCAGTTAAGAATTAACCATATTGCTGTGGGTCTGGAGTCACATGTAGGCCTGAGCAGGTAAGAATGACAGATTTGCTTCCCTAAAGGGCTTTAGTGAACCAGGTGGGTTTTTCTGAGAATCGACAATGGATTCATGGTCATTATTAGACTCTTAATTCCAGACATTTTTTTAATTGGATTCAATTTCCACCATCTGCCATGGTAGGATTCAAATCCCTATTCCTAGAATATTATCTGGATTTCTGGATTAATAGTCCAGTGATAGTACCACTGGGCCATCACCTTCCCATTCAACTACCAATATACTATGTGACCTGTACCAAAGGACCTTTGCTTGTGCCAAAGGCTATTCCAAATGTATAACAGGAATGCATCTAAAATATTGCTAGTCAAATCAAGCAAACTGGATGAAATCACAATAAAATATTCTCAAAACCCATCAGTAAAAATTCCAAACAAAATTGTATTGGAACAGCTCATAATTGAATTGATAGCCATTAAAAATTGACTGTGTCATAAAGTGACTCCTCAATCCACCCTGAGGAAACTGTGCGACAGCTCATCCTCCACTTATAGAGTTACAGGGGTCTACAGAGATCTATAGCACAGAAAGAGGCCATTTAGCCCATTGAGTCTGCACTAGACAAAAACAACCAACTAGCTATTCTAATCCCGTTCTCCATTCCTTAACCTTTAGCCTTACACGCTTTCGCAACACAAGCATTTAAATATGTAGGGAAAAAGACCTCTGGAAGTAACCACTATCTGAGCAGATGAAGCCGAAAGTATATGCAAATAGTTCAGGTTATGAAAAATTGAGACCACTCCCTCCTCTGAAAATGTCAGAAAACTAAACCAGGCTTTAACAAAAACAATTCCTGGGGCTTGGAAAGGGCAGTAAAAAATTGACTGTCTTGGAGATGACATCTTCATGTACCATCAACTTTTAAGTTGTTTGCTTGTGTAAATCAGTATTCAGTGTGCCTGTTATGGATTGGGTCATGTCAGACAGTTTGGAGCTGGGGAATCAGGATGTCCTAGCATTCAAAATCGAAAAGCAATTGAAAAAAAAAGGATGCAGTAGAGCTGTGTCAAGAAGATTTTTCAACCTGACCAGTTATATCATTATGCATGAAGGCTATCTAACATCCCAAACCCAAGCGTCTTCATCTGCTTCATCCATGGGAATGGGAAACTGGCACATTGGTTGGTGGTGCCACTGTCAGGACATACCCAGCACCATTCCCAACCTAAGAATCTCACCTCACATTAAATTCTACAGCCAATGGTTGGATTCTTTGTACCTGTTTCTATCTCCAACCTTTCAACCAATTAACAATGCTCGTCACAGGGTTGCCTACAACTTGTTGCTTTTTATTAACCATCTCACAACTCAGAACACAATGAGGATAATAACAGACTTCAGAAAGATGAAGACAAACAGCTGAAATGGTGGGACACATTTTGGGTGAAATGCAATGACAAAAGTACGAAGTAATAGATTTAAGGAAAATTAGAGGAAGTCACATAAAACTAAACAGTATAATTTTAAAGGGGATACAAGAATAGAGAGACAGGCCAAGGCTGGGAGTGTAACATGTATGTATGAGTGGATTTCAGATACAGAAATCATTGAAGATGGCTGAATAAGTTGATCAGGCTGCTAAAAGTGCACCTGCCTTTGTTCTTCTAGATGGAAGTGGTCATGGATGTTCAAGAAGCTGTCTGAGGAACTCTGGTGATCTTCTGCAGTGCATCTTGTAGATAGTACACACTGCTACTACTGACCCTCGCTGGAATTACCAATGGAAGAACCAAGGGTGGCTGCAGAAAAATGCTCCTGACTCATGAGAGGAAGAAGGAATGGCCAGGAATGGTATCCTATCCCAACACAGGATCATTACCATTCCATCTACGGAAACCAGGAATCCCTCTCTGTCCCATCAGCAGCACCAGGGAAGATGTCACCCCTCAATATGGCAAGTTACAATATTTCAACATCTGCGCAAGACAGACTGGAATATGGATACATAAGAACAGGACCAGTCCATTCAGGCTGTTGAGGCTTAACACCCATGGTACACCAAAAACTGAGGTTATCGTTAGCAGCAGTATTTGAACAAGTTCCCATTATGAAAACCATGCTAAGACAAAACCATATGATTAGATAGCAGTCTAAATGGGGATCACAGTAGTAGTAAAGCTGATACTCAAGGGTTAAAAAAATGCATTAAGCATTGTTAAATAATTAAAACTGCATGAAGGATTTATCTGTATTGGGTACATTACTGTAGCAAATGAATGCTTATAATAGTTTTTCATGCACATTGACTGATATGTCTCTCTCAGCTCCAGTAATGAAAAATAGATATTGGGCTCAATGTGTCTCCCTGTCCTCTGAATTCTTCCCATCCCTCACTCACACCCACATCATGCCACTTTTCTGCAACCCTGCAAACCCCTCACCTAATCTTGTTTAGAAGCTTGATCCTTCATGACATCCTAACCCCAAGGACTGTGCAGTCACTGCTGGCTTCCCATTTGAAATACTCTTAAGTATATTATAGGGATCAGCCATGGCTCAGTGGGCAGCACTTTCACCAGGGTCAGAAAGTCATGGGTGATTAACAGAAATTAAACAGAAGATAACGATGTTCATCAGATTCAATGACACTTTTTCAGTATTGCTGCAGCTGAGGTGACTTTGAATTTTAATTAAAATACTTGTTCCCGAAACAGTGTAGGATTTGTCTTCCTGGCTAGAGCTTTAGTGAAGACGGAAAGGGTTTGACATTATAATCATTACTAGCATCCTCTTCAGGACCTGCCTGACCCTGCCGTTCCATCTGATTGTTCAAAGAATATAACAATGAAGCATTTCATTTTGGATAATTTTTTAAGGCCACCGCAAGCTAATCAGAAGAACTCATGTTTTGGTTCAGCCTGTTTATTTCATTCCATGCCTTTGTTTACATCCAGACTGAAATGTGAGCCTTGTACACTTTCTTTCAGTTCTGATTCATGGATTTCCTTCTAGCATAAAAACTATAGTTCAAAAGCATATCTCTTGTCCCGAAAGATTCATACATCAACAATTAATATTCGATTAAGTATTGTGACAAGGGTGACTGTGGTATTAGAAAGATTTAAGGATACCAATGATGCAACTGTATAACATTTCCATATCAACTGTACGTTTATAAATTAGAATCACTTCCTACAATGAAGTCACAGCCTTTTTGAAATGGACCAGTATTCTTTACTTTCTGCATCCAAAAAGTGTACAGAATGCATTTGTGTTATTGGTAGAGATTTATCAAACAACTGGCAAAACCATTAGTCTTGGTAAACCAAGCATTAGCAGTACACTGCTCTTGGTTAATCTGAAGGAGCTCAAAAAGGGATTTAAGTTCCAAGTAGATATTATGTTAACTGCCGCAAACAACGTAGTGATTGCAACTACGTTGTCAGCCAGGTCGACTTGACAGAATATGGGATCCCTGATTACGACTGTTAATATGATCCAATCAGGGAGCCCTGGGTGACAGATAAGAACAGGAGGGTCAAAGGATCTGTTCACTCTAAGAGCTGGCACTGAGGAAGCTGGATCAGTGTCAAGAACTTTCCATGTATAGATAAAGGGTGACTTGGTGACGGGACACTGGCATCTGCGCAGTATTTTCAGTGGGGATGAGAGTTGGATTAATGATATAACTATGCAAAAGTGCTCACTAGCTGAAGCCCAACTGGACTTCAAACAGGCGCTACAACCGGCTTTATTACTGGAAAATGTGCAGCATATGAGTTGCAGGGTATTCCAACGGAAGAGGATATCCTCACCAGTCTGACTGAGCATGGGAAACACCACTCGAGTGAAGGCAACTACATATTCGCATTCAGGACATATCCTGCCCCTTGTCCATTCCCCTCCATTCAAGGAGATCATGGCTGACTTGATAATTCTCAACTTCACTATTCTGTCCCTACATAACCTTCATTTCCTGTCTGGCAGCATCTATGGAGAGAATCAAAGTTAACATTTTGTGTCCAGTGACCCTTTCTCAGAACTGATGATAGCTGGGAAAAAGCTGTCTTCTATGCTGAAGACAGAGCTGGGGGAGGGGATAAGAAGTAAGCGATAGGTGGAGATAGAGCTCAAAGACAGAGAAGGACAGTTGGGCAGATAAAGAAGTGGGTAACGCTCAGCCTACAAGAATGAATAGTTGCTAATGGGGACTACTGGTGGCTAACAACGTGTTGTGTGTGGAAGCAGCGCATGTGATTTATTTCCTCTATTCATTAAAGGGATGAGGGCGTCATTGGCTAGGCAGCATTTCTAGTCCACCCCTAATTGCCCAGAGGGCAGTTCAGAGTCAACCATACTGCTGTGGGTCTGGACTCACATGTAGGCCGGACCAGGTAAGGATGGCATTTCCTTCTCTAAAGGACAACAGTGAACCACGTGGGTTTTTCCAACAATCAACAATGGATTCATGGTCATTATTAGATTCTTAATTCCAGATATTTTACTCAAATTCCACCATCTGTGTGGTGGGATTCGAATCCGGGTCCCCAGAATGTTATCTAGGTCTCTGGATTAACAATCCAATGATAATACCACTAGGCCATTGCCTCCCCTCAAACCAAGGTCTGGTGTGTGAAAATGGGGGAAGAACATAGGGAAGGTGCTCAAACCCTTAAGTTGTTGAACTCAATATGAAGTCCTGAAGGCTGTAGAGTTCCCAAGTGGAAAATGAATTTCACTGGAGCACTCAGCAAGCCTGAGACAGAGATGCTGACCAGGGAACAAAGTGGTGCATTGATGTGGCAAACAACTAGAAGTTCAGAGTCTTTTCTGCGGACAGAACATAGGTGTTCTGCATAACAGTCACCCAATCTAGGCTTCACTTGCCCATTGTAGAGCAGACTACATTGCGAGCTGCAAATGCAGTAGTCCATGGGGCTTATTGGCCTTTAGTCCTATTACTTCCCCTTTTGCTCCCCTTTTCTCTAATAACCATAATTCCCTAAGGTTTTGGAGTAGATTTGTAGCTCGGGTTGTGGGTGTTGAGGTTGGTTGGTTCACCAAACTGGTTTGTTGTTCCGCAGGCTTTTCGTTACCGTGCTTGGTAACATCCTCAGTGCAGCCTCCGATGAAGTATTGGTGTGTTTTCCCGCCTGGTTTTTAAACTCTGGAGTCCGTTGAGCTGGATTGCCTCACTTCCAGTTTTCCTTTGTAGTGGAGTGTTTATGGGGTCGAGTTCTATGTGTTTATTAATGGCTTTCTTCGTGGAGTGCCAGGCTTCTAGGAATTCCTATGCCTGTCTCTGCTTAGCTTGTCCCACGATTTTGGTGTTGTCCCAGTCGAGTTGGTGGTTCTCCTTATCCATGTGGATTGAGATGAGTGAGTATTGGTCGTGTCTTTTTGTAGCCAGTTGGTGTTTGTGTACCCTTGTTGTTAGTTTCCTTCCTGTTTGTCCGATGTAGTGTTTCTCACAGTCTCTGCAGGAGATGCTATAGATGACATTGGTCCTGTCGTTGGCGGGGAGTGGGCCTTTAGTTTGGGTGAGCAGTTGTCGCAGAGTTGATGTGGGCTTGTGTGCCATTCTTGATGCCCAGCGGTCTTAGGAGTCTTGTGGTTTGTTCCGATGTGTTCCTGATGTAGGGTAGTGTGATGAGTGTGTCGGGGCGTGTAGTATCTTCCTGATGTCGTTCATGTAGGCATCTTCTGACCCAGTTTTTTGGATATCCATGACCCTTGAAAACCTGGAAGAGGTATTCTTCTTCCTCTTGGCGTAGTTCTGTGTTGCTGCAGTGTGTTGCATATACACCCTATATATACTCCACTACAAAGGAAAACTGGAAGTGAGGCAATCCAGCTCAACGGACTCCAGAGTTTAAAAACCAGGCAGGAAAACACACTGACGCTTCATCGGAGGCTGCACTGAGGATGTTACTCAGCATGATAACGAAACGTCTGCGGAACAACAAACCAGCTCGGCGAGCCAACCAACCTCAACAAAACCAATATTCTATTCTATAAGAAGAATTAATGTACAGCTTTGATTATTGGCCTTTCTGTTAAGGTGATTCTTTCTTCTTTGCAAGACGACAAAAGTCCCTCTTTGGATAAATAACTGAATGAATAAGACAAAATGGTGGATTGTAGGAATGCAATTTTCTCGGAAAGGTATTGTAGAGTAGACTTGGAAAATTATAAATCCATGAGTTTATTCTGTTGTGAGTAAACTGTTAGAAAGTGTCACAGAGGGGACAATGAAATGCTGAAAACAGTTATAGTATAAGGATGGAGAATCATTGTGAATTCATGGGAGGATGCAGTTGTCTAATAAATGAGCATTTCTAGGAAATTACAAGAAATTTTGTTGAGAATAGAAATTTGAGGAAGTGGTGGCTTTTGATAACATCATAAATCATTTACTGAAAATTTAAGAAGGTACAGAATAAGAAGTAAGTTTCTGAAATGCTTTGAAAATTAATTAAGCAGAAAAAGCAAAGAACATTTACGACTGGGCCTGTACTGAAATGGCAATAGAACATTAGCAGGTTGATGTTGAGGGTATTGCTGCATACAGCATGGACTAATGTGATGCTGGGGTCAGAAAAAAGCTGTTCATGTTTGCAAATTATATCAATTTGTGGGGAGGAGTAATTCATTCAATAGAAAACAGAACAATAAACACAAACAAAAGGTTCTAGATGAGTGCAGAAGGTTAACTGACAGTGCAAGTAGTATTTAATGTAATGAGGTTCAGCAAGGAAAAATATAGGACTTGAAAATAAACTGAATTGTTGTGAAATACAGAAGATGGCCTACAAGAGGGTAGAGACAAATACAGCGTGGCAACGCACTGGATTCTGGGCTTAAAAATAGAGGGTTTTTTTATGCATTTGTGTGGAATGGTGTGACGCATTCCTGAGAATTTTTAATTTGTGCTTGGTGGGATGGGGAAGAAGCAGAGAAAAGTTTCACTTATCAGTGAATCAGGTTTAGTACATGTGAAATTGGTGCAAGATTAATTTCAGTAAATGGAATCAGAAGGAAGAATAGAATTCCATACCTGTCGCACCTAATTATATAATTGCCGAATTTTAGAAGCAGAAACATCACTGTATGGGTTGAAATGTAACTAATGCACACAAAATCCCATCTCCGCAGAAACAGTTGACACTCAGGACTTTGTATAAGAGGAATGAGCTTCAACTGACTATGCTTTATCACCCTTGAATTTAATCTTGTTGTAACTACAGCAATTTTTAAATACAACATTTTATACATATATATTGCTTACATCGCAATGTTTTATGAATACCAAAGCATTATCAAATTTGTCTCTAGATATGATGATCATGCTTTTAATTTTACAGCTCTTCTGCCTCATTCAGATGTCACGTAGACCGCGTAAACGCATGTTTGTTTTACTTATTTATACATACAATACTCAGGTTCTACACTTCCAAATGATGAAATAAATGTTTGACATAGTTCTTTTAAGTAAGACTTGTAGATGACCTTTCGCTACTTCTCATTTACATAATTAAGTGAAAATCAAAGTATTCTCCAGTCATAACTTGTTTAATTTTATGAAGAAATTCAGGCTCAGACAGTAATGGACTGAGAAGGATTGTCTCGAAGTTCAGTTTTTAAGCATAGCGCTCTCTGGAAAGTATTTTAATTACCTTGAAATTTTCTTTTATATCAGCAAAAAAAACTCCAAGAAATGGAGGAGAGAACAGCCTAAGCATTAAAAATTTAGTGAGTGAATATTTCATGCAAATTTCCAGACAGTAGCTTCAAAGGTGTAAAACAGGGAATATTACAAGTCATTTTCTCTTTCTACAGCTAAGATAACTATATCATGACAACTTAGCTTGCTACAAGTAGTAGATAGCTACATGACAATACACGTTTGGCTAATATTATGCATAATATAGGAATCTTCGATGAACTTGAAGTCTGAGAATTTATGGGGGTGGCGGGGGGAAATATTAATGTGCAAGGTACTGCTCACCTTGTAGAGATTAAAGTTCCCAAAGAAAGACTCTTTTGATGTTTGTCACATAATGGAAATCAATGCATGTGGAACAGTAAAAGAACAGATAAAAACAATCTTGTATTATGGCAAAGACAAATCTCACTAAAATCCAAAGTGCCCCTCTCTGTCAAATTGCATGAAATCTAACTGGTTACTACAACACACTCTGGGGAGGTTCAACAGCAGGTTTGATCAGAAAACTACTGCTAGACTTTGCACTTGACAACTCAAAGCAGATTTATGTCACAGGTAAACAACTTAGAAGTGATTGCTATTTGGTATGAAAGTACACTTTTTGTAAAATTACCCATTAATTGGATCCTGAACTGATGTACAGTATAAAATGTAGTTCCTCAGAACCAGGGTACAAATTTTCTTTTTGATTGAGAAATCAAACTGAACAGCCAATTAAAGGAAAACAGCCAACATTGAAAAATAAAGATAGGTAGCAGCAAGTCATGACTAACTGGATTCAAGTTTGAGATTCAAAAGTGAAAATTCCACAACAGAAGCAGAATTTGAGGTCCTTTGAAAGAATAAATTAAAATGGAAGACTGTGTGTTTGAGTCTTGATTTTAACACAGTACTGAGTGGAAGGGGAATTATGTTTAGAATAAGAGGTTTGGAATATTTTAGAAAGGAACATAGGGACTGGTCAGAGAAGCATTGACTGGTAGGATCAAAAAATGCAAAAAAAAAATGCAATGGAGAGATGTAATTGAAAGATAGAGATGAGCGAGGGAGTAGCCAGCAGATGACAAGTCTTTTCTTCGTCTGTCAGGAATTCAAGAGGTGCTGAACAGCATCCAAATACAGAAGCAGTAATCAAAACCAAAGCAGGTTTAGTTCATCTGAGATTGGAGAAAGATTGTGTTTTGCAGCCAATATCTTTGTATCCTGCAGTATCCTCACAAGTTTGTCCAGAAGCAATCAACGGGTCATCAGGGTTCAGTAAAACAGATTTCTAAGAAATGTAGAAAAACAGGAAAGGAATCCAGCACAACAATTTCACTTCGACCACTGGCCCGTGATCCTTTCTGTGTATCACTTTATACCCCAGAAGCTCAGCAGTTTGTTGAATTCATGAAATTTCAGAGAGCCCTCCAAGTAATCTATCAAACTATGTTTGAAAAAGGAATAGGTGCAGAATACTTGCTCTACTATATGAGAATGACTTCATGTTGTCAAAAATATTGGGTTTTAATAGCACATTGGAATTTTATATGAAAGCATTTCATATTATTTCCCAAAATACATAGGAAACGTAGGAACATTGGAACATGAGTAGGACATTAGGTCATTTGATCCTGATCCACCGTCAATGAGACCAGAGCTGATGCGTGGCCTAACTCCATATACCTGCCTTTGGCCCATAACATTTAATACCCTTGGATTAATAAAAATGTATCAATCTCAGAGTTAAAATTAACAACTCATCCGACATCAACTGCTGTGGAAGAGTTCCAAACACCCTTTGTGTATAGAAGTGCTTTGTAACGTCTCTCCTGAATGAAAAGGCTTTAATTCTCAGACTATAAACCCTTAGTTCTAGAATCCACAAGCAGTGGAAATAGGACACGTATAGGTAAACTTTATTTTCCTATTAATACTTTGAAAATTTCAATCAGATCACCCCTCAATCTTCTAAGTCCTAGAGAAAACAGGCCTAATTTGTATAATCTCTCCACATAACCTAACCCCTTAAGTCCAGGCATCATTCTTGTAAATGTATATTGTGCTCTCTCGAAGGCCAGTATATCTCTCCTAAGCTCTCATGCCCGGATCTGTTCATAATACAGGTAGTTCTCCTATAACACGATAGTTGTGTTCTTGTGTGACCTTGCGCTATAGGGAATCACCGTAGAAAATCGTTTTATAAGGAAATCGCTACAGAAAATTGCTATACCTGTGCAGCAGAAAATTTGTGTAATCCAAAAGTGTCAATTTGTGTTAAAGAAGCACACGTTATAGCAGAACTACCTGTACTCCAGTTGTAGTTGAACTGCAATATGACTTCTACATTCTTGTACTCCATCCCATTACTCATTAATAGTATACGAGAGATATTTCAAACATGAAAAAGAACCTTAAAATTTCAACACATCCACAGGAATCATACACTGCAAACATTGATCAGATGCTGCCTAATTTTGCATCTATCTATATTTTAATGGATAGGTAATTGCCAACAGCACGCACCCAGATTCCTATTATGTAATGTCAAATGGCAAACCTCCACACTTATGTCCTGATTTTTGCAGAGTCATGGAGAATGATGGCAAGGACCCAGGTTCAAATGCCATTTCCTCATTTCCAATTAACCCCATTTTGCTAGTAGGGGAGATGAGGTCTAACTCACATGAGGGAAAACAAAACTCAGGTGGGTCATTTGAAATTAGTGCTGAGTTCACACAATCCCCATTTTCTTTGTAGGAAGCCTTAAATTGCTGTGTCAAAGTTACTTATTTCAGGAGTAGACAAAACATAATGTTTTTGAGATGATTTTAGCTTGGGTTGTGAATGAAGGTGGTTGGCATCACTTCTGGTTCTGTTTCACAGTGGTTGCCAAGTGATGCCAACGACCCCACTAAAACGAGGCATATAAATAACAAGCGGGACAGAACACTAACGCTTCACCGGAGGCATACTGACGATGTTAACTAGCAGGGTGATGAAACGTCTACAAACAAAACACGGGCTCGGCAAGCAAGTTCACAACCTCAGTAGACAAAACTGTCCATGAAAGACAGAGAAGATTCATAGACATTCAAGCCATGACATGACTCAAATTCTCAGCACTTCAAAAAAAATCTAAAAGCTTGTCTATGCCAATAGCTTGAAAATAACTTTTTTTCTATGCATTCAAAGGATGAGGGGATTGTTGGCCAGGCCAGCATTTATTGCCCATCATAATTGGCTAGAAGGCGGTTAAGAGTCAACCACATTGCTGTGGGTCCAGAGTCACGTGTAGACCAGACCAGGTAAGGATAACAGTTCATGGGATGTACGAGTTCGAAGAGTTAATGTGTTCAGGAAAACAACTAAAGGTGTGAGGGCTGTAATTATCGAGAGTAATGACCAAGTTATTACATTGTCATCTCTGGCTCTGGATGTTTTGAGTTCAAATCCAACTCAAGATGTAAATTCTTAGCTGATATTCTGATGCGGTACTCAAGGAGCACTGCCCGATCAGAGGTCCCATCCTTTCACTGTGGCCCCATCTCCTCACAGGTGAACAAGAAAGACCCCATGAAGTTATTTCACAGAACAGGTCTCTCAGGTTTAGTGCTCAACATACAATCTTCAATGATCATCGCTGAACAGGGTCTCTGATTCTAGTCATGCTTCTGAAGTCTTCTTCTCTCCCCACAGATGCTTCCTAACCTGCTGAGTACCTCTAACAACATCTTTCTGTTTGTGGGAGTCTGTTGCGTGCTGTCTAGCTGCTGTATCTCCAACAACAGTGGCTACACTTCAAAAAGATTTCAGCGGCTGTGAGGTACGTTAGGATATCCTGAAGGTTTGAAGATCACTTTATAAATACAAACCTTGCATTAACAATGAAGAAAAGACCCAAGAATGGAACAATCAGTAACAGGACATCCATCATTCTCTTCTAGTCTGGGAGAAATTAGGGACACAAACTCTGAATGTGATGTGATTGATACTTGAACAATTAAACACCAGTCTAGATAAACAGATTATTCACAATCTGCAGTAAACCTTGTTCTACAAGTTACAATAGCTGTAGACATTGTTGAAAGGCTCTTTATGAATGTTTGCTGCTTTCCCAACTTTTTAATTATTTTAGCCAGAGGAGAACAAGGAGGGGTCTAAATTCACAGTTTGAATGACATCGCGATGAGGCTAGTAATGGATATTTGTTTTGTGTGGATCAATATCTTTGCAATGGGGTTATAAATGGGAATAGAGATAACAAGGTGTGGGGCTGGATGAACACAGCAGGCCAAGCAGCATCATAGGAGCAGGAAAGCTTGATGTTTTGGGCCAAGACCCTTCATCAGAAATGGGGGAGGGGAAGGGGGTTCTGAAATAAATAGGGAGAGAGGGGGAGGCGGATAGAAGATGGATAGAGGAGAGGACAGGTGGAGAGGAGGCAGACAAGTCGAAGAGGCGGGGATGGAGCCAGTAAAGGTGAGTGTAGGTGGGGGGGTAGGGAGGAGATAGGTCAGTCCAGGGAGGACGGACAGGTCAAGGGGGCGGGATGAGGTTAGTAGATAGGAGATGGGGGTGGGGCTTGAGGTGGGAGGAGGGGATAGGTGAGAGGAAGAACAGGTTAGGGAGATGGAGATGAGCTGGGCTGGTTTTGGGATGCGGTTGGGGGAGGGGAGATTTTGAAGCTTGTGAAATCCACATTGATACCATTGGGCTGCAGGGTTCCCAGGCTGAATATGATTTGCTGTTCCTGCAGCCTTCGGGTGGCATCACTGTGGCATTGCAGGAGGCCCAGGATGGACATGTCGTCTGAGGAATGGGAGGAGTAGTTGAAATGGTTTGCGACTGGGAGGTGCAGTTGTTTGTTGCGAACTGAGCGCAGGTGTTCTGCAAAGCGGTTCCCAAGCCTCCGCTTGGTTTCCCCGATGTAGAGGTAGCCACAACGGGCTACCCGTTGATGCAGTACACCACATTGGCAGATGTGCAGGTAATTTGTTTTTCTCAGGGAATAATGACTGGAGATGTAAATTTTTTGAATCGGCTTCAATGATATGTGTTCTTTTTTAATTATGGTGGAAGTTCTAATAATTGTTTTAGTTTATTGTTTAATTTTATTTCTCCATTGCTCCTGAGGTCCACGGTGGGTACTGCACAAGTTGTCACAGTGGGTATAGGGACCGGAGTGTTTGATGGGCTGTCATGAGGTAGCATTAAAATTGGCATGGGGGCTAAAATGGGCCATGTTGGTGGGTGGCTTGACATGGGTTGGCACTTGCAATAGCTGTCACTGGGCCAAAAATAGCATCTTAAAACCTGATTCCATAAAGTGACCTGTTGTCATCTTAGTAAGGCTTTTATATGTCTTTCCAAGCTCACTGTGATTGAAAGACATTGTTATTAAACATTTAGTGAAATCAAATAGCCCTGGAGCAACAAATATCACTGATTCAGACAATCTGAGGCTAATGACACACGATTTCCAAACAGCAAATAGTACTATGCATTTTGTAAAAAATTATGCTTACACAGAAGTGTTAAATTTCCTTTTTAGCGTATATAAATGTTTTAAATCTATACATCCTTTCTTTTACTTCAACCTTCTGATTTGTCTTTTTTTCCTCACCAAACATATTTGCAACATGCTATCTGCAAGGTTATTTCTAACACGTAGGCCTGGATCTTTGTCTTTGAGGGAGGTAATGCAAGTCATGACAATATATGAGCATGTACACAAACATACAAATGAGGAGCAATATTCCCACTAGGCTGTGAATGTCACTGCAATGGGTCACATGTCAACACCATTCCCAGCAGTGACTTTCGGTTGCCTTGCACGGAAAATGAAGATCTGCACAGAAGAAAAGAATGAAACAGATTGTAAATTAGAAGTAGGAGCAGGCTACTCAGCCCTGTTAGCCTCTCTGCCATAACAAGAATCCACAGGACACTACCCTAAAAAAAACTGTGTTCACCACCTTTTAAGAGGGTTCCAAAAATTCAAGACATTTCTAATAAAAGAAATGTGCCTTATCTGTTTCCAAACTCTAATTCTAGATTCTTCCTCAACAGGAAATATCCCTCAGGATCTGACACATTTTGAAGATAAGACTCCTCTTACCGCTCCAAACTCTTAACATTTGCCTTCCCTCATACTGCAACCTTCTCATTCCAGGTAATAATCCAGTCAATCGTTCCTGCACTGATTCTAACAAATTTATATCCTTCCCTAATTGAGGAGACAAAATTGCATACAATATTGAAAATATGCTCTCGCCAATGCTCCAAATAACTCAATGATAACCTGTTTAATTTTGCGCTCAATTCCATTTGCAATAAAAAAAATTCTGTATGTTTTTCTAATTACTCACTTGACCTCATGTTAAACTTTTGTAATTCAGTTCACACAATTCAGCTCACACCATTCAGATAACAGGTTTCTTTTTAATCTTCCTGTGAAAATGTACATTTGTATTTTGTCCAAGATTATCCTTGAGTGCTAGAGTTGTTGCCATTCACTTAACCTATCCATATCCCTTTGTGGCTTCAAGATCTCTTCATAGTTTACATTTCTAATCATCCTTGTGCCATCAGCAAATGTAGCAATTATCCTTAGGTCACTTCATCCCAAGTCATTTACATAAATTGTGAAAGGTTAAGGCCCTAACATTGTCCCTGTGGCACACAACTCATCACATTTTGCCAACTATAAAATCACCCATTTACAACTGCCCTCTGTTTCCCATTAGATAGCCAATGTAGGACTGCTAAACCGTGTGTTTTTATTTCCACAAAATCCTTTGATGTGATGCCTTATCATATTCCATCCAGAAATCTATGTAAAGTACATCTACTAACTTCACTTTATCCACAGCACACATTACTTCTTCAAAGAATATGGTTAAAGATAATTTCTCCTTCACAGAGCCTTATTGATTCTGCCTGATACCTTGAACTTCACTAAGTACCCTTAAATGTCCTTAATATTAGCTCCGAGCATCTTCCCTATATCAGATGTTAAGCTAACTCACCTGTAGCTTCTTGCTCTGTCTCCCTCTATCACTGAATGAAGGAGTCACATTTGCTATTTCCCAATCTAATAGTACCTTCTCTGAATCTGGGGAATTTTGGAAACTAAAACCAACATCTCAACTTTCTGGCTAAGCACTTATTTAAAGTTTCATCAGTATTTGGAAACTTGTCATCCAACAGCTGCAACAAATTGTTTCGATGGGATCAAATTCTCTGGTGATTGAAATTTTCTTTAGTTCACCCTTCTCTTCCATTTCCTGGTTTACAACTATTTCTGAGTTGTTACTTGTATCTTCTTTCACGCAGACCAATGCAAACTAACTGTTCAATTCATCTCACTTTCCATTAATTCCCAAACTTGCTTTCTATAGGAGCAACATTCACTTCATTAACTCTTATTTGTTTAAATAAGTCTTGCAATTTGTTTTTGTATTTCTAGATAGCTTTCTCACACTCTAATTGGTCATTCATTATTAACTTTTAGTCATTCTTTCATTTATTTTTAATTTTCTCCAATCCACTGAATGACCGTTCATTTTTGCACAATTATATGCCCTTCATTAAATTTGATATTAACTATAACTTTTTGCTTAACAATGCATGGTAAGTCCTATCCTTAAAGTTTTTGTACTCATTCATAACTCAGCTGTTGTATATATTATAAAATATCTCCTTAAATGTCTGCCACTGCACACCTATGTACATTCTCTGTTCACCTGGTATGCAGTTGATCTTATCTAGCTTTGCTTGCATCCTTTCATCATTGCCCTTATTTAATTTAAAATACTAATCATGGAAATACTGTTCTCTACCCCAACATGATCACTGCTTGACATACTTTTCTGAATGGTAGGATCTTCATTTCAGAAGCTGGAAGGAGATATATGGAGGTTTCCGATGGAGTTAAGCTCGCTGTTTCTGGATGTAGATCAGTGGTGGGTTGAGGGACTGGTGAGTGCTGACATGACATGTTCAAAGATATGCCACAGTCCTCAGGGTCTTTATCCCAGTTGTTAGCTCATCATGTTGACCCTCTAAGACTTCGCCCTCGCACTCCCTTCATGCCCCCACCTGCTCCTCATGCCACCTCATTCCTCCTAACCACTCCCAATGGCCCCTCAAACCCTCTATGTCAACTCATGCATCTCATGCCCTCACACCCTCCATGATAAGCAATGCCATCTAACCACCAAGATGGCCCCTTGAAGGACTAGCCATTTAAACAACTTCATAGCTTGATGGTTCAACAGACCCTGTCCATCTTTGTGGAACTTTTTATCTACTTTAAACATCTGTGACTCTCACACTGTGAGTCAAGGCCTTGCTTCATGGAAAATGTGGTGTGTTTGAACTCAGCGCCAAGTTGAAATGGCTCTACTGGGTTTTCATTTCTGTCACCTTCAAATCACACCCTTCTCACTACTAGCAAAAACAGGATCTGTCAGATGAATGGGCAGGAACTTCTCATCTTGGGAAAGTCTGTGGAGTCTCCACTACTGCACAAAATCTGGGTCATGTTCGACCCTTTCAGTTTCCTACATATGACATCGCTGAAGCAGATGGCTCTGTTGCATACTTATATCCTAAAAAATACCACTTTTCTGGGTCTTCTGTCTGGATGGCACTGTGGGATCTGGATTTAAGCCATCAGGGTCTTAAGGTTCTTATTTGGATTTAAATTTGAAGATTTAGTAGAAATTATATGTTATTTCTGGTGTGTGCCTTGCACATGACTTTTGCATGTATTGGAGAAACTTTCACAGAAGGAGATCATTCAGACTATAGAGCCGTTGACCACTCTTTGGAAGAGTTATTTAATGAGTAGCATTCATCTGCTCCTTTTCCACTGTCTGAAAATCTTTCCTTTACAAATGAATATGCAATTTTCTTTTGAAGATTATAATTAAATCAGTTCCAAGCACTGTTTCTAATGTGGAGATGCCGGTGTTGGACTGGGGTGGATAAAGTCAAAAGTCACACAACACCAGGTTATAGTCCAACAGGTTTATTTGAGATCACAAGCTTTCAGAGCACTGCTCCTTTGTCAACGTGTGATTTCAAATAAACATGTTGGACTATAACCTGGTGTCATGAGACTTCTGACTGAGCACTCCTTCAGACAGTGTATTCCAGTTCATAGATCAGAGTTAACATTTGTTTATCTCACTTGGTTGTTTTGCCAATTACTTTAAACCTATGTCATCTTCTACTAACTCTATCAAAATCCTTCATAATTTTCAAAGCTCTGATTAAATCTCTTCTTTATGTTGAAAAGAGAACAATCTCAGATTCTTTAGTGTCTCCAAGTAACTAATGTATCATTATCCTTGGTCTAATTCTAGTAAGCCTCTGCACCTTCTCCAGGACATTCACATCAGCCCAAGTCTCCAACTGAGATTGAATCATTGATTTTAAAGTTTAAGCAGGATTTGGCTGATTTTAATCTCTACGATCCTATTTCTAACACAGAAAGTCCCATATGCTGCTCTAACAATCTTAATTATCCAGCTACTTCGAAAACAGTGGTGCAATATACAAGCAATAAACCTAAATAAGATGTCTATATGAAAATCATTGGGTTTATCGAGTTGTAAAATAGCACGTTTATACATTTGAACATACCAGTTTGGAGCAGGAATAGACAATTAAGCCTCTCAAACTTCCATTGCCATTTGATAAGATCATGGTTCTCTGATACTTACCTTGGTTAACCTTTTCACCTCTGCGTCCACCATCTTTTCAGGAAAAGACTCACAATCCTCAGAGAAAAAAATTCTCCTAATCTCTATCTTAAATGGATGAAGTCTCATTTTTAAACAGTGACCCTTCATTCTAGATTCTCCCACAAGAAGAAACATTTGGACTGGAGGGCAGGTCTTACATTGGAGCGAAGAAGAATGAGAGGTGACTTAATAGAGGTATACAAGATGATGAGAGGCACAGATAGAGTGGATACCCAGGTACTTTCTCCCAAGGCAAAAATGACTATTATGAGGGGACATAATTTTAAGTTGACTGGAGGAAGGTATAGGTGATATGTCAGAGGTAGGTTCTTTACACAGAGAGTGGTAGGTGTGTGGAATGCGCTGCCGGCGGTGGAGTCAGACACTTTAGAGACTTTTAAGTGATTCTTGCATAGACACATGGAGGATAGTAACATGTAGGGTATACAGGGTAGTTTGATCTTAATAGGATAATAGGTCAGCACAACATCGTGGGCTGAAGGGCCTGTACTGTGCTATACTGTTCTACGTTCTATGTTCTATCCTTTCCACATTCAGCCTGTTCAAGGCTAGTCAAGATCATAATGAAACCAGAAAAAGAAACTCAGTCGATCTGGCAGTACCTGTGGGGAGAAAGCAGAGTTAAATTTCAAGATCAGTGACCCTTCATCAGAGTCTAATGAAGAGTCACTGGACTTGAAACATTAATTCTGCTTTCTCTCCACAGATGCTGTCAGACCTGCTGAGTTTCTCCAGCAATTTCTGTTTTTATTTCAGATCTCCAGCACCCGCAGTTCTGTTTTATTTTACTCAAGATCATATATGCTTCAATCAAATTACCTCTTGCTCTTCATCTGTGGCAGGAAACATGGTTAATGTTTCAAGTTTGTGATCTTTCATCAGAATTGAGGAAAATAAAACAAATAACTATGCATGCTGAAGATCTGAAACAGAAAAAGCAAAAATTGCTCAAAAAACTCAGCAGATGTCACAACACCTGTGGAGAGAAAGCAGAGTTAGTGTTTTGAGTCCAGTGACCTTCTACAGAATTCTGCAACTTTCAGCAATTTCTGTTCTGGTTTCACAACAAAAAAGGGTGAAGGGCTGGAGAGATTGAACTACAAAAATATTTCATGGTTCAAAAACCAAATTGTGTAGTTAAACTATCAAACAATGCGCCTAAATGAGATGTTAATGGCTGGTTAATAGCTGTGTGCAGCCCAGTCATCCCTGCAAAGTGGCCCCCACTAATGTCTTGGAATTCATTTTTAAATTGTAAACAGTGGTCTCTCACACCAGTCAAGTAAAACCTGATATGGTCAAATACATAAAAATACATCTATCAGCAAACAACCCAGCTTTTCTATCACCATCTCAGTGGTAAGACAGATCCACCAAATGCGGAATGTCAATAGTACACAGTCAAGGAGGCAGAGCTCCAGTCCTCGACAGTGCCTCAGAACCCATGGAAGTTCATGTTAACAAGTCAAACATGACTAAGGAAACCTTCTGCTGATTAGTAACTATCACCATCCCTTAACTGAGGGATCACTATTCCTGCATCATGATCGTCACTTGGAAGAAGCAATGACAAATGCAAAAGCACAAAATATACACTGGTCGGAGGACGCTAACTTCTATCACCGAATGTGGCTCTTTAGCACCACTACTTACCAAAATGGTTAAGTGCTGAAGGACCTACCAGCTAGACTGAGCTTGTAGCAGCTGATGAGGGAAATAATAAGGAAGAAAAACTGACTCGATCATAACCTCACCAATCTAACTGTTGGAGATATGTCAATGATAGCACTGATAGGAGTGACCACTGGACAGCGTTTGTGGAGCTAAAACTTCAGGTTTGTACCAAGGACACCCTCCATTATGTTCTGTCTCATCTACATGCTGCTCTGGTTGAAATCAATTAGAAGCCACAATTTTAATTTTCACTTGTACATTAATAGCACTTAGCTCAATCTCACTACCACCTTTCTCAACATACCTAATGTCACAAAATTATTAGAGATAAAAGGTACTGCAGATGCTGGAGAATCCGAGATATCAAGCATGGGGCTGGATGAACACAGCAGGCCAAGCAGCATCATAGGAGCAGGAAAACTTGA
>JAHRHZ010000049.1:26445734-26545307 GCA_024137785.1 Ginglymostoma cirratum
TTCGGGCCTAGACCCTTCTTCAGAAGAAGGACTTGGGCCCGAAACATCAGCTTTTCTGCTCCTCTGATGCTGCTTGGCCTGCTGTGTTCATCCAGTTCCACACCTTGTTATCTCTGTCACTCTCTCATGTTTGCTGCTGCGTAGTGGGAGAGAAAATCTCAGTGACTCTGAGAAGGTGAGTGGCAGCAGTGAGCGAGGTTGCAAGGCTGGAAAATGCAGCTGAATCAGGAATGAGGTGAGAATGGGAAGTAAGTCTGGAGAAGCCAGGGAGAGTGACGCCACAGGGTCAAGGTAGGAGCGAGACTGCCAAACGGCCTCTAGATTTAATTATTTGAACACAGTTCTAGCTGGTCTTCCATTTACCACATCCATCAAATAAGTCTTATTCAAAACACTGCTGTCCATATCCTGAGATAGCAAGAACTACAGATGCTGGAGTCAAAGATAACAAAGTGTTGCTCCAGCTCCACACTTTGTTGTCCATATCCGAACTTGCACCAAGTCCTCAGTTGACTGACCAACATTGCCTTCCAATTGAGAAAGTCATTGACTTTAAAACTTCAAACTCCTCCAGGCATTTGCCTCTCACTAATTCTACAATCTCATCTAGTTTACAATCCTCCAAGATATCAGCATTTCTCCATTTCTGAACTCATGAGCATTCCTAATTTTGAAACCACAGCACAATTGGCAGCAATGCTTTGAAAATCTTCCCTTAAACTTTTCTGTATCTCTATCTCTCTTCCCCCATCACTTATGAGGGTGCCAAAATATTTTAAACCAGATTTTTGGTCTTTTTCTCCAGAATTATCTTGTAATACTTGAAGACAAATTTTGGTCAATAGCTCTGCTGTGAAACACCTTTGAATGCTTTATATTCAGTCGGTACAAAACATCAATAGCACAACATATGGCACTTTGCTCTCCTCCACCAATTAATATTGTCACAATTGTAACTTCTACTTCAATCTGCTTTGCCACCCAATTCTGATATTGCAGGGTTGACTTAGCACTTAGAAGTCTATCAACTACAGCCTTGACTATATTGAATGGTTAAGTATTCAAAACCTTTTGAGGTAAAGGTTTCCAAAAATTCACAAGCTTTTGAGCGAAGAAATGTTTCATCTCACTCCTGAATTACCAAGCTACTGTCCTTAGATTATGGTTTTGGTTCTAAACTTTCCAAACAGAGAAGTAGCTTCTCAGCATCTGTCTTGTCAAGTCCAACTCTCAATCTTATTAACTCAAGGAATTTAGGCTTATTCTACACAATTTCTTATGAGAAAAACTTCTCAGTTCAAGAATCAATCTAGTGAACCTGCCCAGCACTCGTTCTAGGGCCACCGTGTCCTTCATTCGATAAGATGGCCAAAATTACATGCAGTACTACATGTGCGATGCTAGTAGGACCTCACTTGCTCACAGCAAGACTTCAATACCCTGAAGAAAAGTCACCAGACTCGAAATGTTAACTCTGCTTTCTTCCCATTCATGCTGCCAGATCTGCTGAATTTTGCCAGCATTTTCTGTTTTTATCTCAACTCTAGGCCTGAGATGAGGAAAAATTTCTTCACTCAAAGGCTTGCAAGTTTTTTTGGGTCACGGATTGAGCTAAGTAGCAGAAGGATAAGAGGGGACATGAGGAAAAACTTTCTTTTAAGCAAAGGGTGGTGGATGTCTAGAATTTGCAGTCTGAGTTGGTGAAGGAGACAGAGATCTTAAACTCTTTTAAAATGTACCTGGATCTCCACCTTTAGTGCTGTAAGTTGCAGGACAGTGGTCATGTGCAGTAAGATGGGATTAGAAAGGGCATCTTTGCGTTGGCCTAGACAAGGTGGGCTGAATAGCCCTTTCTGCGCTGTATCATTTGTATAGGTCTACCTCCACTATCCACAGTTCTTTATTTATTTCATTACTCTTGTACTCCAGACAGTTGATTTTTTGAGACAGCACAGAGTTAATGGGGCAATTTGAAGTAGTGTTCAACCAGTACAAAAAGTATACTTTGCCAAGAAGAAAAAACAAACTCAACAATTCTGAGACTCCTGAAAACAAAGAACGAAATGAGGTGTGGACAAACATATTGTTATGAAAATGTCTAATTGCACGATTCATATGTCGTAGGGGCAGAACCTCTTATTTTGTCAAACCAAAATTTGTAAATGCAAGGTAATTAAAATTCTGGAATTCAGAAACTGCCAGATCACCAAAGTATTTACACATTTCCATGTGTACTTACAAAGCTAAAGTTAGAAAGGTGAATGCCATAATCAACAAATAGGCCCATTGACTGGAGGTGAAGACAGCAATTACACAAACAATTACTCTTTGTGGGAAATGTCAATTACTCATGCAGTTTCCCAGAAAAAAGAAATTCTGAAAACCAACTGTTAAACGAGGGATGTTCTTAGAGTATCCATGTACTTTTAAAGATCATAGGACAATCTTAGATGATTGAATTCAATCTCAATTTTGGTCATTCCTGGTGTGACTTTGCAACTACTGGAACCAAAACAAGAAGCATACAAACCATTGGAAATCAATTGCATTTTTAATCTGGAGTCTTTCAACAGGAATTGCGAGTGGAGCCCATTCCAAATCCTGTACATCTTCTAACCTGGTCTATTGCCTCCGTTGCTCCCCATGTGATCTCCTCTATATCAGAGAGACCAAGCGCAGACCCGGTGACTGATTTGCAGAGTTTCTGCGTTCTGTACACTCCTATCAACACCACCTTCTGGTTGCCAGCCATTTCAAATCACCCTCCCACTCCCTTGGCGACATGTCCATCCTGGGCTTCCTCCAATGTCAAAATGAGGCCACGTGCAAACCGGAGGTACGATACATTATATTCCACATCAAGAGCTTCGAGCCCAATGGCCTCAACATAGAATTCACCAGTTTCAAAATCCTCCCACTCCCGGCCTCATTCCATGTCCAGCACTCCCTCCCATCCCCACTCCTTGACCTGACACAACCTGTCCATCTTCTTCCTCACTTATCCACCCCACCTTTTCCATGGCCTCTCTCCACAACTCCCTACCTACATCCACCTATTACCATCCCACCTACCTTCCCCCAACCCCAATCCCCACTCTATTTCTGAGCTCCCTTCCTCCTCCCCAGTCCTGAAGGAAGGTCCAGACCCGAAATGTTGAATTTCCTGCTCCTTGCATGCTGTCTGATCTGCTGTGCTCAGTTTCTTGAACACTTTCTCTGTTTATATTTCAGACTTCCAGCATTTTGCTTTTTGTTTAATGAATCGCTTGTTTGTTTTTCTTAAAAAAAAAGGTTTACGTAGTTGAAGGAATGCAAATGTCGTGAATTTGGTTTTTATGACCCTGGAATAGGCACTTACTTCTCTATGTTACTTGAGCTCATTGTGGGTTCTGTGGTCGGCCCAAAGTCGATAATGGTTGAGTGGGCAAGGAAGGTTGAAGGTAACATGACAGTGAGTGGGTGGGAATGGGCTGGCACTAAGTTAGCAGATGCTATAAAAGAGCTATGAAAAGGTTTTATATGAAGAGGGGTGGTTGGCATGGAGGGCCATTAGCCTGGTTGGCATGGAGGACCATTAGCTGGCATAGAAGGTTTGAGGGGCCTTGAGATTGGCTGCAAAGAAGGGCATAAATTGGCATGGACATAAGGAATGAGGGTTTTTAAAATTTTGGACATAGCCAGCGCACCAAGACAGACCTTCCACATAGGCCATCTCTGCAGTCTACACCTTGCACCATGTTTCTGGGATGATCAGCCAGGACTCCCACGAAATCCACCCTCAGCCCAGAACAAAATCTGAAGTTTTGGGGCATTTCTTCCATAAGACCATAAGACGTAGGAGTGGAAGTAAGGCCATTCGGCCCATCGCGTCCACTCCGCCATTTAATCATGGCTGATGGGCATTTCAACTCCACTTACCCGCACTCTCCCCGTAGCCCTTGATTCCTTGCGAGATCAAGAATTTATCAATCTCTGCCTTGAAGACATTCAACATCCCGGCCTCCACTGCGCTCCGTGGCAATGAATTCCACAGGCCCACCACTCTCTGGCTGAAGAAATGTCTCCTCATTTCCGCTCTAAATCGACCCCCTCTAATTCTAAGGCTGTGCCCACGGGTCCTAGTATCCCCACCTAACGGAAACAACTTCCCAGCGTCCACCCTTTCTAAGCCATGCATTATCTTGTAAGTTTCTATTAGATCCCCCCTCAACCTTCTAAACTCTAATGAATACAATCTCAGGATCCTCAGCCGTTCATCGTATGTTAGGCCTACCGTTCCAGGGATCATCCGTGTGAATCTCTGCTGGACACGTTCCAGTGCCAGTATGTCCTTCCTGAGGTGTGGGGCCAAAAATTGGACACAGTATTCTAAATGGGGCCTAACTAGAGCTTTATAAAGTCTCAGAAGCACATCGCTGCTTTTATATTCCAACCCTCTTGAGATAAATGACAACATTCCATTCGCTTTCTTAATCATGGACTCAACCTGCAAGTTAACCTTTAGAGAATCCTGTACTAGCACTCCCAGATCCCTTTGTACTTCGGCTTTATGAATTTTCTCACCGTTCAGAAAATAATCCATGCCTGTATTCTTTTTTCCAAGGTGCAAGACCTCACATTTGCTCACGTTGAATTTCAGCAGCCATTTCCTGGACCACTCTCCTAAACTGTCTAAATCATTCTGCAGCCTCCCCACCTCCTCCGTACTACCTGCCTGTCCACCCAACTTCGTATCATTGGCAAACTTCACCAGAATGCCCTCAGTCCCTTTATCCAGATCATTAATATATAAAGTGAACAGCTGCGGCCCCAACACTGAACCCTGCAGGACACCACTTGTCACCGGTTGCCATTCCGAAAAAGAGCCTTTTATCCCAACTCTCTGCCTTCTGTCAGACAGCCAATCCTCAATTCATGCCAGTAACTCACCTCGAACACCATGGGCCCTCACCTTACTCAGCAGCCTCCTGTGAGGCACCTTATCAAAGGCCTTTTGGAAGTCTAGATAGATAACATCCACAGGGTTTCCCTGGTCTAACCTACTTGTTACCTCTTCAAAGAACTCTAACAGGTTTGTCAGACACGACCTCCCCTTACTAAATCCATGCTGACTTGTTCTAATCCGACCCTGCACTTCCAAGAATTTTGAAATCTCATCCTTAACGATAGTTTCTAGAATTTTACCAACAACCGAGGTTAGGCAAATCGGCCTATAATTTTCCATCTTTTGCCTTGATCCTTTCTTAAACAAGGGGGTTACAACAGCGATTTTCCAATCTTTTGGGACTTCCCCTGACTCCAGTGACTTTTGAAAGATCACAACCAACGCCTCTGTTATTTCCTCAGCCACCTCCCTCAGAACTCTAGGATGCAGCCCATTGGGGCCAGGAGATTTATCAATTTTTAGACCTTTTAGCTTTTCTAGCACTTTCTCTTTTGTAATGCCTACCATACTCAACTCTGTCCCCTGACTCTCCTTAATTGTTGGGATATTAATCATGTCTTCCACTGTGAAGACTGACGCAAAATACTTATTAAGTTCTTCAGCTATTTCCTTATCTCCCTTCACTAGCCTTGCAGCATCAGTTTGGAGCGGCCCAATGTCTACTTTTGCCTCTCGTTTGTTTCTTATGTGAGCTGCTGGTTGGGTTTGCTCGCACCAAAGTGTTCTAACATTGCCCTCCCAATCCAGGAGCAAAACCCAATGCCTGAATGATGCACAACAGTTTGTCAAAGCCATTTTAAAAAAAATCCAAGTAGTAAATTTGATTCCTGGAGGGACAGACTTGAAAAATAGTAATTTGTGGTATCAGGAGAGGATGAACAGATCTTTAACAAAAACCGAAAGAACTGCAGATGCTATAAATCAGGAACTAAAACAAATGTTGCTCGAAAAGCTCAGCAGGTCTGGCAGCATCTGTAAAGAAAAATCAGAGTTAATGTTTCGGGTCCAGTGACTAGTGACCCTTCCTCAGAAAATGAGTTTTCAGGAAGGGTCACCAAACCCGAAACATTAACTCTGGCTTGCCATGCCAGACCTGCTGAGCTTTTCCAGCAAGTTCTGTTTCTGCTCATGAACAGATCTGTACTCTTGCAAAAGTAAGAAGTCTGAGAGGTAACCTAATAAGGGGTACTTAAAGTGATAAAGGTGTTGATGGAGAGTGAATACGGAGAGATTGTTTCACCCAAGAGAAGAGGGCCCATCAATATATGACAGTCAACAAGAAATCCAATGTTACATTTGGAAGACATTTCTTTACTCAGAGTGGTAAGTACTGATTAAGACAGACAGTGGTTGAATCAGAAAATAATGCAGATAGATTGAGAAGGAAGCTAGACAAGTTGAAGGGGAAAACGGTCAACACAGGATTATAACGGCAGATTTAAATGAGGAAAGATAGGAGCAGGTTCAAGTAGGGCATTACCATCAGCACAGACTGTTCAGGCTGGATGGTGTATTTCAGTTTTTATATCCAACGTATGTAACTGTCAACTGGTTTCTGGATGAAATTCATTTTTCAGAATGAGGTTACTCATATTTAATTGCTGGGCTTCATTAACGTGCCACCAATGGGAAACACTTCTGCTCCTCTTTCTAGGCTTAATAAGAAAAGCAAAATACTTGTTTTGAACGGCATCATGTACTTCGAATTTTTTTCTGCCTAGAGTTCAACTCATGCTTAGAAACATAGAAAATCAGACCAGGAGGAGGCCATTTGGGGCATCAAGCCTGCTCCACCAGTCAACATGATAATGGCTGAGATAACAAGGTGTGGAGCTGGATGAACACAGAAGGCCAAGCAGCATCATAGAAGCAGGAAAGCTTGACGTTTCGGGCCAAGACTCTTCATCAGAAATGGGGGAGGGGAAGAGGGTTCTGAAATAAATAGGGAGAGAGGGGGAGGCGGATAGAAGATAGATAGAGGAGAGGATAGGTGGAGAGGAGACAGACAAGTCAAAGAGGTGGGGATGGAGCCAGTAAAGGTGAGTGTAGGTAGGGGGGTAGGGAGGAGATAGGTCAGTTCAGGGAGGACAGACAGGTCAAGGGGGCGGGATGAGGTTAGTAGATAGGAGATGGGAGTGGGGCTTGAGGTGGGAGGAGGGGATACGTGAGAGGAAGAACAGGTTAGGGAGGCGGGGACAAGCTGGGCTGGTTTTGGGATGCGGTTGGGGGAGGGGAGATTTTGAAGCTTGTGAAATCCACATTGATACCATTGGGCTGCAGGGTTCCCAGGCTGAATATGATTTGCTGTTCCTGCAGCCTTCGGGTGGCATCATTGTGGCATTGCAGGAGGCCCAGGATGGACATGTCGTCTAAGGAATGGGAGGAGGAGTTGAAATGGTTCGCGACTGGGAGGTGCAGTTGTTTGTTCCGAACTGAGCGCAGGTGTTCTGCAAAGCGGTCCCCAAGCCTCCGTTTGGTTTCCCCGATGTAGAGGAAGCCACAACGGGTACAGCGGATGCAGTATACCACTTTGGCAGATGTGCAGGTGAACATCTGCCTGATGTGGAAAGTCTTCTTGGGTTCTTGGGATTGGGGTGAGGGAGGAGGTGTGGGGGCAGGTGTAGCACTTCCTGCGGTTGCAAGGAAAAGTGCCGGGTGTGGTGGGGCTGGAGGGGAGTGTGGAGCGGACAAGGGAGTCACGGAGGGAGTGGTCCCTCCGGAAAGCAGATAAGGGTGGGGAGGGAAAAATGTCTTTGGTGGTGGGGTCGGATTGTAGATGGCGGAAGTGTCGGAGGATGATGCGTTGGATCCGGAGGTTGGTGGGGTGGTACGTGAGGACGAGGGGGATTCTTTTTTGGTTATTATTGCGGGGACGGGGTGTGAGGGATGAGTTGCGGAATTCTCCAGCATCTGCAGTACCTATTATCTCTAAACATGATAATGGCTGATCTTTTCCACCTCGATACCAACCTGCACTGTCCCTTTATTCCTTAACACATTTAGCCTTTGGAATTTTCATTCCAGATTGGCCTCCTACGTATCCTGAGACTGTGAGCCCTTGTTCTGCCCATCCCTGTCAGAATTATATACAGTTCAATTAGATTCCCCTTCATTCTTCTAAACTGCCATGAGTACACATACAGTTATCCCAATCTCTCCTCATATGACAAACCTGCCATCAAGGAATCAGTCTGGTGAACCATCATTACAATCTCTTATGTCATTAATACTTTTTCTTGGATAAGCAAAACAAAGCTACAAACAGTCCTCTCGGTGTGGACTCACCAAGGCCCTGTACAGCTGTAGTAAGACATTCTCATTCTTGGCTTCAAACCCTCATGCAACAAAGACCAACTAGTTGCTTGATGTACCTGCATGTTTTCAGTGACTGGTACCTTAGAACACGCAGCTCTCTTCATGCAACACAGTTCGTCCTCACAATTACACCTCGTTTTGTGTCATTCACAAACTTGGAAAAATTACATTTGACTGCCTCATCTAAACTGTTGAAAAGTACTGGAATAGCTGGGGCCCAGGCACTGGTCCCTTTGGTATCTCACTTTCACTGTTTTCCACTTTGAAAAAGATCCCTTTAAACCTACTTTCTATTTCTTACCTGATAACCAATTTCAATTTCAAGCTATCACTAATCTATAAATGATTTTACACAATTACCCCTCATGTGAGTCTTTATCACACTGAAGCGGCTGTAACTTTCCACACAAGCTGGAGGTAGAACTGAAGCACTAGTTTCAGACAAAAATAGGATCTTTCTGTAGTGGATGTTACCCATTCATAAGACTGGCTAATTGCACGATCCAAGCAGAATATTATCTAATAAGATGTAAACTGTTAGCCACTTGATTTCCACTAATCAGGATGGATAAAAATCAATCCCGTATGTTTGTTGAACAAAAGATACACAAGGAGGAGTCATATTCAACTCAAAACATGAACAATCCTTTTCTCTCCACAGATCCTGCCAGACCTGCTGGGTATTCCCAGCAATTTCTGCTGTTAGTTGTGATAGCAACGAACACACTTGTTTTTCTAAAGTTATGGGAGTTACAATGTGCACAGTGTCCTATACCCTTGAAAATACCAAGATTTAAAGATCTGCCTCCCTCTCCTTCATATTTCAATTCCCATAAATGCCTCCTGTTCTTGCTCTTTTCTTCCAAACAAATATTTTTATGCTGTGCCCGCGCTGTTTAAATCTCCTGTTGCCAATAACTACAGCTTTATACAGTGCCATGAACTCTGCCTATTCCATCAAAGGCTTTAATTCTCTCATAACAGGAGTATATAATGAAATTTGTGAAAGGATTAATTTTTATGACATTGGCATATCTAATTTATGCTTCTTGTTATGTAGATAAGGTGGAAGAACAGCATTAATGTAAGTTCTTTGCAATACACTTTTATACAATTTTATAATTTTATCCTAATTAGAGAGAAAAAAAAATCGGTCTACTTTTAAAAATACAAGAAATATAATCTGAATAAATAATTTTATTTTAGAATGTCTGTGACGCCAATTTGGATTTGCTGTGTTTAGTATTACCACCATTATGAAGAACTTGAAGAGGATTCAAAGAAATTAAACAGCGAAGGCTACATATTAAGGCATCGAAGTATCACAACAGAATCTAACTGAACTGCATCTGTTGTGATTATAACAAATTAAGATTGAGATGATACAAAATTGAAATATATTTGTTATTTAGAAAGAATAGATGAAAAGATATGTTGCAAAATACAAGACATCTGGATACATTGCTATCAGTCAGTCTGGAGTGCAGAACAGGAAGAGCTGACTTGCACAATGTACTATTGGCTAAGCTGCTTGCACAGCCATCCCTTGTGGCTACCATCTATCGCCCATGCTTTTATACAGAACACCGGATTCCTAAAGGAATACAGGTATAAGATTCTGAATGGTCTCGAGAAGGTGGATGTGGAAAAGATGTTTTCTCTTGGGGGAATTATCCATTAATAAGAGGCACGGTTTTAAAGCTAGTGGTCGCCCTTTCAGGACAGAGATGAGGAAAAATGCTTTCTCTCTCAGGAACAGGAAGTTCCACCTCAGAGACCTGTTGGTCAAACACAGAGGCAAGATTTGGATGAATCCTTCGGGGTCTCATTGGATGCCAAGCTGCCAAGGAGTTGGGCATGTGGGAGTGAGAATGGGAGTTCTGATAGGCCTGGGGTCCAACTAAGAAAGTACCATCTTCCTACCCACCACCAATATCACCAGACATTTGGGTATCCTGCCAAATCCTAATTAAAAGACCTAATTTCCATTGACAGGTGGTTTCTAAGCACCACGCTCTTTGCTGGTATAACTGCAACAGGGACTAAGTCAAGCAGGCATTGTGCAGGCCAACCTCAAAACCTTAGAACACAAAGGGGCAGAAGAGATGTAACAGACAGAGAAGATGAATAATTCCTAGACTGGGCCTCCAGAAACAACCTCAGCCTGACACATTTCCAAGTGGGGGATGACTCCATTCAGCTGGATTGGGTTGGGAATACTGGCTTGACCGGTTTGGATCAGTTCCCTTTATGGTCATCCTCAGCTAGCACAGTACCTCATCCTGAATGACATTGGCAACACAGGCCATCATTCATTTACATTACTGATGAGTTGAAGGCAAAGGCCAGAGTAAGGAAAGTGCAATGAAATCTCCATAATGCAGACTAACTAAAATACAGGGAAACTTTGCACAATGTACTATTGACTAAGCTGCTTGCACAGCCATCCCTTGCGGCTAGCATCTATGCCCCACGCTTTTACAGAGAACTCCAGACTCCTAAAGGAGTACAAGTCATCAAGTAACCCTAACACTTAGGATACCACCTCAACATCTCTGAATGCTTTGTGCTGCACCAGATGCTAAGAAACAACAGGACTCACACTAGTTCAAGGTCAGGAGTCTGATGCACCATCACCTATGAGTCACCCTGAACCAAACTGCTAGTCAGAAGCTCTGAGTAGCAAGGACACATTCACAAAAAAAAACAAATGTATAATGAACTGAAAGACAACACCTGCAATACAGTAATACTTGTCCTTTCAACATCGCAGAAAGCATTAAGGAGCTTGATATGTGGCAAAACAACAGATTTTTATAAAATGGTTGTTAGTGGGTAACGGGAAACACTGGCTACGCTAGCATTTATTGCCCATCCCTAATTGCCCAGAGAACCATTAACAGTCAACCACATTGCTGTGGATCTGGAGTCATATGTAGGCCCAACCAGGTGAGGATGATAAATTTCCTTTCCTAAAAAGGATATTCGTGAACAAGATGGGTTTTTACAGCAGTTGACAATTATCACCATTAAGCAAGCTTTTTAATTCCAAAACTTTTTTTATTGTATTAAAATTTCACCATCTACCTTGGTGGTACTCAAACCTGTTCCTCAGAACATAGCCTGGGGTTTGGATTATTAGACCAGTGACTTTGCCATTTCACCACTGTCTTCCCATTGACAACACTGCTCCAGAGTTTTTGAAACAACTTGCTTCCTGTGCTTATGCCTGGCTGACCCAGTTCAACATGAGAATCGTTAGCTCAAACTCACTCATGAAGGTGTGGTGTGTGTCAAAAATCATTGCCCACTCACACTTGTATCTAGCTATCGACCAATTTCACTCCTCTATGTGTTTTAAAATCTTTGAGCATCTTGTCCTGCAAAGCATACCTCTGAAAGTTGAGATCATCCTTAAATTCAATCATATTAGTTCCCTAGGTGGTCCAGGTTCAAGTACCACCTGACCAAGACCTGACTCATAACATTTCTGAACAAACTGTTTAAAAATATTTTGAGCACATGCAATCATGATCCCAATGGATTTTCTCATCCAGCAATCAATTGCAGGGGTGGTGAGAAGAGGGTGAATTTCTCTCCAGGGCAAATTCATCCAATTATTTATCTTCTTACCATTTCCAAGGAGGAGAAAACTTTCCACCTATTGTCACTGAAACAGAAAACACTGCTCCTGAACTAAGCTTTGCTAAAGAAACAAGTGCATCAGTATTCATTTGATGAAAAAATGAAGGAAACATCACCAAATCTGGCAGGCTGGAAAGAACCTATATGGAATCACAGAACAATCCAACAGCCAACTCCAACACAGACTGGGGTCTGACACCTTAAAAGCAAATCTTCAGAGAGAGCTGCGTGTCTTGACAAAGAGATGGTAGAAAGCAACAATGAAGAATTACGACTATACGTAGACTCCCATAACTCAAAAAATGCTTTTGTTCAACTATATCTATATATGGATCCTCTAGGAAAGGCTCTAGACTATTGCACTGGCCAAGTAAGTCCCCCTTGATCAGAAAAACCAGATGGTTAAAGCACTACAGCAGCTTGAAGGCTGACTACCATAACCCCACGGTCCTGAACCAGCCTGCTCAGTGACCAGTCCTGAAGAGCTTGACTTCTCTTATTTTGTTGATGGGGTCAACCAGCCATTAAGTAGATGAACTGAGGCAACACTTCAGAAAATTATGGAATTTCAATAGGGCCAGATACAATAGTGGTCTTCTATGATTTCCTCTCAGACATTTGGAATGAAGAAAAGATTGCAAACGATTTTCATATGCTATGATTAGTGTTACTGTAGCAACTACAGAGAGGTATCTCACTTCAGTCCGTGGAAGAAAAAACCTTTACTCATGTCATCCTGAAGAAACTTACTATTGTGGCAGATACAAATCCAGCTGAGATTCAGTCTGACTTTCACCCAGGTGACAGCACTGTGGAGATGGCAATATCACAGGACTAGTGATCCGGAATAGCAGGTTCATGTCCTGGAAACATGAGCTTGATTTCGACCAAGGAGGATAAAGGAGACTCATTGAGTGTATGGGAGGTGAAGTAGAGATGAGCACAGGAAGAGACTTCTAAAGAAGTCAGGGGGAAAGGCCCAAAGGATGGGTGTGGTGGCCGAATGAATCAATAGCAGTTTACTTAAGTAGGACACTGGATCTAGTACTTAAATATAAAGTCATTCCTTTCTAGATCCACCAATCTGCCCAGGGGTTTGGAAGAACACAGCTGGCCATGTGTTATCTCTGACTCCAGCATCTGCAGCTCTTGTTATGGGTTTAGCTGCCAGAATCTCAGAGGAAACACGGCCATGTACAGTCAGTTTAAATGTTCCATAAGAATATTACCCTCAATAAAGATCTCCCAATTAGTCTCTGACATCTACCAAATAGACACTTTTTTTTTTAAAAGCAGAATCACTCTTCTGTGAAAATTCTCACAACTCTGGAACTTCAGGTTATCTTCCCTCTTTCCAACAATAACGAACTGCAAGAGGTTTTCCAATTTGTATTTTTTAAAAATATTTGTTGGTTTGTTTAACCCATTTAAAAAGTGACCTCTTTTGAACAGAGCATTTTGTACTCAGCAATATCTTCTTGCGCTCCATCTTCGTAATCTTTATAAGTTGTGGTATCTAAACTATTCTTTACATACATAAAAATATATTCTACAATACCGTAGATCTCAGGAATTATCTCTGGAAATAGAGTCCAGAGTATCATTTATCTTTCAGCTGACTCTAACTTCCTCATGAAAGCGGTAATTTAGTTAAGATATTGAATAATTTATCAAATATGTAGCCAAATTAAAACAAATTCACTAACAGGATGACGTTTTATACTTCAACAGCTAAAGACATTCTCAAAATTTCTATTGGCTATCACTTGTTAAAAATTATCCTTTTTGCTTTTAAATTCATTCAGGGAAGGTGAGCATCACGAGGAAAATCAGCATTTACTATCCATGACAAATTGTACTCAAAAAGAAGTTAGTGAGTGCCTTCCGAAACGCTGCAAGCTATGTGGTGTAGGTAAACCCAAAGTTCTGTTAAACAGGAAATTCCATAATTTTGAGCAAGCAACAGTGAAGGAACAGTGAAAAACTTCCAAGGCAGGATTGTGCATACCTTCAAAAGGGAACATGCAGATGGTGGCGTTCCATAACACTACCACTACACTGAATACTTAAAGGTGGCACATGGGGTGCTGCTGAAACAGAAGCTTTGTCCTGGGTGAAGGAAACATGTTTGAGTATTATTGGATAGGCATTCACTCAAAAGTGGAGTGTATTCCATTCCTCTTGAATTGTGCCTTTCAGATGGTGGACAGTCTTGGAGTCAGAACGCAAGTCGGTCACCATATAATTTCTAGCCTCGAACAGCATAAGTGGTTTGTCCAGTTTAGGTTCTGGTCAATGGCAGCCTCCAGGATGTGACCATGCAGAAATCAGCAATGGTAATGCTACTGAATGTCAAGTAGAGATATTCAGATATTATCTCATTCTACATGGTCTGAAATTTGTGTGGTGTAAATGTTTCTTTCAAAATATCACCTCAAGAATTAATGTTGTTCACATTCTGCTCAAGTGGCTGCAGATTGTTCCAGAACCGAGGAGTTTGGGATGGTGCTGAACACTGAACTAACCATAAATATTCCTAACCCTGACCTCATAAAATGAGCAATGACACTGATGATTCAGATGAAGATAGTTAGGCTCAGGACACTAACATGAGGAACTGTTGCTGTGATGTCTTGGGGCTGGAATGATTGGCCTCCAACAACCAAATTTATCTTCCGTTGTGCTGGGTACAACTCCTGATGTGCAATCGGTGTAACGCTGTCTTTTATTGAAGGGTACTTATTCTCACCTCACTTCTAGAATTCACTTCATTCATGTCTGACTGAAGGCTGTAGTGATAAAGTGTGGTGCTGAGCATCTGAGCATGCTTCATATCTAAATAACATTTCACTGAGTGGTCCCTCACTGGACCTGACCCGTTAACTCTGATTTCACTCCATTACTGCTGCCAGACCTGCTGTCCTTTTCCAGCAATTTCTGTTTTTGTTTCAGCCAAATAGCTAAATGGCTTTCAAAGTTACTGGGCCTGATGAATTGGAGAGGCATGTAAATAGCTGTTGAAACCATATGGGTCATGTCCTTTGATCTGTTCATAATGTCCACACAAAATGATTATGTAAAATGTTGATCAGTCTGTACAAAAAAACAATACCCAAATAGCAAAAATGCTTTGTGATGGTTCAGAGTTCATTTCTGTAATGGTCCTGCAGTCCAAATATGTTGTTTCATATCTTTTCTGAGGTTTCATATAGCTCTAATGCCAAAGTTAGAACAGCACAAATGGAAGAACTCCTACAGAAATACACCCCTACAATACCCGACATTTATTTCATCGAAGAACATCAAATTAGTCTGCAGCGAATAACAGAAGCCGTCAAAACAGCAACACAGATCTGGGCTCAGCCTTTCTTGAGTCTATTTTCCTCATGACAACCTACTGCAATGGTCACAACATGAACTACCAGTATTTTCATTGCAATCTAACTAACTATATTAATGCTGCAGTTGTGATCACTCTAACTTTAGGTAACATTGTCAATTTGACACTGGTGCAAAAAGTCAAATAAGTATTGGTGAAACAGAAGATTATAATCAATATGTGCATAAATTAAGTAATCACTATTAAAATAATGACTGACTTGCAGGAAAATGCAGATTTATGCAATGCAAAAAGTACTATTTCTTACTTACTGTAAGCAAGTTATCAAAGGACAAGTCAACAAAGTCAAAGTGTCCACAAAGACAAATAGCTGTTGTAAAATTGCAGAAGTTGGGGCCACATTCTGCTACTAACATGATTTCAGCTGCAACTCAACTTGAATCCGGCCCTGACTTAACTCGAGATGTTTGTACCAATCTAACATCTTTTTCTAGCCTTAAATCTGCAGCAGCAACTAAGAACTTCAGGCCCATAAGAAAATAATGCTTTCATTTTCAGTTGTCAAGTCAGCCTGCAGAATTTTCTAAATTCGTCATCATTCCAAAGTGAATGACATAGCACAGCAAAAGCACAATAGCCTTTGGAAATCATCTTGTGCAGCAGGAAATTAAGGACCTTCCAGGTATGTGCTGATATGCCAATGTTTGCTGTACCCCAGTGACCGATTAACCAGATGTTGACCCGACATGTTAAGTCTGATTAATGTTGAGAAATCTTCAAGAGACACCCACCGCAGCTGTGGAAGTATTCATGTAGATTTTTACCTACGATTTCTATAAAAGTGGCTACTTTTAAAGCTGTGTTGTTCCTCATCCATGCTCCAGGCTGAAGTGAAAAAATTATTTGCTCAAATTTTAAACTGGTTCAGGAATGAGAAGAAATATACCTGCCCAACAATGTCCACACATTCTATCATTCTTTGTTGGAAAGCAAGTTCTGACAGCTCTGCAATTGTAGGATACTGATGAAGGAAATCGGACATACTGAGTCAACTGCTTAAAGCTGACCAGTAGCTAATGATAAGACAATTTGTATTTCACCCTGTGCTACTTCCTAATTAAATTAGTTCAATTATCTGCATCCAGGTTGCTGATTAATGCAAGTGTCGGTGATGATAGTTTGTGAACGCTCCTCTTGGTGGCCATTAGATTCTCCATGCTCTGCAAAGAGAACAAATGAACTCTTATCAGTGATGGAGGACATTAGTCATTCGAGAGTTATGTTGTCTGATCTACGAAGCATCTGACTACTATCTATAGATGTAGACATCATATAATATAGATACAGAGCACAGGATAGATGATTAATATATACATACCAGGTCATCTGTGCTCATCGCAAACTTTGAGGAACATCCCAACAGGCATTATTTGTCCTGCTCATGTGTGCTAGCAGAGCCTTTCAAAAAGAGGTTCACCAGTTGTCTTCCTGTTCACAGCAAGCTTTTGTTTTAAATACAAGAGTAGTGTTAATCTATATGATATGCCAATTCATCGCACAGCATTTCACTTATCTGCAAATGTGAATGTTTGATTTATCTCAATTTTTATAAAGATGTCAGTTATAACTTAATATCCCATTTGTGCTCATTCTTTTCATTCCCAATGACCGAATGTCAACCATTCCTTTCAGTATGTTGGTACTTTATTTACAAGATTCACTCAAAGATGAGAATGAGAAACAGGAAAAGGCCTTATCCACTCCAGTATTGTGGGTCCTGAGATGACTAGACAGTCTAATACTAGATTCATAATCTCTACAACAGGTGGGAAAGGCGATATTGGAGAGGCAGGTAGATGGGATGTATGAATATTTTGAGTGTTGGCCTCCAACTGTGTCTTCCACGGGTGCCTAAACAATTGACTCCTTTATTCAATTTGGGTAGTTTTGGGCAAGAGATTATGAAAAGTCTCTGAAGTGATTGTAACACAGCTTATCAGTTACTTACATCATGTTTCAAGCTCTGAGAGTGCAGCTCGATGATAGCTTTTGACTTGTTTTCCCTCTGTCCCCTGAGCACTGGACACCCACTGCCCAACTGCAGCAATATAATCTCCTTGGTAAGATAAAAACAAAGATAAAAACCAAAACCAAGGGAGCAAAATCTGGAAAACTTCCCACAGATCCTTTCAGCAATTAAAAACTACAACAAGAGAGTGTGACCAAATTGTTCTAGTTTTCTATTGAAAGCTTACAAAGTATTAGCACTTCTGGTACAAGTCAACAATTAATTTTGTAAGTCTAGTTTAGTCTGGGAAAACTACCACATAAAATCTTAAACACATAAATTTTATGTTCCTATTAATGGACTTGATCGGTCATCTACAACCTAGGAATTGGTCTTTATTGTACAAAGGAAAGATGTTGTGCTTCATATATATTTTTCAATCTGTTTATGGGATGTAGGCATTGCTGTCTGGGCCAGCATTTATTTCCCATCCCTAATCACTCTTGAGAATGTTATCGGCAGCTGCCTTCCTGAACTTGAGGTAATGCGGTCAATGGAGTGTATATATATCCATAAAGCTGTCAGAAAAGGATTTTCAGGATTCTGACCCAGCAATAGTGAAGATATGGTGACATAGTTCCATGTCAGGATGGCATGTGGCTTACAGGGGAACTTGGAAATGGTGGTGCACCTATACATCTGCCGAACTTGTGCTTCTAGGTGGTAGAAGTCACAGGTTTCGAAGGTGCTGGCAAAGGGATCTTGCAGATGGCAAACTCTGCTGCCACTATTAATAGATACTTTGGTGTAGGTTCTACACAAACGCATAATAAATGCAGGAGTAAAAATAAATCCTTAAATTTGACCTCCTCTCTTCATACATCTAGATGTGTTCGCAGAGAATTTTTTTCACAATCCTAATAATTACACAATTTTGCATCATCCGTAGACCATTCTCCTAATTTAGTTAACCATTTGCAAAATGCAACAATCCCTGCAGGATATCATGGTAACTGCCTTCAAGCAGATCCACAGCCATGAATAACAACCTCTGCCTGTGGAAGTGTAGCAAATTCTTAATCTATTACAGCTTTATTCCAATGATACAAGATTCTGCCAGATGTATGACGATATCTTCTCAAAGACCCGCTGAAAATACAAGCAATCAAAGTTTACAAGCAGTCAATGAGTGATACAGAACTTGGATACTGCCAACAAAACGCATGTGCGGTCGAAGCATTTCATTTTGCACTCATCACGACAATTCACAAGGAATACCAAAGAAAAGGGAAAACAACTTTCATACTGTATAAGAGGAGATAACAGTGTTGATTGGTAAAGATGTTGAAGAATATACTGTAAGACCAGTAGATATAGGAGCAGAAATTAGGCCATTCGGTCCATCGGGTCTGTACCACCATTCAATCATGGCTGATGAGTTTTTCAACCCCATTCTCCCACTGCTCACCTAACTGACAATCCCAAATAGGTTGTCAGCATAATTTTGCATGCACTCTGGATTACAGAATAAACTTCGCACCCCTTTGATATTTCCTTGCAAATTGCTCATGTGCAAGATAAAATACTTGGAGAAATGTGTCTTTTTAAAGCGACAAACAAAGTCTATTGTGATAGGCTCATCCTGGTAATTTCTTTAAAAATGATAGCAAATTATTAAAACTCATTTTAATGAGTTTCCCGAGTGTCCAAAAATGTGCTAATTAGATACAATTTCTTCCCTTAATACTAAGACTGGTTAATTTTACTATTTACCATGTTCATTTCCTCCAAAATCTTTTTAGTCATGGGATATGAGTTGATTGGTATTTTGATTGCAGATGCTTATCCTAAGGCCCATTGTCTCATTCCCTTCAGAATGTTTTGATGATGGTTCAGAACTCTACCCAAGTGTGCATGTACAGAAACTGTCTGCATACTGAAACTTGTGGACAAAAGGTTGGGGTGTTTTTGATTTGGAATTGGAGATGATACAGATGAACAGGTTCCTCTAGTCCAGTTACAGAACTCCATTCCAGTGGGAAGCTTATGGAATGCGGTATAAAGTGTGGCATCAAGGAAGACGGAGAAGAGTGTTGCTGCGTTGACACAACCTTGCTTGACCCCAGTTTGCAGACATTGGGTCTGTGGTGGATCTGTTGGTAAGAATCATGGCTTGCACGTTACTGTGCAGTAGGCAGAGAATGATGGCAAATTTGTGCAGGCAGCCAAATTTGAGGAGAACAATCCATAATCTCTCCCAGTTAAGGCTTTTATGAAGTCAAAGAAGGCCATGTGTTTAAAAAAAATGGTTAGACAGGACTCTGCACTTTTCATGCGCTTGTCTTGCTGTGATTATTGTGTCCACTATGCCTGTTCTTGAACAGAATCCTAACTGACTCTGGCAGGAGATCACTGAGAAAAGGTGATTGAGGATGATTCTGCATTGACCTTCACGATGGCAAACTACAGGGAAAGCCTGCTGTTGTTGCTATGATTGGCATTATTTCCTTTCTTGAAGCTGACCACAATTACAGCCACCACTATTATCGCCTCCTTCCAGGTAAGGGTGGCCCATCCATCCTTCCAGGATGGATGGGCCAAGAGCGCTTCAGTCCATATTTCAGTATTTTGGTGGGAATTCCAGTTGCACCAGCAAGTCTTGCTGGTTCTCATCTGTTGGATGGTCTTTTCAACCGCATTTTAGAGTCATGTTGAGATGGTGGCAAGTAGCATGCTGTGATTGGGGAATACATTTCAAGGATTGAGTCTTTGTTGAGGAGATCCTCAAAGCGCTGCTTTCGTTTACTGCTGACTACGCCTCTGTCCTTGATGATCGCCGATCCATCTTAACTCCCTGAGGTAAGTCCTTTGCTACTTGAGTCATAGATAGTCCAGACTTTACTGAAGAATCCACGCACATCATGGTAAGTTGCTGAATTTCACATTTGCTGCACACCAGGTTGCAGGCTTTTGTCGGACATCAACCTTCATTTGTCTGTAGTCTTGCTTTCTTTCCTTCGAGGTTTGTTTGGGTTTTCAGTTCAGGAACGTTAAGAAGCTAGGAGATCTAGCTTCTGGATCTCCTGGTCATTCTTGATGAACCAGTCTTCAAGTTTCCTGGCAAAGAAACCAAGTCTCCTCATAATAGTCTTTATAATGTATGGATTTAAGGGCAGGCCAACCGCCACTGAGCATCTTAGTCTGGTCCACGCGGAGGCGAAGCACTGTGGAAGCCCAAGCGTCCCACCCATCTCTTCAACAATCACTGCCCCACTAGCGGCAAGACGTGCACATCCAACATTGGACTATTTTGTCACTTCAGGTCAAACAACTCTAGAATAGAAGAAAAGTATCCTCAGTCTTGAGGGACTACCAAAGAGAAAGAAGATAGTTTGCTGACAATATTCTTGCCTCCTGTAGTTGTCAATTTACTCCTCAGCACTAAGACCACTGTGTTTGTGGCCTTGGTGCAATCACTATGTTAACAGCAGCACTCGTTGTCCAGTCTGAAGGTTATGGGTTCAAGCCCCACACTCACTAAAGTCTGTATTTGTCAAATGAGATCTCAACCCAAATCCCCCGTCTGCTCTCACAGCTGGCTCTAATAGACGCTGTAGGACTACATGAAGCAACAGAGTAGTTTCCTGGTGTCTTACACAACAATTATCGCTCAACCAACACCACTAAAATAGATTATCTGATCATTAATTTCCTTGCTGTTTTTGGAAACTTGATGTGTACAAATTGGCCATCGTGCATCCTATATGACAACAAATGATTATATTTTAGAGGTACTTAATTGACTGCATAAGGTATATTGTAGAAATACCAGTCCTTTCATTCTTCCCTATCTCTATGTCCAGGTCTCTAAAATGAGCTTCATTAAAGCTTCATTGAGCAAATTTATTATACTGCTGTTAAGTACAAAGTTTAATTAAAAAAAACCTTAAATGACAAGTATTATGTGAAAATCTAAGTGCCTGAAGTGCAAAAGCACCATTATGACAATTATATTCGAGCAACAATGCATTCAGAAAACTACATCATATACCATGCCTGTATTTTGACTTCAATCTGTTAAAATTGCATAAATTAAGGATTATTCACAGAAACAGGAAAGTTTGGCAATGGTTTTAAAGACTAACTGGGATTGAATTTGATAGCCCTCAAAAATTAGTCTGAATGTGCAATAAATCTGGGGCAGTTCAGTATGTTGTAGGCAGCACACACTTTTTCTATTGCTGGCTGTTTGGGGTTGTAAATGTTTCAGCCTCCACACCTCATCAGAAGAACCAAAATCAACGACTAGCACCAGATAAAACTAACCTGTATTACATAAATCCATCCTGTACCTCTTAAACAGGAGTTTCATTGTCACTGTAGCATACGCTTGAAATAATTCTTTAAATGATTTTGGAAACTGAGCAAAAAAAAGGATTGCCTCAACATGGGGAAGAATGGGTTTCCATGGTGTTAGGGTCCTGTAGGGGGTTGATCCAGTGACATTAATCCCTATGAGTGTCAAGGAGAGACAGTCACATTTTCTCTGAATATAGATGATCATATTCATGGTGCACAAGAGTCAGGCTGTTTCTTCCTACCTACCAGCCCAATCCAAAGTCTGGCCCACGTTTTAGCATATTGCTTCACCACGTGTGGAGTTATGAACACAACTGAATATTTGTGCAGTCATCGGCAAGCATCCTCAATTCTAGTCTTATCATGGAAGGAAGATCATTAACCGAAGTGGCTAAAGATGGCCTTATTACCATAAACATCTTCATCTTTCTTATTTTACGGATGCAGGTTTCTAGCACCCACCACAATGGACCACAACCATGCCTAAGAATTTTAAACTTTACTCAGGATTCTTAATACTGCATTCTGTCAAACAAGATCATCACCATCATCTGTAGCAATGTCATTCATAACAATGTATTTTGCACCTAGTTGCTAGCATGCCATAACCCACATCTTGTTTAGAACTACTGCTTCTTCTTTTTAGACCCCGCCAAGTGGTTTTCCTCCACCACACTAGATCTGCCAGGAAAGAGGATCGTGAGAACAAATCTGCCAGATGCACTTCCATCAAGGTGAACTGTGATGAGGATCCATCATACCACACAGTGCCAACCTCACGTCATCATACAACTAGATATGAAGCAGGGGAAATCTAAAAATTTCTCCAGTCACAGCTTTAAGAAGGCAGCTCACACAGACAGCAGCTGAAAGCATGGGAGCCTTCAACAACCCTAAAAGGGGAGAACCTTGTGATAGGAATCTACAAGGCAGAATCTACAGTTACTGGTAGAAGGCATTTCAGACCTGATAAGAGAAGAGCAGAAGCAAGTATTACCTAGACACTTCACGAGCTGGATGATGATTCGTACCTGGATGGTTAAAGATTTCATCATGTATCGAAGGGGCAGTCCCATGTTGAGGTTCAGCCAGAGAGCAAACAGATTTTGAAGGCTCTCTGAGGAAAGCTGAAATCCCTGATAGATAAAGAAAAAACGTTTTTCCTAAACAAAAGGCAAAAACTGGCTAGTAAAGCTAGAAGAAATCAGTGTACTTACAAATCCAGATGAGGTGCCTCCACCACAGAGAGCGGACACCATATGGTACTGCTATACAAAAGGAAAATCAAGGGCTACAAAAGCTATTTAAAACAAAGCTGCAGACCCTGGAACATGGCAAACCAGAAATAAAGGATAAAGAGCAAATTTGAAACTGGGGCAAACAAAGTATAACAGAAGAAATATTTCAGAGGCTACTGAGGCTACAGAAAAGGTGGGTGAACCATTACTTAAAGCCACATGAAAGGCAGCAAGCATTTATTTAAATGACATGCAGTGGGTTTCAACCAGGAAATGTCTGTAAAAGCAATGGGAATTGATGGTGGTACAAAAAAAAGGGAGAGAATTATCTAGGGAAAATTGGCTAAAGAAACAGGATTCATTTCATAGAGGTGCAAAGAGCAAGATTTGTTTGGTAGAGCCATTGAGAAAACAGGAATTCGTTTATTGAGGCCACACATTGCATAATGAATCTAAAAAAGAGATTTGAGAAAGGCAGAAATACTTTACCTTAGCCACAGAAGACAGAAGCTGCCCATTTTAGCTACAAAAGCACAGGAAAAGCTTTTGATACAACAGAACTAAGTATCTGCATTTCAACATGGTACAATTAAATGCCTTTGAAACAAAATAAATATTCATTTTCGGAAGACATGGCAGCTGAAATTATATTTCCAAGAAGATTTAATTTGAGAGATGGGGCAAATAGAACACAGAATTCAACATCTTGGAGAAAACAATTCACAAGATGCAGAGTTGCATCCAAAATAAATACTAAAGTCAGAAAGTTAACAAGCAAATTCACTTTTCTATTCAATTGGGACTATAAAATGATGATACAGCACACAAAGGCATATGATTAAAAGAAAATGTTCATTAAGTTCTGCAAGTCTTTGCTAAATACTTCATTCCCAGAACAAATAAAATTTTTGAAAGAGCAAGAATCAACAGAAGAGTTCAATACCCACAGGAATTCATAGACAATTTATTAAATGTCCATGATTAGATCACCTCATTGCAGGATGCAGCAAAAACTAACATTGAAAACGCATGACCTGGACACACTGCATGCATGGACAGGCACCCAGCTGAAGGAAATGACTAGGCTGCATCTCGGGGTTGCTGACTTGTCCTAAGTAGTCACTCATTAAGTGCCTACATACAAGCTCACATGCTTTGCCTTGCTGTGCCAATCAGCACAGTCACACATCCTTGCTGGTCAGCAGTGCTCAGTCAAGTGGGGAAGGGTACATCTTGCTGTATGTGGCAGTGGCCGATGTTAATCTCACACTTTTACCATGTGCCAGCAGCTTATGCAGCAAACATATTGCATAGCCAATAAGCATGCAGCCAGGTCTCAAAGTGTTCGGGGAGTAGTCCTTGCCAAAGTTCACAGCAGATGACTATTCCTTCAGGCAGGAAGTCCTGGCAGTTTAAGTCAAGGCTAGTCCTTGAAATGGACCATGTCGCTGTGGGTTTAAATCAGGTTGCTGTCCAGTGCACTTTGCCAGTCAGTTGCTAATCACTGTTTCCTAAGAAGTTCTAGTATCTGAAAATCATGCTGACTATTTCAATATAATAGCTCTTCTGGGGCATAAGATATAAATGCAGTTATATAAACCTCTGTTATTACCTGTGCTGCAAAATGTAAACAGTATATGAAAAATTGAAATGCAAGTCATATACTTACATTGGCTTATTTGTTTCAAAAACTACTTAGTTGCCGAACTAAGTAATATGTTATTTAATATCCTGCACAGTATTTTATATGTCAGCTGTCCAACAATTCAAGCTTGATGTCTAATCAGCGTGTGTAGACAGAGATCTTCATGTGAACAGGGGTCAATTCCTGACACACACTTTGTTGAACACATGGCGAAAGACATCCCTCAAGGCAGTGGGATCTAGAGTGCAGGATTTGCTTCCTTTTATTTTCTTCTCTGCCACCTCTTTGCCTTATTATTAAGAGGTGTTTGGACTCAAAATATGATGCAACATGTTGGACGAGGTGCCATCATTTTAAGTGACTGGTAGCAAACTCCTCCCAGTCAGTCAGTCAATCGTCAATATCAATGCTGCTTTGCTTCAAGGACAGTTTCAGAGTGTCTTTTTTGTGTTTCCTTTGTCCTCCAACATAGATGATTTTGCAGGAGTTTTGCCTGAATGTTTATGGAGCTGGCCTCAAGAAAAAAAAATTAACATTTGCTTGGTGGCCCTTTCATTGAATCCAGAGACAGCAGGGAAGCACTGCTGGTGGTATTTGTGGTCGTCTGGGTTTTTTTGTGCCATTGATACACAGTCCAGGTTTTGCTGCATTACAGGGAAAATGATGATTGAAAAGCACTTACGATCCTGAATGCCAAAGATTTTATGTATCATCATACTGTTGAAAGAAAATGCTTCTGGAAGCCAATTATATATACTCACAAATCTATTGACATTTACATTTCACACCTTCCTGTACTCTAATGAAAAACTTAGTCTAACAGTATAGACATAAACTATTACACAAACAGAAAGCAATTACCAGCTGTGACAAAAAGTCATTTTTATTGAAATGCATTATATGCATTGAATCATCATGATTCAGTGAGCAGTGGAAGTGGGCTCACATACCACCTATCATCTCTGAAGAATTATTAATCTATTCTATAAATGGCAACTAAAATAAATCAGTTAACATTGATTAATCCTGAACTATCAGTCAAACACATCTAATGGATCCAATCTTACTATTAGTAAACATAATCAGGAGCTGGTTAGATAGAAATGTTTAAGAACCGCCAAGAAAAACATAGAAGTGTTTCTATTTTTCTGCTATTCTAACAGTCTTCCTCCCCTTTCCCATCTCAACGCGTCTGTGATTCAAGCTTGATCAGAAACTATAAGATCATGTTATAACAGAGAGAGGCTGATCCACACACGACATTTCAGCTATGATTGAATGTACCATTTTAAGGCATTGTAGTTGTCTGAAATAAATCACTAATTATCGATAAAACGTGCGCATGCAGTCATTGCAATTCTGCCAGTGGAATTTTAAACCTCCGAAGCTGGTTCACTGACAGCAATAAATAAATACTCAGCTATAAATGTTATTTAAGCAAGGGAAATGCTAAAACCAAAAACACAAATCTACACCTATACATTTTGGAACAACTCATTGCTGGATAAAATAGTCAGAATATTTCCAGAACATTTCCCCATTAGGGTTTCCAAAGGTCTCTCTCAAGGATCGATGTTTGTTCCAACCAAAACAAACAGGTTAACTCACTGAAAAGCACTGGCAAAATATCCTAGATTTACTCTTAACTCACCAAAAACTAAACACTTCACTTGAAATAATTATCTTTCAATACATTATTCAAAAGACCGTGGAAGTTCGCAATAAACTATAGCTAATAAGCCTGTATTGTACATACATTCAACTGCTCAACATGTTTCTTCATTCTGAAGTCAGTTCAAATTCCCAGTACTTTCTTTTTTTTGAAACTGTTGAGAAATTTATAAAACACACTTGATGAGATAATAATTAATTTGGTTGTTTGATAATTATGTCACATTTTTCAATGGTATTTTAAATACGGTGCTGGCTTCTCAGGAGTATGTTGCAACTTTGATGTAATAATTTATTTTGAAAGCACTTAAAAATATTCTTAAATATCAATGATCAGTTGTAGCACAATTATGTAGTCATGTGGTACTCATTTTTCATAGTCATTAAAAAGTCAACCAATTATTTAAGAAAATCTCTCGAAAATAAGCTTAAATCAGGTTGTACTTTAAAGCGCTCACCTATTTCAACTCTTGTTTTTGTAAATCACTTTCCAACACTTGGTATTCACCAGACAAAAAAGTATTCAACTTGGTTTAGCCAGTTAGGGTGAATGACCATGAAGCAGTGTCAGGCATTTCCAACAAGTGTTTCAAAAAACAATTTGACATGGGATTTTACCAGAACAACATAAGGACAGGGACTGATTCTTTGGTGCATTCAAAATCACATTCCTTACTTAAAAGAAAGCAGCACTTTCAATAGAAGTTGCACTTGATGCATACTAGTGTTCAAAATAGCATCTAGAAAGTTTGTAATAAACTATAGCTAAACTATAGCACTCAACGTGAAAACCTATAGAAGGGCAAACTTGTTGAATAAATGCATTTCTGCTCAGAGGAAAATGGATTTCACACAGATATTTAACACTAGTCTCTAAATAAAAAGAATGTTTAGTTAAAAATATAATTAAATGGACAGCCCAAACCAAAGAAAATTGAATAAAAATGGCACCTGGTGAATATTAGCACATATTACAAAAAGAAGCATATACAAGCACACACAGCTGCCAACAAAGATACCATGATTTCTGTGGCATGACTTCCTACATTCCCAATGGCAGTTCAAAGCTGATGCCAGGTCAAGGATCATCTTGGCATGCAGCAGTGATGTCAGCAAACAGGTAAGTACACACAAACAGCAAACCATGAAATGAAAAGCACCCAAAATCTTTCACAGTTATATCTAAATTTTCAGATTTCTGAGTGAACAATGATTATGTTAGAAGCTGAAATAAAGATGAGCAAACCTTTTTTTAAAAAAAATGAATTTAAAATGTGGATTTGTTTTACCATTATGGAAAACTTTGACATTCCACAAATATAAAAGTAGCCTCTCAGGAAGCCAGTGAGGGGGTGTTCAGTAGCTATTTTGAAATCAGTATACCATTAAAAACCCAAATGTGGATTGAATCACGCACACTCTCAACAATGTCACTTTTTCAAGTGTTTTTAGTGAATTCAATTGATTACCCCATTGCTTATAGCCAGGAATGACTCACCTGCACACCCCCTTAGGAAACATGAAATTAGGGAGAGCAATTTCTGAATTTCCGTGTTATTCTGTGTATTCTTCGAATTCCAGAAGTTTTGTCACTTTAGCTTAAGTAATGTTGGTGAATATGACAATTATGTCATGCCATCATTACCGCTATATGGACAATTAGCTTTGATTGATATCAGCCATTATTAATAAGTATGATTCTTTTTTCCACTTGCCCAACCTCTGATTTCAAAGTAATGAAAATCAGTTGTGCTCTACAGCTGGCAGGTGGTCCACTTCATGTCTGGCAGTGGTTACAGTTCAAACGTAGTTTATTGGGTATTCAAATGTTTTGAGACTTCCTAACCCACCAAAAGACGCCTATATAAATTCAAGACCTTTAATTAATGCAAAAATCAATCTGATACTTTCAGAAATGTTTTCAAATACTTTCAGGATGCTCAAAAATACAAGAAACAGAATTTTTTTTTAAATTACATATGTGACAGGAAGCCATTTTTTCCATTATCCTGTTGAGTTCATCATACAAGAATAAGCTAAGACAAAAGAAACAAAAAAGTAAAGCTTGTAGTCCAAGAATGCAGAGTTAAATTGGATATTAAAGAAATGTACAACCTGCATTGCCATTTTAGTCTTTTTTTTGTCTTCATGCATGGAATGCACTCTATTCAAGAGTAAAATGAGCAAGTTGTACATTCTAATGAATACCACTGGAAAATGTGGCAGAGTTTTAAAAAGACAAAAGACCAGAAAATGCTGCAGTTGTTTGATTCCTTTAATAAGAAATCAGATGAAGAATAATGATACCTTTGAACTAGCTAACTTCTGTTTCATACTGATGGTGTTCTTAGATTATCCGCACACAAGGTGCAGCAAAGCAAAGTTCATTATACAACAAAACTGTTGTATTCTTTATGAATTGTAAAATTAACCTACTAGAATAATTTGAGACAGTGAACAAAGATTTCATTTTAAAAATAATTATTTGAAGAGAAAAATAAGGCAATAAATTACCTGACCCACTATCACAAAAAAAATGCTTTTAATGAATTAGTGAATTATGAATGCATGTCATAATTCATTTTATATTGTTAGGTGCTTGAGACTGCTATATAGTCAATTCTGAAACACTCAGGAAGGAATAAGTGGACAATGCAATCCCAATAACTTTCACAGTAATACCTTGGCAATAATGATGAAAATGCATAACTAAAAAAACAAATTCTGATATATTGAAATACAGTGCTGCTATCAATAATTTTAAAAACTTAATAATGCAAACAAAAGCACATGAATTATATCTATATTATTAAACATGCGTTATATGTTCAGTTTGTTTATGTCTTAAAAACTACTATATAATGCCAAACACCAATAGATTATGTACTAATCGACATAAAGCCAAACAACCATTAATACAAGTTTTCATACCAAATTTAAAGTCATTTTTACTTGCTACCATTTCTTCATTTAGTTTTAGCTTACCAATATTACAAGCCAACTCTAGAGTCAGACAAATGGATTCAGTCACACCTTAGAACTTCAAAAGAGGAAAAAAAAAATCAACTATTTATTGAACCAACAGAGAATTATCTTTTCCAAACTATGCCTTGTATATTTTTAGGATGTCTTCTGATTAAACAACGCATGCAAGTATTGAAGGCTCAGGGTCATTTCTGTCCTCAAAACAATATTGTTGCTCAAAGACACCAAATTCTTCCACAAATAATGACAATATAGAATAGTGTGACATGCACTCTTGCTTGTCATACAACAGGATCCATTATATTTGATCTGATGCTATACCAACAATTGGTCATGGAAGCCTATGTTTCATTGTATTCAGAGGTTTTGTGTGCATCTCCTTGATAAAGTTATCATACACATTCACTATATTTACGTGGTTGTTATATCTGTCAGCTTTTGATTGATACCTAATTTAATTTGGAAGCGCACTTTTAATGATCTAATCACTTTGGTTCACACTTTTCACAGCTCTTGGATGAAGAGAATGTCCAACCAGACTGCATGGAATGAAGACTGGGCTCTAATATCATTACAATTATTGTGCATATGTTCTTTGGTTATTCTTGAAATTGCTGAACCAGCAAGCATAAGGTTTAAATACATGGATCATCAGCAAATGGATTTTCTATGTTCTACAGATGTACTGTGCGATCTGGGTATTATTTCAGGACATTTCCAAATGAATATATTCACCAGAAAGTACTGGATTCCTGTTGGTGAAGAATAGTTACAGTACAGAAGCAGGGTAGTGCAGAAGGATACCATTTGGCTAGTGCTGTCTGTGCCACAGCTCTGTGAAAACAACTCAATTTGTCCCACTCCCCATTTACCCCATAACTGCAATATTTTTCTCTTCAGGTGCTTATGAGACAATAATCTAATCATGTACTTTAAATTACATCATAAATTAATAATTAAACTCAAGCGATTTACCTTCATCACAGATTATTATAATTCACTGACAGACATTCAACATTTACAGGATAGTAAATCTCTGACTTATTTTAAACTAATAATATTGCATTGTACTTTCATTTGATATTGTTTGCTTTTAAATTAGCACTAAGTGAGCAACACTGTAACTTTTGCAACGTATTAATCAAAACATTTGACATTTCAGGATGTGGTTATGACTAATAAGAATTAGAAAGAAAACCCGGACCCATTTGGTTGTGAATTATATCCAGAGCTTTTCTCTTAGGTGAATATGGCAAATGTAACTTTTTTGAACAAAGTTTGGAATGTTTGACTGGCATTTCAAAAATAGCATTTAATACTTCTCAATTTGTAATTGGACCCAGTCCTTTATGATGACTCAACACGTTGACCTCTATTTTTATTACACTGCTTTTCTGGGGCTTAGGATCACATCACAAGTCCATATTTTTAATTGAAAACTACAAATCAATAGACTGGTTTATAAACCCACCTGAAATTTTTCATATCGTGACAAGCGCAAAAAGAAATCAACTCAGAGTAACGGGGTAAGCTTGTTATTTAAATGCAATTATTTTTGTTTGATATCAATTGCATCTATAACACACTTCCAAGTCACATTTGAAACATTAATACGCTGATATTGTTGGTACCTATTTCTTTTGCAAAAAGAGCTCAGAATAATCTGATTATATAAATAGTCACCAGTGAATGTAATCATCTTGACAAATGAGAATTTGCTTTGACTTTCAATACTTGCGGCTCATCACCTATCGATGCGCCAAAGGAAATGATTTATTTCAAAGCCAGATTGAAAGAAGGGCACCAGATGTCAGACAAACTTAATAGCATTAGTCTCTTCTCATTGCTCAGTGACATTCAATAGTGGGTGCATGACTTCCAGAAAATACCATTGACCAACATGTGACAATAATTATTTTTGATACAAGGCTTCTAGTCATACCACTGTCCAAATAAAGTTAAAATTGTATAAGTCAACAATTACTTTAACTGGCATTTTATATTTTTACACTGTTTTTATTAAGCTGATTGCTTTATATGAAAGGATTCCTTTTGTATGTTTAAGATTCTAATTCTACGCTGAATCTTTCGCATGTAAAAAAAGGACTAGCTAGCAAAATATTATAATGCTGAACATTTGTGGAATATTTCTAACATATTATTTAGCTTGACCAAGTTGAATACATATATTTTTAAAGCTGTTAGTAAAACATCCACTCTAAAGGGAGAAAGAACAGAATGTACTACTTGGCATAGCTCAATGGGTGCCAAAACACAGGCTTGTTTCAGGGGGGTGGATGCCTTATGTCAAGCATGATGACTATTGCAGAGTTTGACAAGACAAATATTTGATTTTTATATGAAACACATTTGATTATTGTTGTCAATTATTATTATTACCTTGTCTTTTATCGCAACTGCAATGGACTTATATTCCGTGAATTTTTTGAAAATTATTAAACTCAGTCATCATGGCAAAATACCATGACATTGAATACAACTGAAACACTAACACACACCTTATTTAAAGTAAATACAACAATAATTGCAAATGAAACCTCTCAACACAAACTTATCCTGATGCACATTTAACAGATTTAAATGTCACCAGTAATTCCGGCTGCTAATTGTGATATGCAAGTATATCAATAAGCCTGCCACTGTGAGAAATCTAGCATGATTCCTTTGCATCAGTTCTGACACAGCATCCCAAGCAAAGAATTAACCTGTCTTTCACATTCAGACATGGATTGACCTGCTATGCATTAAGAACATTTTCTATTTTTATTTCACAATTCCACAGCTGGTGTGTGAATTATTTATAAAGTTATAGAGAAAATATATGTGACTACAATACATGACATACCTGATATTCTGAATTATACTTCTCCTGAAATAACTATATTTGGATAACTAAATATAATGTCAATTAGTAATAACAATTATAAATATGATCATCATTTTGTGAAACATATAATAGGTAGTTCAATTTTCTTTGCAGAAATGTTCAAGTTTAGGTACATTCCACGGAGCCTCATAGCCCACATGCACAGTTCCAATGTTCACCTAAATTTAGAAAATTTTCCAAACTCCATGTATTGACTTAGTTTGATCCCCAATTCAGAATTCATCCATTAATGAGATAACCAGACCAAGCTCAGTTGTTATTAACTTGAAAATTCCAAAAATTTATATGGAACAAATCAGGGAAATATGAAATCATGGGAAACAAAAATACAAATAGAAATAAAACTGAATTAGCCTCACTGGCAGTGTTCATGGACTCTATGTGGGTTTAAAATGGGATAGTCCTGCCTGATTGCCCGTCAAGAAAATGGTCAGCCAGGTCATTATTATTCCATTGATAGAAATATTCTCAGTGTATTTAACAAAAAATGTCCTATTCAAATCTAAGGAAAATAGTAATTCTTAAAAGTTTATTTGAACTGACAATTTACTCTTCCTTTTATTCCTAAAGGAACAACTTTGATTTTGCGGGAAATCTTCCCACATAGTTTACACATAAACAAGAATTTCTCCACTGTTAATTGTAAATTAGTGATCTCGAGATTGTTTTTGAGGGTAGTTGAGCGACCATATTTTAGCACAGATTTTGATCCCCTTTTTTAGTTATTTGATGTGTAGTGTTTATGAATTTAAAAAATTAACTTAATAATTGACTTGACTAACCTTTCTTATCTAGTACCCATCTTGTCCAGGCTATGTCAGAACATCAACAATAACTGGTAGTGTCACAGTCATTCCAGTACAATCTCAAATAGGTTCCAATAAGCACTACATCATCTGAAATATTAATGCAGTGTTCCACTGATAAATTCAAACAATTTTCCCTTTAGTATTTTTTAAAATACCTATAATCAAACAGCCAGTTTTCAGAATTTTAACATAAACCCTGCTCATTCAAGCAGCAATAACAGGTTTCCTTGCTGAAGCTGTCTGCTGACACCACCTAGAGGTTTTAACTGAGTAGCAGCGTTTCATTTCTCTGAGCAAAGGTGAAAAAAAATCATGATTATTTTCACTAAACCATAGTTATTAACACTGAAATACATAGCAACTTCGGATCAATTTAATATTACTTTTCTCCACTGACTTGAAATAACCACAAGATTTATTCATATTTTGAAATGAGTGACATTTCAACTTAGAAGCTACAAGCAGAAGCGTTTGCCTTGAAGCCTCTAATTTTTTTAAAGTCTTGTTGAAACATGAACAGTTAAATCTACTGTCACTTGCACACTAACACAGTACATTAGAATTAACAGTTCTATTTTAGCTTATGTATGATTAATGTTATATTTTTCATACAAAGACATGCTACTGTCCATTTCTGACCATTTCCCCTATGCAATAAAGGTGTAATTCAGTCATTCAGAAAACTACAGCCAACTCCTTACTTTTCAGATTTTAGTGTCATTTTGGATAACCCTATCAACAGCTTTTATTTAAAGCATATTACAACTACTTAAAATAAATGATGTTTAGCCGGTCTTATATCCTGACATGTTGACATTTTTCTATCCCTTCGCAATAGAAAAGTTAAAACACTGGGCTGAGAAAAGCCTTCAGGTCCAACAAACAGAATATACATTTTAAACAAAATAGTTATTTCAGTTTTTAATTGAAGTGCTCACAGTGGAAACACACAAGTATATTTCACAGATTTAAGGTTGATAATTGCTTAAATTTGTTTGGCACATTCCATCTTGTTTGGCACAACCGAAGTTTACAAAAGGTTAGCATGAAGCCATAGATGAAAGACATTTAAGTTCATCACTCTCCTACTCACCCTGCTAGCCAGGAGACCACCAACGCCAGACTAAGAAGCGCTGAAGGCAGAAATTTGTTCATGGTCAGATTTCTCTTCATCGCTGCTCCTTTAAAATAAGAAAGTTAAACAGCACAGCTAAAGAATAAGGAAAGCAGTAATTCTACGTAAGCCTCTACAAGTGTCGGAATCGTGCTCGTTAGCTTTCACTGACTTCAGCACCTAATGCTAATTGATGTGACAAAGCCCATTTTACAATATGATCCACAAAGTACTGTAGATTTTTTTTATTCTCTATCGGCGAAATGATGCATTCAGGATAATTGGAAAGCGTATATTTTAAAATCAGATGTATAAGCGTTTGTATATATTGATATACGCATGCAGAAAATGATTTTTCGAAGTATCTCTGTATTTTAGACAACTGGTAGCCGTTGGAATATTAGAGACTTTAGGACAATTTGGATCCTGCATTGAAACATTTATCTCATTGCAAATCTAGGAGCCTGGGTTTGCAAATCGTACACAGGGTGCGATGCAAGAGCTACGAATGGTTGCAGTCTGCAGGTTATTTACCTCAAAAGACGAGCCAAAGTGTGCAAGGGGTGAGCGCACGGCGCAGGGTGAGATAGTTACCCCCCAAACCCCAGCACCCCCAACCCTCGCCCCATCCTTTCGGGATTCCTCAGTGAGAGAGGCACAGAGCGTTTGCTGCCAGCGCTCGCAACTCTTACCTGGGTACCCGAGGGAGGTGCGGGAGGGGGGCGGGGGGGTTTGGGTGAGAGGATTAGGGGTGGGGGGAGTACAGGGGGGAGGGAGGGGGATAGGGACCCGGGGCTCCCGCTGAATTGCTGGGCTCCTGCACTCAGCCTGCTGCCGGAGGAGGAGGAGGAGAAGCAGCCCTGAGCCCGGAAAGTTGCCTTGCTCCGAGTGCGATGCTGCAGCGGCAGCGGGCAATACCCAAGTACGCGCACTGGGCCGGCTCGGGGCCGCGCACACTCGGGGGCGCGCCTCTCTACACTGACACCACCTCCGGCACCGCTAATTTATGCTGAGCCATGGTGGCCCCCGGGTGCTGACCGTCCCCTTCTCCTTAACCTGGATCCAATTGCTGCAGGCGCGGCTCCGGGACACCGCTCCCGGGCCATTCGAAAACCACACACACGTACACACAGACTGCAGTTACACAGTCTCCAGTTATATACACACAGATACACTCCAGTTACACACACAGTCTCCAGTTATACACACACAGATACACTCCAGTTACACACACAGTCTCCAGTTATGCACCCACACACACACACACAGGAACACTGCACTTACATATACACACACAGGCTCCAGTTATACACACACACAGACTCCAGTTAAATACATACACATACTCCAGTTACAAACACATAGACACACTCCAGTTCAAACACACAGACACTCCATTTGTACACACACACTCCAGTTATACACACACACACTCCCGTCATACACACACACTCCAGTTATACACATACATTCCCAGTTACACACACACACTCCACTTATACACACACAGACTCCCATTATACACACACACTCCAGTTATACACATACACTCCCAGTTACACACACACTCCAAGTCATACACATGCACACACCCAGTTACACACACACTCCAATTATACACACACAGACACACTCCAGTTATACACACACATACTCACTCCAGTTAAACACACACACATTCCCAGTTACACACACATACACACACTCCCAGTTACACACACATACACTCCAGTTATACACATATACACACACTGCAGTCATACACAGACACACTCCAGTTATTATACACACAGACACATTCCCTAACAAAACTGGAATCAATGGGTATCAAGGGGCAAACTCTCCGGTGGCTGGAGTCATACCTGACACATAGGAAGGTGATGGTGGTTGTTGGAGGTCAATCATCTCAGCTCCAGGACATCTCTGCAGGGTGGTGTCCGAGGTCCAACCATCTTCAGCTTCTTCATCAATGACCTTCCCTCCATCCTAATGTCAGAAGTGGGGATGTTTGTCGATGATTGCACAATGTTCAGCATCATTTGTGACTCCTCAAATACTAAAGCAGTCCATGTTCAAACGCAACAAGCTGTGGACAATATCCAGGCTTGGGATGACAAGTGGCAAGTGACATTCACCGCACACAAATGCCAAGCTATGACCATCACCAATAGCAGACAATCTAATCACCAGCACTTGACATTCAATGGTGTTACCATCACTGAATTCCCTACTATCAACATCCTGGGGGTAATCATTGACCAGAAACTCAAATGGACTCATCATATAAATACAGTGGCTACAAGAGGAGGTCAGAAGATAGGTACTGTGGCAAGTAACTCACTTCCTGACTCCTCAAAGCTTGTCCACCATCTACAAGGCACAAGTCAGGAGTGTGATGGAATACTTCCCACTTTCCTGGACGAGTGCAGCCCCAACAACACTCAAGAAGCTTGACACCATCCAGGAAAAAGTAGCCCGCTTGATTGGCACTACATTCACAAGCATCCACTCCCTCCACCACCAATGCTCAGTAGCAGCAGTGTGTGCTATCCACAAGATGCACTGCAGAAATTCACCAAAGATCCTCAGACAGCACCTTCCATACCTGTGACCACTTCCATCTAGAAGGACAAGCGTAGCAGACATATGGGAACATCACTACCTCCATGTTTCCCTCCAAGCCACTCACCATCCTGGACGATTGCTTGGAAAATCAGAAATATATCACCGTTCCTTCACTGTTGCGGGGTCAAAATCCTGGAATTCCCTCCCTAATAGCATTGCGGGTCAATCTACAGCAGGAGGATGGCAGTGGTTCAAGAAGGCAGCTCACCACCACCTTCTCAAGGGCAACTAGGGATGGGCAAGAAATGCTAGCCAGCCAGCGATGCCCACATCCCACAAATGAGTTTTTAAAAAGTTATACATACACAGTCCAGCACAGTCCGAAGTGCAAATGCACCCAGCCCAGTTACATACTCATCACCCATCCCAACCCAGTTATTCACAGGCTCACCACCCACCCTATTTACACAGACATACCCACTCCACTCCAGTTAAACACCCACACAGCCACACTCCAGTTATACACACACAAGCCACAGACTCCAATCATACAGACACAGACCCCAGTTATACAGACACACATCACCATACCAGTGAAACACACACCCGCATATCAGTCATTCAGTTACATACACACCACTCACCCAGTTAAACGCACCCACATATCATCCAGTCAATTAAACACTCCCAGCCCAAATAAACATACCAATGTTAAACACACCACTCGCTCCAGTTATACACACCCACACAAAGCACACACTCCATTTATACATATCCTGCCACACTTCACGCACCCCAATTAAACACACCCATCCACATTATCTACCAGCGCACCTAACCACAGTTGTAAACCGCAGAAACCCACGCACGCCGGCTGAACGCGCGTCCATCCCCAAAAACACAGCCTCCTTCCTTCATCGACCACCTCCGCGAGCAAATCAGATACCTCCCCCCAGCCCCCGCCCCAGCCACACCAAGCCCATGTGAACTATTTCAGCATTCATCGCCCCTTTGCCTCTTCCACTGTGCAAATTAGATAAGTATGAATATTTCTTTAATTATCTCTTGGCATCAGTGCTGCCGTTGTGCAGCTGGATGCTGGGTTTTGCAGTTTTATGCTCATTGTCGATGTTTCTTAAATGTAACTACAATGTGTGATCCTCTCATGAAATATGCTTCTGCTTTTGGGGGCTTGACTGGTTATCCGCAAACACATGACAGATACGAGGATCTTAATCTGATTATTTTAGTATTTTCTCCGTTCCCTAATCTCATCGCTCCTTTTCTGATTTTCCGAGCAATCGTCCAGGGGCCCTTTAGTCGTTTCTGTTGTAACTGTCACCTCCTGTGTTTATAATGCCGTGATTTTTCTTCTATTATATTTAATGAGCCATTGTGTATTTTAATTTGCAGGTTGTTGACAAATTGAATGGATACATTAGTTTTACTAAAATGATTTGTTTACATTTGTAAGTTTTGTCACATTATGATTCTGTTTATGTATTTGTCCGTGTTTGCGCTGCTAGTTATGATGGAACTCTGTTTGATTTTGTCTTGTGAAGAAAGAATGAACGACAATGATCTAACTGGACACGTATAATCATGAAAACGAGTAACCCAATGTGGAAAACATGCAAATCCATGAAGTGATACGGCGCTTTTTAACCTACTTTATAATCTGATTTACAGCACTTAACGCTAGTATAAAACACTTCAAGTTAGAGGGATCAGTCATTTAAATTGTATGTACACTTCCCATGAATAATTAAATGCCTGTATTTTCACAGCCTCCCTTGATAGGGAAGATAGAGAAACAGCAGAAGAGGAGAACAAAGATAGTGGATGTGTTAACTGTTATTACAGAACTTACATGTTGGTGTCTTTCTTTTTATTATTTATTTCTGGTCACGTTTTCATTGCTGTCCGAATATTAAACATACATTATTTGTATTGTTCCATTCATTTGAATGACATTTTCCTTTTGTTGCATGTATTAGATACCTGTAGTTCCATTATGTCTCCCTTGTAGATAATAAGCAATGGTTGTACTTAAATAAACCTAATTAGTAGAGTAATAAATGCATTGTTCTTTCAAAAAAAACCCTATAAATCCAAATCTATGGAGCAGAGTGAGCCCTCAGCAGCAGAATTGCATTTAGCCATAATCTGTAACCTCAAGGCTTTTCAGGTCCCCCACTCTACCATTACCGTCAAGCTGGGAGATTAACCCTGGTCCACTGAAGAGTACAGGAGGGCATACTAAGAGCAGAGCCAGGTATAACTTAAGTTGAAGTGCCAACCTGCTGAAGCTATAACACAGGACTAGTTGGATGCCAGACATCGCAAGCGGCATATCATAGAGGTTCACAATACAACAAGAGGCCATTTGGCCCAATGTGTTTTCCCCTTTCACCAAGCCTAAATCTACTCTAATCTCACTTCCCGGCACATGATCCATAGCCTTGTGTGCTATAGAGGTTCGGCTGCTCAGCTATATACTTGTTAAATGTCAGGTTTCCAGCCTAAAACAACATTTCAGGCAGAGTTACATGTCACCTTGGCCTTGAGGTTTATTCAATTTGAAGCTTGCTCAAACTCCTCTGCTAATTTGTTCAAGTATATCACAGACTCTTTCTCTTATTTCTATACCTACATCATTTTTCTCTATAGCGGATAATGATGCAAGTACTGATTTAAAGCCTTATCTACATCTTCTGGCTCCACATAGATTACCATTTTGATCCTGAAGATATCTCACCTTTTCCCTTGTTATCTTATTGCCCCTAATATACTTAAAGTTTTGGATTTTCCTTTATTTTATCTGCCAGTATTTCTTCCCACTTTGCTTTTCTGATTCGTTTTTTAAGTAACCTGTGCACTTTCTGCACTCCTGTACAAGTACTGTTCATTTGAGCCCTCAGTATCAGCTGTAAGAACCTCTTTATTCCTTATCCAATTATGTACATTTCTTGACATCCAGAGTTCTCTGGATTTGTTAGTAGCACACTTCACCTTTACAGAAACATGTCCCTGCACTCTCACTATTTCTTTTTTGAATGATTCTCACTGCTCTGATAAAGATTTTCCAATTTTTAACTACTCCCAGTCCATTTTGGTGAGGTCTTGTCTTAGCTTATTAAAATTAGCCTCTCCCCAGTTCGTAATGTTTACTTCCAGTTCATATTTATCCTTTTCCATAACTACTTTAAATCTGACTGAGTTATGGTCAGTATCACTGAAATGTCCCCTCAATGACGCTTCTACCACTTTCCCAGTTTATTTCCTAAATTAGGAACAGCACTGACCCCTCTTTTGTCAGATAGCTGATAAAAGGGAATTCCAAGCCACTCACCATCCAGACTTGGAAATATACTGCTGTTCCTTCTGTGTTGTTGGGTCAAAATCCTGGAGTTCCCTTCTTAATAATATTTTGGATCCAACTACACCACGTGGACTACAGTGGTTCAAGAAGGTAGCTTACCACCACCTTCCCAGCAACAACTAGAGATGGGTAATAAATACAGGTCTAGCCAGAGATACTATCTATTTTAAAAAATATTCTATCCTTTTATCTCTCCATGACTGTTTGGGTATCTATAATTCCCTCCCAATAATGTGATTGCCTCCTTTTAAATTTAAGTTTCATCCATATGGTCTCAATGGAGGAACCCCCAAAGATATCAATCCTCATTGTTGCAGTAGTTGACTCTTTAATAAATTTTATGACACCACCTCCTCTTCAACAACCTCCCCAACCCAATCTTGTCTGAAGATTCAATGTCCTGAAATATTGAATTGTCAGTCCTGCCCCTCCCCCAACCATGTGTCTGTGATAGCAATAATGTCATATTTCCATGTGTTAATAAACACCCTCAACTTATCTGCCTTACTCACAAGACTCATTACAATAAAATAAATGCCATCCAGCCTTGGCATGTCCTTTGTGGCTTAACTTTACTATATGCCATCTGCTTTTCAGACTGAGATAGTAGGAACTGCAGATGCTGGAGAATCTGAGATAACAAGGTGCAGAGCTGGATGAACGCTGCAGGCCAAGCAGCATCAGAGGAGCAGGAAGGTTGACGTTTCGGGCCGAGACCCTTCTTCAGAAATGGAGGAGGGGAAGGCGGTTCTGAAATAAATAGGGAGACGGGGGAGGCGGATAGAAGATGGATGGAGGAGAATATAGGTGGAGAGGAGACAGACCGGTCAAAGAGGCGGGGATGGAACCAGTAAAGGTGAGTGTAGGTGGGGAGGTAGGGAGGAGATAGGTCAGTCAAGGGAGAACGGACAGGTCAAGGGCGGGGATGAGGTTAGTAGGTAGGAGATGGGGGTGGGGCTTGACGTGGGAGGAGGGGATAGGTGGGAGGAAGGACAGGTTAGGGAGGTGGGGACAAGCTGGGGTGGTTTGGGGAAGCGGTAGGGGGAGGGGGGATTTTGAAGCTTGTGAAGTCCACATTGATACCATTGGGCTGCAGGGTTCCTAAGCAGAATATGAGTTGCAGTTCCTGCAACCTTCGGGTAGCATTGTTGTGGCACTGCAGGAGGCCCAGGATGGACACGGTCTTCGACCGTGTCTCCCGCATTTCCCGCAAATCATCCCTCACACCCCGTCCCCGCAATAAAAACCAAAACAGAATCCCCCCCCCCCGTCCTCACGTACCACCCCACCAACCTCCGGATCCAACGTATCAACCTCCGACACTTCCGCCATCTGCAATCCGACCCCACCACCAAAGATATTTTTCCCTCCCCACCCTTATCTGCCTTCCGGAGGGACCACTCTCTCTGTGAGTCCTTTGTCTGCTCCACACTCCCCTCCAGCCCCCCCACACCCAGCACTTTTCCCTGCAACCGAAGGAGGTGCGACACCTGCCCCCACACCTCCTCCCTCACCCCCATCCCAGGCCCCAAGAAAACTTTCCACATCAACCAGATGTTCACCTGCACATCTGCTAATGTGGTATACTGCATCCGCTGTTCCCGTTGTGGCCTCCTCTACATCAGGGAAACCAAGCGGAGGCTTGGGGACCACTTTGCAGAACACCTATGCTCGGTTCGCACTAAACAACTACACCTCCCAGTCGCGAACCATTTCAACTCCCCCTCCCATTCCACAGACAACATGTCCATCCTGGGCCTCCTGCAGTGCCACAACAATGCTACCCGAAGGTTGCAGGAACAGCAACTCATATTCCGCTTGGGAACCCTGCAGCCCAATGGTATCAATGTGGACTTCACAAGCTTCAAAATCCCCCCTCCCCCGACCGCATCCCAAAACCACCACAGCTCGTCCCCGCCTCCCTAACCTGTCCTTCTTCTCACCTATCCCCTCCTCCCACCTCAAGCCCACCCCCATCTCCTACCTACTGACCTCATCTCGCCTTCTTGACCTGTCCGTCCTCCCTGAACTGACCTATCTCCTCCCTACCTCCCCACCTACACTCACCTTTACTGGCTCCAACCCCACCTCTTTGACCTGTCTGTCTCCTCTCCACCGATCTTCTCCTCTATCCATCTTCTATCCGCCTCCCCCCTCTCTCTATTTATTTCAGAACCCCCTTCCCCTCCCCCATTTCTGAAGAAGGGTCTAGGCTGAAAACATCAGCCTTCCTGCTCCTCTGATATTGCTTGGCCTGCTGTATTCATCTAGCTCTACGCCTTGTTATCTCTGCTTTCCAGACTGTATTGGTTTTTTTCTATATTTGTCTGTGCATCTCTCTGTACGGAATATCAACTATTTATCCCACCCCCCCTATTAAATCAGTTTGAACTCCCACTGACAGCACTATCAAATTTCCTGACTGTTTTTTCCAGTTCAGGTACAACCTATCAGATTTGTACAGGTTCCAAGGGGTTCTGAAATAAATAGGGAGAGGTGGGAGGTGGATAGAAGATGGATAGAGGAGAAGATAGGTGGAGAGGAGACAGACAGGTCAAAGAGGTGGGGATGGAGCCAGTAAAGGTGCACAGAAACCTTTTGTTACCTCGCTGCACCCATCACTATTTATTCTCGTACTGCTATAGCTCTTCTTCTATGTGTTGTCTCCTCTTGTGCAACTAGACTCCAGTTACACTCCCCAGAGGAATTGTTACTTTCACCAGTTTCCAACTCAGAAAAACTGTTCTTGACGGCAATGCTTTCTAGGGTTTTCCTGTCTTCTGCTGCTTGCCTTCTTCTGACTGATAGTCGGCCATTCCCTCTCTGACTACACTTCAGTTAAGAATGGCCATATGTAAAAATATTCTATCCATGCTGCTCTCAGCCTCACGGATGCACTACTGTATCTCCAGCTAATGCATGAGCTATTGCTGAGCAAGTACTACTTTATAACATTATCAGCAATTCCTTCCATCCTAGAATCATACAATCATACAGTACAGAAGAGGCCCTTTGGCCAATTGAGTAGACATTGGCAAAAATACCTTTGCTGAAATTAAGAGAAGACTGATGGGTCAGTAATTAGTTGGCTTGGAGGTGTCCTGCTTTTTGAAAATAGAACATTTTCCACATTGTTGGGTGTTGTAGCTCAACTGGAAAAGCTTGTCAAGGGGTGTAACTTCTTCTGTAGGACCAATCTTCTGTGCTATTACAGGAATACTGTCGGGGTCCATTCCTATTCCTGTGTCCAGTGCCTTCAGCCAGTTATTGAAGCTGCAGCCAGTGAATCAAATTAGTGTCTGAAATGCTGGCGACATCAGGAAAAGGCTGAGATGAATCATCCACTCAACACTTCTGACATTACTATCACTGAATCCTCCACTATCAACATCCTGGGGGGTTCCAATTAATCAGTAATTTAATGAGGTCAGCTTGGGTAGAAGATCAGATCAGAGACTGGGAACTCTATGTTTAATAAGTCGACTTCTAACTCGCCAGACCTTATCTGCCATTTAGCTCCAACTCTAATAACAATTAAGAACCATGGTACTATCCAGGACAATTAATTCCACTTGAATATCATCCAATCCATCACCCTTTACCACTGGCACAAAGTGACAGCACGGTATTCCACCTGCTGATGCACTGTCGGAATTCAGCAAGACCCCTTGAACAGCACCTCCCAAATCTGCAACCTCCAACACCTAGAAGTACAAAGGCAACAATTATTAGAAGCACCATCGCAACCTGTGTATTCCTCTTCAAGCCACACGCCATTCTGACTTCAAACTATATCAATATTCCCTCACTGTTGCTGGATGAAAATCCCTTCCTGACAGTTCTGTGCATGTACCCAGAGCCCAGATTAACAATGATTCACTAAAGGCAATTAGAGATTGCCAATAAATGCTGGTCTAGTCAATGACGCCAATAAAAGAAATATTGGGAAACATTTGGAACAAAAGTGCTCAACTCCCAAGCCATCTCCTCCAAACCCTAGAATTTCCTTTCCCTTTAATTAGAATGTGATTAGGTTGTTTCTCCGAATTTATTGAAAGAAATGCACAGAAAATAATGGCATGATCCATAATCCTTTTATTTACATGTGGAAAAGTTTGGGCAAAAAGAGGTATGTTAGGGACTTTGATCTGAATATTGCCAATCCTATATAGAAGGCAGCAGTGCAAAAATGCTGCACTGATTTCTTGTGATTTGGAACATCTCTGTTCCTTTGCGATAACAAGGATCGAATCCATTCATTGGAAGCAGTAGCATGCAAAATCTATTTGTCATGCAATTGAATTAGTGTTCAGCTTATATGCTCTAAACTATAAATTAGGTGAAGTTATTTGATGTTTTAAAGATAGATGCACATATTTGAAAACAATATTTGAGGACAAATGATAACTTATTAACATACTTAAATAACCAAATTAAAGAAAATTTTAAAAAACCCAATAAAGTTCAATTTGGGGATATGGTGCCCTGGTAAACTGTGAAGAATTGTGTTGATCCTCAGTTTCACTCTAAACAAGAACAATGAAGTAAAAGTTTATTTCTATGGTGCAATTCAGCATTGGTAAAATGTCCTCAATTCACAAGTAATTTAGAAAACTTGGAAATCTCAGCGCATTGGAGGAGTTACAGCATAAGTTTCAGAAAATGAATGTGTTGCACTGACTCTGCAAGTTGTTTAATTCCTGAGGAACAATAGAAAAGCTTTACCAAGCCCATAGCCTACGTTATGTTTATCTCAATATAACTTTAAACTCAGCACTTGATGCCAAAAGTGGCCATTATTTTACCTACAGAATTGTTATTCATTATCTTTTGAGGGAGGAGAACTTGCATTATTCCCATTTCTTTAGTCTCGACCTTCACCTTTGATTTTCCCTGCTTTGCATTCCCAAAAGCCTGTGTCAAATCTGCTCACAGGTAACTAAACAGGTAACTAACCGTTCTGAGGAAGGGTCACCAGACCCGAAATGTTAACTCTGTTTTCTCCTCCACAGATGCTGCCAGACCTGCTGAGCTTTTCCAGCAACTTTGTTTTTGTTCCTGATTCACAGCATCCGCAGTTCTTTTGGTTTTCACAGGTAACCAATGTTGGTTCAGAATTTGCAATGAGAATGCTAGCGATACTATCAGTGCTCACTATTCTAATGGAGGAAATTTGATAGAAATTTCAGCATATGCACATTCATATTTAAATATGGATATCCAAATTTTTTATGTAACACCAGTCACCTACAAGGTGCACTTTTGCAATGCTTGCTGATAGCCTTGGGTTTAAAATGACTGCAGCACTAGAAACCTGGGATATTTAGACACACAATGTGCCCTATGCTGAGCTGGAAACAGTTGAAACCGAAGCATTTTAAAGTTTTGTTTGTAATCCATTCACAGAATGTGTGTGCTGCCCGCTGAGCAAGCATTTATTGACAATCCCTAGTTACTCTCAAAAAGTGGTGATGAGCTGCTTTCTTGAACTATTGTAGTCCATGTGCTGTAGGTAGACCCACAATATCATTAGGGAAGGAGTTCCAAGTTTTTTACTCAATGAAGAGAAGGAACAATGACATATTTCCGAGTCAGAAGGTGCGTGGCTTGGAGGGAACTTGCAGGTGGTGGTGTTCTCAAGTATCTGTTATCATTGTAGCTAATGACACAATAAGCAATACTTAATTTAGGAAAAAGCTTTCTGGCCTTGAAAGTTTCATTTTCCTTGTGGAGCCTCTTTACTAGAGAATTAAATTAGTACTCGTGATCTGATTTTTTGGAGGTTTTGTTTTATTTTTTGTTGGTCTCTCTTAATCATATCTGTATTTTTCATCTTAATTTCCCTTTGATGCATCTTTAATTCTGACTTCTATTTTGTGCATTATATTGCCACATTTGGACTTGGCTATCTCTGTGATTTATTGAATAACCCTCATTGTTTCTTGATCACAAATGCAGCAAATCTCCTGTAGATGGCGATCTGCTGAGTCAGATTTCAGGAGCCGGATTTTCCCTGAAGGACCAGGCCTGTCAAATCACACAGGGCTCAGAAAACGCACATACATGCCATTAGTCACTCAGTGTGGCTTCCCCCAGTGACAGATTAACACCCAGCGGGCTGTTCACTGTCCAATTACAGACGATGTTTTGGGTCTTAAAGCTGGAGTGCCAATCAAAGGCCTTCTTGCTTGAAAACAACAGCAGGCAGATGAGTGAGGGAAAGGATCTTTCAAGATGGAAGCACCTCTCTCCAATCTTTACAGAGGATAAATATGAAATAGTTTTTTGCAACCAGGCCACTGCTGTGGGTGGGATTATCAGAGAACCCTGACATAGGGCAAATGTTGACTGCTTCTGTATCCATGCTAGCAGAGAGACCCTCTTACATAATCTGGAGCGTTGACCTCCTGGTCTACCATTGAGAGTCCACTTCCTAGATGCAAAACTCTCTTTTGTTGCCAGCAGTAACCTGCAGAGTGTAACAGATTGTTGCAGTGGGATTGTGTTGGACCCATGGTGCAGCAGTTGATGGATCCAAACCGTGTTCTGCTATAAACATTTTATTTGTATAGGACTTGACAGGGTAGACATGGAAAGGTTGTTTCCCCTTGTGGAAGAGTCTAGGACCAGACGGCTTACTCTCAGAATAAGGGGTCGTACATTTAAGGCAGTGATGAGGAGAAACTTCTTCTCTAACGGGCTAGTGAGTCTGTGGAATTCTTTAGCACAAGAGGGCTATTGAGGCTGGGTCATCACATACATTCAAGGCTGAGATCGATAGATTTTTAATCAATAAATGAATCAAAGGTTATGGGGAAAAGACAGGAAAGTGGAGATGAGGATTATCAGATTTTCCATGATCTCATTGAATGACAGAAAAGACTCAGTGGGCTGAATGGCCTACTTCTGCTCCTATATCTTATGGTTGTATGGTCTAATCTGGGCGTCAACTGGAAAATTCCTGTCAATTAGCCTAAAATGGATATTTAGAAATTGAATCTTTTGCCTGCCACATGTTGACCATGCACCCTCCAGAATAAGATGGAGCCAAAGAATTGTCATGCGAACCAGCAATGCTATGTTTACTGCATACATGGTGCTGCTCCGGGCTGTAATGAGGGTTAAAAATCCAACTCTAACTTGGAATGATATTTCTTGACCAGCCAGTGTAGAAGCAAACATCACTGGAAGCAGTCGCCTCCTTTCTTCTGGTGGCCCTTTTTTATGGTCCAATCTGCCCCTGTAACTGTGGCCCCAGTCACAACTTCCCCTGACATATATAATCTCCCCTCTAGACCCATCCAGCTCCCCAAGCCCAACCTTAGCTTTTCATTGCCCTTTATTAATTTCACCAGTTCCTTAACCCTCAGCAGCTCACTTCATTTTCAAATCCTGTTCCCCACTCTCAAAATAAGTTCCCATTCTTCCCTGTCTTTCCTATCACAGTAACTCCTCTCTCTGTCTCTGCTCCATTACCCAAGATCCTTCCATACCTCCCTTTCACTTTCATTCCTTTGCACCTTTATCTGTAAATTTTCCATCTAGCCCCTTTTAAATTGAACCTTTCCCCATCTATTCAGGAGATGAGGGCATGTATTGCCCATCCCGAGTTGCCCTTAAGAAAGTGGTGATGACCTGCGTTCATGAAATGCTGCACTCCATTTGGTGTAGGAACACCTGCCATGCTGTTTAGTTAGGGAATTCCATGATTTGACCTAATGACACTGAAAGAACAGCGATACATTTTCAAGTCAGGATGGTAAGTGGCTAGGGAGGGGTGGTGGGGAGGGGGTACGGAGCTTGTAGCTTGTAGTCTTCCCATGTATCTGCTGCCCTTGTCCTTCTAGATGGTACTGGGCATGGGTTTGGAAGGTGCAGTCTGAGGATCTCTAGTTAATTTCTGTAATGCATTATGTAGCTAGTACACACTGCTGCTACTGAGCATCAGTGATGGAGGGTGCAAATGTTTGTGGATGTGGTGCCAATTTGCCCTGGATGGTGTCAAGCTTCCTGAATGTTGCAGCTATACTCATCCATGCAAGTGGGGAGTATTTCATCACATTCCTGTGGATGGTGACAGATTAGGCCTCCAAGAACCGCCAGCCAATTGGATCACTGACAGCTCTTCTGTTACAACAGCACAACTAGGAGTGATGTCCATTGATGGAGCTGCATCCCCTCCCAAACATTGTTCATCATTGAAGCTGGATGCAAGGAAAATTGAGAAGGGTGTTTGGGTATTGATGGAGTCAGGCTTGCAGGTCACTGTGAGGGGTTAACGGGCTAGAGTAGCCAGGGCTCTAGAATGAGAATTGCAGGAATTTCTGGAGTATGGCAGGGACCTTTTGATTAAAAGAGGGGGCTTATCAAGGGGGCAACTCTCCTCCCCTGATACCTTCCAACCAAAACCCAACATTGTTACCTGCAGGCATTCAGGTCATGTCCCCTTTTTCTTGGAAACACACCTGCAAACCCTCCTGCAGGAATGGGCAAAATTCTGTCACAGAATGCTCTTTACAGAAAAACATTTCATCTGTTCTCTTTAACCCTTGTACCAATTATGTTTAAAGCTATGACCTTTGGTTTGTAACCCGCTTAACAAGGGAAATATTGTTTCTCATTATTTGGTCTATCAAAACCTCATCTTGGCCAACCTCTTCTGTATCCACTTGAAGGTCATGACTTATTTTTAGACGGTGGTGCCCAGCATCAATATATTACTCCAAAAGAGATCCAACAAGGTATAAACGTAGGCCGTTCACTACTCCAAGCATTTTTTCAGTTCCTCAATTATAAAACTAAATATTTCATTTACTTTCCTTCCCCATTTACAGCTTGGCTGGCCACTTTCAAAGACCTAGATGGAGGAGAAACTTTGGATTCAATACAATTATCAATTTATTTGGGTTTTTTTGCACAATCCATAATAAAGGAAATGTCCATTGGGCTTCTGTAATTAGCTCAAAAATAACTCATTTATTACAAACAAATGCATTCATACAGTAAGTGGTAAAACTGGTTAACAACTAAGCTAATATTCTGAATTAAACTATCCCATATCCTCATTACCTGTGAGGGATCGGGGCATCAATAAAATTGCAGAAAACTCAAGGGTGAGGATAACCTATCTATCACCCAGAAGTACTGCACAATCCGCCATGACCTGTCAATGAGGGAAAATAAAATCACATCTGGGGTCACGATGGTGAGTGCAAGGATCCATGGTTAATGAGGATCAGTGTATATCCTCTTAATCTGAAACACATGCATACACATGACTGACTAGAGAATATCAATCTCCTGAGATGATGTGGATTGTAAATGAAAGGCAAATGAGAAAAACACCTGATTGGACCAAGAGTGCAAACACAAAGCATAAAAGGAAGGCAGATCACTCAGTCCAAAACCATGTGGAGCTGGGTGAACACAGCAGGTCAGGCAGCATCAGAGAAGCAGGAAAGTCAACGTTTCGGGTTTATACCCTTCACCAGAACCTCTGATGCTGCCTGACCTACTGTGTTCCTCCAGCTCCACACGATATCAACTCTGACTCCAGCATCTCTGCAGTTCTTGCTATCTCCCAAACCTCTCAGTCCGATCGATTTCCTGTCCTTGGGAATGCACCTGACAGCTGTTGAATCAATGGGAGATCTTTATATCAGACTTCAGTTTAGATAAGAGTCAATTAGAAGAACCAGTTCGATTTTCAGAGTTCATGAGGAAGTTACAGTGGTGATTTTTGGAAAATTCTCAAGTTCTCGAATGATTCTTTACCAAATGACATCTATTTAGCTCATCCTGCTGTAAATTTTCTTTTATCGGGGAGAGAGAAAGATCTTTCTTTTTGCTACCTGTTTCTTTGAGGGTTATTCTATCAACTGACACAGTTAGGGCATACTGAAACAATGAGAACACTCAGAGGGCTGCTGGAGATCAATGCTGGAGGGCACTCAGGGACAATCACTAAGTTTTCCAAGTTAACAGGGCCAACCAAACAATAGGCTCCCGGTAACACCTAGCCCTAGTGGAAGGGAGAGGAAGAAGAAAACATACTGAGAGCACATATCTGGTATTGATACTACATCAATGTAAATAACCAATCACTGTTGTCAATATGTTTTAACTTACACTGTTACAACATATACTGTGGTTTTAATTTTATCAAGACTGACCCTGATGAGAGATGAGGAGTTTCTTCATACATCCCAAGGATGTAAAATGTTGCAATCATCAAGGATTGCTCATCTCTCACCAGCAATGGAGTCTTTGATGACAGGTAGCCTTACACGTCAGAGATCCTATAAGCTTAACTTTGAAGATTGCTTGCAAAGGTCCTGCAAATTACAGTGGACACCTTTGAGGGTAAAGACCATGTCCAGGAAATGGGCCAGGTCCTGGCCTGCACACATCCTTCAACACAAGGACCCATCTTAAAGTTGAGAGCATGGTATCAGCTGAAAAATGACTTGTCCGTTTTTATACTCAATGATCGATGAAGGCAAGCATGCCGTATGCCTTCTTTACCACCTTATCCACTTGTGTTACCATTTTCAGGGAGTTATGGACTTTCACTCCAGGATCCCTCTTTACATCAATGCTATTAAGTATCCTGCCATTTATTGTATACTTTCCTCTTGTATTTGACTTCCTGAGATGTATCTCATCACATTTGTCTGAATTAAACTCCATCTGCTATTTCTTCAGCCAACTTTCTAACTGATCTAGGTCCTACTGTATCCTTTGATAACCTTCCTCACTATGCAGAACTCCTCTAGTTTTCATGTTGTCTGCAAACTTCCTAATAGACCATCTACAATTTCATTCAAATCATTTCTATATATTACAAACCACAGGGGTCCCAGCACTGATCTTTGTGGAACACCACTGGTCACAAACCTCCAGTCAGAAAAACACTCCTCTACCACTACCTTCTCTTTTCTATGGCCAAGTGCATATTGTATTCAACTTGCCAACTCACCATAGAACCCATAGAATCTTCTGGGCCAGCCTACCAGGAGGGACTTTGTCATGTGCTTTAATAAAGTTCATGTAGATAACATCCAGCAATCATCTTTGTTACTTCCTCAAAAAACTTGAGCAAGATTGTGAGACAAGAACATAAAGCCATGCAGACTATCTCCAAAATGTGAGTAAGTCCTGGGTGTCTAAAAATCCTCTCTAATAATTTCCCTCTGTGAGTGAATTGCGAGCTCCATCCATAATATTCACTCATTGTGCATGTTCTCTTTTATGAGATTTCTCTGTAGCTCTGAAGACCTTTAACTCTCCCCCATTTCCGTTGAGCGCCTTTACATCGTGATTAATGCACCCACTTTGCCCAGAGGTTCCTCTATGTTTACTGAACTTCCACCCTGCCACGTAAAGGCTAAAATAATCTTGACCTAGTTGAATCCTCCAGACTTGATTGCTCTGCTTTCCCCAGGATTCTGTTGACTCCCCCAGCTATTAGCAACCAAACTGCCTTCAACAACCATGATTCACAACTCCCCTCCATCCCCACCATAGACAGACTTAGCTTGACAGCCATGATTGACTGTAGCCTACCGTCCCAGACTGGTGTTTCTGTGGCACTCTGACTAACCTGCACTAAACCCTTGGCTGTTTGCAGTTGACCTCAAGGAAGGATCAAGGCCTGGGCTGCAAAGAGATGGATCCTGGACTCACATAGGATCAAACACCTGACTGATCTTAGCCTAGACACAACCATCTTCAACTGCTTCATCACTGACATACCCTCCATCATTATGTGAGAAGCGGGGACAAGAGATTCAGGGAGGTTAGTTTAGTGATTATCGCTAAGGAGAAGATGCTGGGAAGCCGAAAGGTCTGAAGGTGGATACATCATCCGGACCAGGGCAAAAAGAGGGTATGAGATGGATCTGGCAGATAAAGTTAAAGATAATTGTAAGAGGGGAGGGCAGGTCCCCTTAAAGATCAGCATGGCCGTCTACGTGTGCAGCTACAGGAGATGTGGGATATTTTTAATAAATATTTCTCTATAGTGTTTACTCAGGAGAGAATCATGGACGCTAAGGAAATTAAAGAAACAAGTGGAGATATTTTGGGCAGCATACATATTACCAGATTGGAGGTGTTTGCAGCTTTAAAGCTCATTAAGGTAGATAAATCCCTTGATCCTGATCAAGTCCATACTCAAATGTTGCGGGAGACTAGGGAAGAAATCGCAGAGGCCCTTGCAGAGATTTTTGCTTCATCTTTAGCCACTGGTGAAGTTCCAGAAGACTGGACAGTTGCTAATCTCGTTCCATTGTTTAAGAAAAGGTAGTGAAGACAAGCCAGGGAACTACAGGCTAGTGAGCCTGATATGAGTGGTCAGCAAGTTATTGGAGAAGACGCTGAGCGACAGGATCAACCAACATTTGAATAGTCAAGGTCTTAATTAGGGATAGTCAGCATTGATTTATGCACAGGAAGCCATGTCTGACAAACCTTTTACAGTTTCTTGAAGAGGTAAACAGGAGGATAGATGAAGGTAGAGCAGTGGATGTTGTCTATATAAACTTTAGTAAGGCCTTTGACAAAGTCCTGAGCAGCAGGCTGGCCATGAAGGTTAGGTCACATGGGATCCAGGGAGAACGAGCTAATTGTATTCAAAACTGGCTCATGAAAGGAAGCAGAGGGTGATAGTTGAAGGTTATTTCTCAGACGGAGGCCTGTGGCTAGTGATGTACCACAGGGGTCAGTGCTGGGACCTTTGTTATTTGTTATTTACATAAATGATCTGGATGCAAATGTACAAGGCATAAGTAGTAAGTTTGCAGATGTTACAAAATTAGGAAGTATAATTGATATCAAGGAAGGTTATCAAAAATAACAGAGGGATCTTGATCATATGGGGAAGTGGACTGAGAATTAGAAAATGCAATTTAATACAGATAAGTGCAAGGTTCTGCACTTTGCAAAACCAAACCAAGGTAGGACTTTTACAGTAAGTGGTAAGGTCCTGAGGAGTGTTGTGGAACAGAAGGACTTAGGAGTACAAGTACATACTTCATTGAAAGTGGCGTCACAGGCACACAGGGTGGTGAAGAAGGTATTTAGCATGCTATCCTTCATTGGTCGAGGCATTGGGACGTTATGTTACAGTTGTATAAGTCGTTGGTGAGGCCACCTTGGAGTATTGCATACAGTTTTGATCAACCTGTTATAGGAAAGACATTATTAAACTGGAAAGTGTGCAAAGAAGATTTATGAGGAAGTTGCCAGGACTAGTAGGCCTGAGTTATTGGGAGAGGTTAGCTAGGATAGGACTTTATTCCTTGGGATGTAGGAGAATGAGAAGTGACCTTATTGAGGTGCATAAAATCATGAGGGATATAGATAGGATGAATATGAAGTCTTTTTCCCAGGAATGGGCCATTGAAAACAAGAGGACATAGGTTTAAAGAGAGAGGGGAAAGATTTGAGGACTACCTGAAGGGCAACTTCTTCACACAGAGAATGGTCCATATATGGAATGGCCTGCCAGAGAAAGTGGCTGAGGCAGGTGCAATAGCAATATTAAAAAAAGCGTTTGGATAGATACATGGATTAGAAGGGCTTAGAGGGATATGGACCAAATGCTGTCAATTAGAGCTAGCTGAGTGGGCACCATGGTCAGCATGGACCAGTTTGGGCCAAAGGGCCTGTTTCCATGTTGTATTGATCAATGACTGTATGGCCTTATATGATTCTATGACTACACTCCAGAGTTCTGAAAGAGAGAACTGAGGAGATCGTAGAAGCATTGATCTTTCCGGAATCATTGAAGTCAGGTCAGGTCCTAGTGAACTGAAAATAGCTAATGTAACAGCTCTCTTTAAGAAGGGAGAGAGGCAGATGATGGGAAACTATAGACCAATTAGCCTGACCTTGATCTTTGGTAAGATTTTAGCATTATTATGAATCTATGTAGCTCATCCTGCTGTACGTTTTTGCTTTATCAGAGTGAAGAGAAAGATCTTTCTTTTTGCTACCTGTTTCTTGGAGGGTTATTCTATCAACTGACACAGTTAGGGTGTACTGAAACAGTGAGAACACTCAGAGGACTGCCTGAGCTCAATGCTGGAGAGCACTCGGGGCAATCACCAAGTTTTCCAAGTTAACAGAGTACTTTTCTTGTTCTCCTTTATGTCTTTCTGTTCTTGTCCTTGATTCCCTTCCTCTGATTCTTTGTATAGGTTCCCATCCCACTGTCCTTTTAGTTTAATGCCTCCCTCAACACTCTAACCAAACTCTCCTGAGACATCAGTCCTGCTCCTGCCTGCATGTAACCCACCCAGTTCTTACTGGTCCCGCTTCACCTGGAACTGGTCCCAATGCCCCAGGAATCTGAAACCCTCCTGCTCACACTATCGCTTTAGCCACGTGCTCATCCAATACATTCTGTTATTTCTACGCTGACTAGCACATGGCACTGAGATCAATACATTTCAGGTCCTACTTTTCAATTTATATTCTAACTCCCAATATTGTGCTTTTAGGACCTCATCTTTGTTTAAAACAATATCATCTGTGCCAATGTGTACCACGACCACTAGCTGTTCCAACCCACCACCCATCGCCATCCCCACCAAGAATATGCTGTGACTGCTCTGGGATATCCTTGATCCTACCACCATTAAGGCAACATACCATCCTGGAGTCTTGTTTGCCACCATAAAAATGCCTGTCTATTCCCCTTACAGTTTAATCCCCTGTAACTGTGCATTCCCATATATTTTATTCCTCCACGAATTGATCTTAATATCCTTTATTGTCATGTACACGCAAAATGAAATGCAGTGAAAGGTCTGCATCGTCGCCCATACACAAGTGCCATTTACAGAATAAAATAAAGAAAGATAACTTAAAGAGAGTCCAGCTTTCTTCTTCACTGCTTTACCTCCACAAGAGTCCCGCTCTGAACTTTCCAGCCCATGCCATGCTGCCAGGAGCGTCCTGCTCTGGGCTACACCAGCCCACGCCATGTTGCTGTTGGGGGCCTACTCCACATGGAAAACGAGAGCCCCACTCCAGACCTCACAGGTCAGCCGACCGACTCAGCAGCCTCCTCCAAAAACGCCACCACAGCTCCGGAGCCCATTGAAGCCGCTTCCCGCTGAACAGCTCCCTCGGACACTCATTGCCCCAGGACTGAGCCCCATGATGCCTTAGTACCCTGTGCAGCAGAACCAACCATGGGTGCAAAGAATTTGGCTGTTGCTGCTTTCCATTGAGAGGATTCAATGACAGTATCCAAAGTGGTCCAACTGTTTTTGCAGGGGAATAGCCACAGGAAACTCTTGCACTAACTGCCTAGGTCCTCTTGCACTGCCTGGTAGTCACCCATTTCCAACCTGCCTGTGAAGCCTTAGCCTGCAGTGTGACAATTTCTTTATGTGTGCTATCCATGATACTCTCCACCTCATCAATGCTCTGCAGTGTCCCAAGCTACCTCATCATCTGCAAAATCCAAGCTTCCTGGAGCTGCTGCTGGGGACACTTCCTACACATATACTTGTCCTGGGCAATGGAAGTATTCCTAGCTTCCCACATAAAGCAAGAAGAGCACATCACAGGTTTGAACTCTCATGCCATGGCTTGGCTCTTTAAATTAAACCTTCTGGAAAATGTTTAATATAAATTAACATCAATTACTGTAGGGCCCTATTTCCTAGTCCTTGTTCTTATAGAATAGTCATTACAAATTACAATCCGCTAAAAAAAGCAAAAAGTTCCTCTTCTTCCTATACCGAATTCCCAATATGCTCCAAAATCCCAGAAACACACGCTTCCTCTGGCTATGTGTAACTGTCTCACAACTACTCATGTGAGGCTTAATAAACTAGGCACAGATTTAAAATGATGTGCATACCAAACAAGGGCATTGTCGGAAGTTTTTGTCAGACAGTGTGTCATTCAGGCATGGAATGCAAAGTGTGGAAATGTGGTAGAGGCAAGTTCAATTGAGGAACTTAAGACAGCATTGGATTTTTTTTGGATGGTAATGGTGTTTAAGGATATGGAGAAAAGGCAGAGAATTGGCATTTGATAATCAGGCTGAATGGCCTCCCTCAGCACAGTAATAATTCTGTGTTTCTGGCTGCCTGCCTTGAAGTCAACGCTACTGATATTTTGCACTAAAAAGCAAGCTATGACACAAATGATGCTTGGCTCTCTGCCAACCCTGAAAATCCAGTATAGCTACATAGGATGCCTTGCTGTCCCTTACCCAAATGTATACAATACGCTTACCAACAAAACTAATCTCTCTTTAAATGGGTGCAAGGAGCTTAAAGAGGTGGTTCTAAAGACTCTGTGAGATTGAGCGTTTTCAATATACTTCAGTCAGAAAGGCAGATAGAATGATGTGTCATCTCAGCATCAGCAGCAACAGTAGACATTTAGAATTCAATTAATCCATGGACAACACAATAAATCCTCTTCAAGACGCCAGAATTTAAAGGTTCGGAAAACAAACAAGAAACTGGAAGGACTCTGATAGGGATTTGTTGTATAATTTACTTTGCTCTGTGGGACAATGATACATCAGAATTCCCATAGCAGCCACTGTGAGTTTTGTAAGACAGACTGAGACACCATTTTTGAAAGAGAAAACCAAGAAGTGCTCTGAGAGAAATGACTGGAATGAGGGTTCTCAGCTAAGGGGAAAACGCAAACCAGCAATGGCTTGCTGTGCACCAGGCCACCAAGGACCACAACCCTATGTGCCATAGAAGCGAAATAAGGAAGACCTCTAGAACCTGTTCTGCTCAGTCTATTTGTGGGAAAACATCAGATCATTCAACTATGAAAGCTTTCACAGCTGTTGAATTTGGACTTCCAACTTCCAACCCTGTTTCCTTCCGGCAGAGCAGTCTTTAATTCAATAATATGCTGAGAATAGACTGACCTCATTCTCAGCCTGCCTAGGTATCTTTTAATGTATCAGCTTTTAATCCTTGGAATTGCATTACCGTGAATAGCTGTCTCACACTTTAAACTTATTAACTTTTAGCAATAACTATATCACAAATTACCCTTGTTTAAGACAAAGCTTCACTTTCTAAATTGGAACACACACATAAAAATACTAAATCAGCTCTATAAATTTCCAGCTCATGGACCACTCTGCAAAGCCCTGTTGTGGCTGTGACAATAGGAAGTGTCTAAATATAACAATTTTTCTCAAAGAATGTCGTTAAGTAGTGATGCTGACTTTCAGATCAGCAGAGGGTTGCCACTTAACAGAGATCAACAACAGTTTACAATATTACACCTCTGAATGCCAGAGCTACTGTTTCTTTAAACTGGAGGAGCTTCAAGTTCTCTAATAGTGTATTTACAAATGCTTTTTATTTCTCCTAACAAGAAGAAAGATAGCAAGACATATTTAAGCAGTATTTCTCCACAACTTCAGTTTTTGAGAAGGTCAATTTTTGCAGATAGTTCGTTCAGAAATACTAGGAGAAATGTGAAAAAACTATTGTTTCTGTTTTCACAGATACTGCCATCCTGTAGACGGGTCACTGAAAATGGCAATAAGTGCAATCCTTTGCTTTATTAATAGCAGCATAGTGCACAAGTGCAAGGGATGTTCAACTGAATTTTTGCAGGACATTTGTTAGACCACAGCTGAAGTATTGAGTAAAGTTTTGCATGTCACACTATTGAAACGACGTGAATCCATAAGAGAGAATGTGAAGAGATTTATAGTACATCCACTTCCTCATCCAAGTTATTAATAATTGTGGTCTCAGCATTGGTTCCAGTTCATTCCACTAGTTACAGGTTGCCATCCTCAAAATACCCCTTTTATCCCAACACTCTGATTTCTATTTGTTAACCAATCCACTAAACATGAAAATATACTACTTCTGATACTAGAGACTCCTATCTTGTTAAGAAGCCTTGTGTATGTTACCTTTTTGAATGCCTTTTGGAAATCGAAATCATCACATCTACTGATTCCCCTTTATTTATCCTGCTTGTAACCTATTCAAAGAAATCTAACAAATTTATCAGGCATGATTTCTCCTTTATGATGCCACACTGACTCTGCTTGATTATTTTATACGTTTCTAAATGCTCTGTTATTACATCTTTTGGAATAGGCTTCAACACTTTCCCAATATTAGATGTTAAACTAATTGGCTTATGGTTAACAAGGTGTGGAGCTGGATGAACACAGCAGGCCAGGCAGCATCAGGGGAGCAGGAAAGCTGATGTTTCAGGTCTGGACCTTTCTTCAGAAATGGGGGAGGGGTAGGGGGCTCTGAAATAAATGGAGAGAGGGGGAAGCAATGATAGAAGGTGGATAGAGGAGCAGATAGGTAAAAAGAAGACGGATAGGTGAAGGAGGCGGGGATGAAGCCAGTAAAGGTGAGTGTAGGTAGGGAGTTGGGATGGGGGTTGGTCACACCCCTCACCTCCATCCCAGGCCCCAAGAAAACCTTCCACATTAAACAGATGTTCACCTGCACATCTGCTAATGTGGTATATAGTATCCGCTGTTCCTGATGTGGCCTCCTCTACATCGGGGAAACCAAGTGGAGGCTCGGAGACCGCTTTGTGGAACACCTACACTAAGTTTGTGACAAACAACTGCACCTCCCAGTCGCGAACCACCTCCACTCCCTCTCCCACTCCCTGGGCGACATGTCCATCCTGGGCCTCCTCCAGTGTCACAACAATGCCACCCGAAAACTGGAGGAACAGCACCTCATATTCTGCCTTGGAACCCTACAAACCAATGGTCTCAATGTGGACTTTACGAGCTTCAAAATCTCCCCACCCCCGACCTCATCCCAAGACCAGCCTCCCTCTCATCCCCACCTCCTTGACCTGGCCGTCTTCTCTCCCACCTATCCGCTCCTCCCACCTCACTGACCAACTCCCACCCCCACTTCCTACCGACACGCAACTCTACTAGCTTCATCCCCGCCTCCTTGACCTGTCCGTCTTCCCTCCCACCTACCCGCCCCTCCCTCCTCACTGACCAACCCCCATCCCAACTCCCTACCTACACTCACGTTTACTGGCTTCAGCCCTGTCTCCTTTACCTGTCTGTCTTCTCTCCACCTATCTGCTCCACTACCCACCTTCTATCACCGCCTCCCCCCTCTTTATTTATTTCAGAGCCCCCTTACCCTCCCCCATTTCTGAAGAAGGGTCCAGACCCAAAACTTCAGCTTTCCTGCTCCTCTGATGTTGCCTGCCCTGTTGTGTTCCTCCAGCTCCACATCTTGTTATCTCAGGCTCCAGCATCAGCAGTTCTTACTATCTCTGGCCTATAGTCACCTGCAGTTTCGCTCACCTTTCTTTTTGAATAAGAGTGTTATGTTGACAAATTATTAATCCTCTGAGACTTTTCCAGAATTCGAATGATCACAGAAGATGACTATCAGTACATTCACTATCTCTGTAGCTACTTCTTTCATATCCTACAATGCAACCCAACAGGTCCAGAACACTTATTAGCCCTACGTTTCATTAGGTCACCTAGTCCTTTTTCTCAAGCAAACGTTATTGCATTTGTTTCCACCCCACTTTTTGTCCTAGATTATTCAGTATTTTTGGAATGCTATTAAAGTCCTCTACTCTAAAAGCTGATGCAAAGTATTTATTCAGCTCCTCTGACATTTACTGGTTCCCCATTATTATAACCCCTGCTTCATTATCTACGGGGCCTGTGTTGACTTCGACATCTCTCTTTTTTTATGTATCTGAAGAAAGTCTTACTAACAATTTTATGTAACTTCCAAATTTACTCTTATTGTTTATTTTCTTTTGTTTTGATCATATTTTGTTGGATTTTAAAACTTGCCCAATCCTCTAGTTTCTGGTTAATCTTTGCCACATTGTGTGCTTGCTCTTTCAATTTGACACCATCCTTAACTTCTTTGGTTACCCATGGTCAATTCATTCCCTTCCCAGAACCATTCTTTGTCACCGGGAGATATCTTTATTGTGAGCATAAATTATTTTCTTAAATGTCTGCCATTTTACATCAAACATATTTTCTGTTAAACTCCCTTCCCAGTCTATTCCAGCCAGCTCTGCCCTCGGTCCTTTGTAACTACCCTTAGTCATGTACTATGCGCATGTAAACAACAAGCCAATAATTTTGTCCTTTTTTTGTCATTTTTTTCTCATTTAACCCTTTTTGCTGTTTTTCTGTTTCATGATCACACACTCTGTCCGTTCCTGTCTCACACAAGATATCATTATCTGTATAATTGCCTGCAATGCTGCCATATTCTTTAGGTTTGTAAGCCTAGATATACCTTCTATGAAAACCTCCCCAACTCTGGTTAGTTAAAAGCCCTTTCTGCAGCCTTAGTTATTCAAATCTCCAGGACTTTGGTCCTAGCACGGTTCATGTGAAGCCTATCCCCCTGGAACAGCTCCCCCTACCCCCAGTATTGGTACCCATGTCTCATGAACTGATACTCATCCGTCCCACGCTAACCTTTGAGCAACACATTTAAAACCTTCACTTCATTTACTCTGTTCCAGTTGCCCGTGATTTAGGAATTTATCCTGAAACTATTACCCTGGAGGTTCCTCTTTTTAATTTTGCCCTTAACTGTTCAAATTCTTTCAGCAGAACCTCCTTTCTAATCCTATCAAAGTCATGCAGAGCACTGAAGAAAAGTCATATCAGACTTGAAACATTAATTTTGTCTCTCTCTTCACAGACACTGCCACTATGCAGAATCTATCTGTTTGTAGTTTAGATTAAATTAGGTTTGTACACATTAAAAAGTTAGAATTTCTTACCCAGCAAAGGCATATTCTACCTTGTGTTGGCTCACCTGAAGCATGGTGTTTCTGTAGAAGAATGCTCCTCCATTGTAAACTACTTGCATAATGTTACACCAGACACTTATTAGCCTGGAGAATATAATGCTTGTACATAAGAGTTTTGTAATAAATCTCAGTTGGATTCTGCAAATAATGTCAACCATGACTCATGTTTTATGTTTTGGGAAATAACATAGGCACTGCCACATCAGGTAAAACACCGTATTAATGACTCCATACCAATAATTATCTGCAACAGATCTGCAATCTGCAACAAATTCCAATATTTTGGTGGTAATTTGTTGGATAACTAATTGAAAACCAACTGGAAAACAGTTTTGGACACAACAAATTAAAGAAAAGGAAGAATTTCTCACACTTTAGCATCAGTTTTTGTTAATACAGACTGCTGTACAAATCTCTAAATTGGCAATTCACTATAGTTAGACAAAACAGAGCTGCTTTCCATTTGATAAGCACATGTCTTTTTCAAGGTAAAGTAAATTTCTAAGATGGTCTTCTTTGAAAGAAGAAAGGTTGCATTTTTGAGCTGAAATGCAAAGCCATTGCAGTATAATACAGAAGCTGATGGCTGGAATGCTCTATTTCTGGCAGTTGGCACATGCATTACAGTTTCTCAAAACAGCAATTACAAAGTTTGTGTTTTTGAGCAAGGAACATTTATTAATCTACATTGACATGAAGTCAGGGATACGCAGCTTAAGATTGTGTAGCCCAATAGATGGAATCATAAATAGCAGAAACGTCTTTATAGATTGGATATCCAGTTGTATATTTACAGAAAAACAATCACTTGAACAAAATCACAGAAGTTTTATGGTGCAAGAGGAGATTAATCAGCCCATCATTCTTGCACTGGCTTTCTGAGCATTTTGACTTAGTACTAATCTCTTGTCTTTGTCAAGTATCCCTTTTTTTAAATATAATTATCCAATACTCTCTTGAGTATCTCAATTGAACTTGCCCCCAGCACAATTCCAAATGATACACTCTATACCTTAACTATTTGCTGGATGGAAAAGTTTTTTTTTTCTCACCTCACATTTTCTTCCTTTTTGAAACATTTTCTATACTCTCTTGTGTCCGATTAGTTTACAAATGGGAACTGTTTCTCCCTATGTGCTCTGTCCCCTCATGATCTTGGAAACTTCAAAACTATCAAATGCCACCTTAGCCGTTCCTTCTCCGAGAAAACCAGTACCAACTTCACCAGTCTTTCTTCATAACTGAAGTGTCTCATCGCTAGAATCATTATCATAAACCTCTTCTGCACTCTCTCCAATTCATTCACTGTGGCAACACAGATTGTGTCCTGGGCCTAACCATCTTTAGCTGCTTCATTAGTGACTTACCCTCCATCATAAGGTCAGATGTGGGGATGATTGCAAGTGATGTGCAACATTCAGCACCATTCATAACTGCTCAAATACTGAAGCAGTGATATCCAAATTCAGCAAAACCTGGATGATATCTCAGTTTAAGTTGAAAAATGGCAGTAACATTCAGACCATGTAAATGCCAGGCAATGACCATCTCCAATAAGAGACAATCTAACCATTGCTTCTTGATATTCAATGACAATACTATCACTGAATTCCATGCTATCAATACCCTGGGGGTTACCATTGACTTGAAACTGAACTAGACTAGCCATATAAATACAATGGATCACAAAAGCAGGTCAAAGGCTAGGAAGACTGCTGCAAGGAACTCATCTCCTGACTTTCCAAAGCCTGTCCACCATCAAGAAGGCACAAGTCAGGAATGTGCTGGGATACTCGCCACTTACCTGGATGAGTGCAACACCAACAACACTCAAGAAGTTTGACACCATGCAGGAAAAGGTAGCCCACCTGATTGGCACCACATCCATAAACATCCATGTCCTCCACCATTGATCATCATTAGCAGCAGTGTCTGCCATGCAAGAACTACCACAAATGTCCATCAAAGAACTTTAAGCAACATCTTTCAAACTCATAACCAGCGCCATCAGATAAATGGGAACACTTAGCTGCAAGTTTCCCTCTAAGCTACTAACTATCCTGACTTGGAAATATTTTACCATTCATTCACTGTTACTGGGTCTAAGTGCTGGAATTTACTCTCTGACCACATTGTGAGTTTGCCAACAGCATATAGACCGCTAAGTATGAAATAGGCAGCTCCTTAGCACCTTCTCACTGGCAACTAAATAAGTGCCAGTCCAGCCAGTGATAGCTGCATTTACTAGTATATATATAAAAGCACTCTACACAATACTCCAGCTAAGGTCTAAACAGTGACAAATAAAATTTTATCAGAACGCTCCTGCTCTTGTATTCAATGCCAATTTATGAAACCAAGAATAACATATTCATTATTTACAGCTCTTTCTGCCTGTCCTGAATTTTTAATTATTTATGTACATATAAACCCAGATCTCTTTAGTTCTGCACATCTTTGGAATAGTAACCTTCATTGTATGCTATCTTGTTATGTCCTCCATGTACCAAAATCTCATTGCACACTTCTCTGCACTGAACTTCATTTTCCACCGAAGTACCCATTCCACTAATCTCTGACTTTTTGAAGTTCTACGCTGTCCTCTTCACAGTTTAAAAATCTCCCAAGTTGTGTGTGATCCACAAACTTTAAATTTCAAGTCTGAAATGAATCTTCATCATCAAACTTGAAAAGGGCTGAAAAATGAGGGTCCCTACACTCTTGACATAGGGAGAGAGGAGCAATTGGGACAAATAAAAGAATGCCCAGAGAAAATGATAAAGGCAGACCTAACGGTAATAGAGGACGGATATAAATATAGGTGCAGACTAGCTGTTAATACTGAGTGTGAATAGTGAAAAACAGATCGGGTCTACTTAGGGCAAACCTACGCGAACAAGACAGTCTGTGTGTGTGTAGGGGATGTATGTGTTGGGGGTCAGAGTGGGAGTGAGAAGCGGATAAAGGCAGGATGAATGTTTCTGATTCTTTTGACGCCTTATGTCAATTTCATAATTTCTAGTTTCTTGGCCCAGGCAGTCCCTCTTCACCATAGATGTGTGATCTCTCTTCATGTTCATTCCACATTACAATGGTCTGAATGTTCTCTGCTCTTTCCTGGAAATGAGGCCTGAACAGTGCTCATACCACAACCACCCTTCAGCTTTAACTCATTTTCCTGTTTACAAGTGAGTACAGTCCGATTTTATTTCAGATTTCCAGTATTTGCAGTATTTTGTTTTTACTGAAAATACCCATCATCTGGTCATTAGTACATTGCCATTTGTCTGCTGTGCAAGCATTAGCTGTGATGCTCCTAACACTATAACAGTGTGGCTACACTTTAAAAGTATTTCTTTGGCTGTGAAGCACTTTGTGAAATCCTGGGGTCATGACAGGTGCTGTATAAATTCAAGGCTTTTGTTTTGCTGGGAAATAACATAGATTTTTGTTGCTTAAGTTTCAGCAGCATCTGTCTGGAAAACTCTAAGAATTAATCTAGCACAAAGTGCAGCTTAATGCTTGTATTCCATTCGGTGACATGTATTCCTTTGAATCAGGAGTGTGTATTTGATTCTAACCAAAGAAACATGCTCTGGGCACTATTTAGTGCTGTGATGAGTTTCTATCTACGTTGCATTTCCAGCTGTTCAAAAAGAACACCTACCCAGAGCATTTTCTTAACTAAAATAATGATAAATTCTACATTTGAAATATTGTATCAGAGGCAGACTATCAGGTGGTAGTATTGTTGGAAAGAGATTTCTAGGTAATGACCATGTATCTAAAATGGTCATAAAATGTATCTAAATTTGAACTCAGTGAAAAAGGAAGCATTAGTCGGAAAGATGACCAAAATTTACACGGTGGGGTAGGAGAGCCTTCAGTGCTAGAACCGCAATCTAGTGTTAGAGGAATGAAACTTTCTTAAAGGCGTGTACCAACAGAAAAGATTTTTCAGATAGAATAGAGAAAAACTATGGATACAAAGGAAAATAAGGATTAAGATTATGAAGTGATTTGCACAAAGTGTGAAACTTGCTATGGACTGGGATAAAGGGATGTAAGACCTTGTGCGGAAAGGGAAATATTGCAATGTTTGACTTATGTGGAAATGGGAAGCCACTAGGTTGACTATTGTCAAAGGCAATTAGAAATGAGCAACAAATGCTGGTTCACATCCGATGAAACATAAATAATAAGTGAGGTTATGAAGACAACAACAGGGATTTCAGTTATTGATGAAGGCAGAGGTAGGCCTGTAAGTAGACAAACAGGGAAATCTTGGCAACAGATTACAAATCAGGCTAAAATGCAGCTTGAAGCTGAATAGTCTTCTGACATTGTTTACCTCTACTTTATCCCAATCGGAATACCAAAGAGGCTGATGAACTCAAGTGGCTGTCAGAAGACAAGATAATCATTCTTGTTGAGTCACTGTTGAGTCAAAGAAAATTTTGGTGCCTTTAGAGCTCAATGTATGACAAGCAATCAGAAAGTAAAGGAGCATCATTGAGCTGAATGGTAGAAAAAGAAGGCAGAGCTGTCAATGTGGATGGTATACTGTGCTTACAGATGAAATTGTCAATTGCAAAGAAACCATGTGAACAGACGTGGCTGCCTGTGCATAAATGAGCTTAACATTATAGAAATTTGCGACCTACTCAGCTGCATAATTTTTTGATCCTTTAGCATGACTCATGACATGTTGGAAGTTGATAGCTGCGGGTTTCCATTATCACCAGGTAATTAGAAAATATGTGATGAATGGGCACCAGCTATGGGGTGCCAAGCCCAGGGATGCTGAATCTTATGAAAAACACACCACCTCTTTTATTTTATATTCCAAGTATGTGAATTAAGTATTGCAAATCAGCACATGGCAGTTGTATTAACTTATGAATGCGCCCGAGGGAGCTTGTTCCCTGCCTCATTGTAAGATCCAATCCACTCTTTGCATACAAAGAGTCTCAAGCAAACAATAGACCTCAAATGTCAATCTATAGATATACACAATTAGTGATATGGGAAGTGAGTGATTCTATTATATCATAGGTTCTATCGTGACTGTGCTTTGAGACTGTAAGAATGGAGCACAAGGATGTTGCCCTTATTTGTTCATTGCTTATGTTGGCAACAAGTTTTATCATAAGGTTCTTACACAAATATTCTCTCATTTGATTCTGTTACAGAGTGTTATTCTAAATAATAGGAGTGATTTTAAACTTACTCATCCAGAAAATGAAACCAATTAAATTTATGCAATTGTTAAAATTAATTTTGTCCCACAATTATTATGCAACTTCTGGATGGATTGGCAAATGCATCACTCAAAACCAAAAGGATCCATCATGCAATATATAAATAAGGTCTAATGATGTCATTGGGTCTACACTGCAATTTTAACACAAGCTGTAGCAAACAAAACAAACAGCTTAACATTTTCCACTAGCCTGAACATTATGAGAAGCCCCTGGGAAGATGAAAAGGCCTTAAGAGAAGACACCTTTTGGCAGATCAACCTGGGGTTGGAAGCCTAACTTGATATCGAGTGGGACATTGACATTGCAAACAGTCAGTTTCAGCCTGAGACAGCAGAGGTAAAGAGGAATGGGAAAAATACTAAAACATTGTAGTTTAAATTGGTGTTAAAAACAACGTCACAGAGTGAAATTACAAATGTCACACTTCGACCATGCAAGTCCTCTAAGCTGAGAATAATTAGCAGGAAGTTGTCTTGCCAGCTGATATGAAGAGGAGGCCTCCTAGCTAACACAAAACCCCTGGTTGGGGTTTGCAGAGGCGTCAATAGCTGTGGGGTCTTTCAAAGGACTTGGCTTCTGTGCCGTATGAGGCTGAACTACCTTCACCAGGGGGACATAGGTTTGTATTGTATTGCGATTATTTGAGAATGTGCATTTGTAGGAGTTGAAAAAAATAGATTTTGGCTTTCAGTTCTATGAACTTGACTTTTCATAACAAAGGTCAGAAAATCATTCTGAGCAGCGAACTAACAGCTTTTCCCAAGAAAGCTCATGACTTATATTAAAAGACTTGATCATCAAACTGTTGAGTTAATTCTTGAATGTTTATGAAGTTAGGTTTTTTTATTATACAGTAACAGGTAGTCACTAATAGGTTGAGGAGGTTTTCCGTTCATCCAGCTCTACAGCCTTCCTGCTCCTCTGATGCTGCTTGGCCTGCTGTGTTCATCCAGCTCTACACCTTGTTATCTCAGATTCCCCAGCATCTGCAGTTTCTACTATCTCTTTCCTTGTAGAAAGGAAGTTTTATAGTTTGTACAAACTGCAGATTGTTAGAGGTTAGTTTGTAGCAGTCTCCAGGCTGTGAGAGTTGATAGGAATCTCCAGAAGGTTTGAGGTTTTCAGGGTATCAGAGCTGAAAAAATGTTTTAAGCTGCTTCAACTGTCTAAGGAGTTTTTCTCCTGATTTACACCATACGCAGTTCTTTCGGTTTTTACTCAAAAGAGTCATTCGACAAAAAAGTTAAGATAGGAATGATCCAGCCCCATGCTTGTTCTCCAGCATCTGCAGTACCTTTTATCTAAGATAGGAATGATACTGGGATTAAGTGAATGTAAGATGTGAATTTTGGGATAGGATTTTTTTTGCTTTTTATCTTAAGATATTTCTAATTTGTTCATATTTATATATAACATGTACATACATATATTTTATTTAACTTTTCTTTTGTGTAAAATAAAATTGTGTTCTTTAGTTAAAAGAACATCGGCAATCTTGTTGTTCAATTATGGATGTTGAATGAGAATGGCGCAATCAGGTTATACTTAGATCTAAAACATAGAAACAAAGAAGATAGGAACAGGAGGAGGCCATTCAGCCCTTCAAGCCCACTCCACCATTCATCATGATCATGGCTAATCTTCCAACTCAATAGCCTAATTCTCCTTTCTCCCCACAACCTTTGATCTGATTCACCCCAAATGCTATATCAATCGCTTCTTGAATACATTTAATATTTTGGCATCAACTACTTCCTGTGGCAATGAATTCCACAGGCTCACCACTCTTTGGGTGAAGAAATGTCTCCTCATCTCCATCCTAAATCCTCTACCCCCAATCCTCATTGTGTAAAGAGATGTATAAGATTCCAATACTAGAAAGCTTGAATCTCAAGATGACAGGATCTGAATTATTCTCCAAGCAGGATGCCAATGTTAAGACAATGGTCAGAATGCCAAAGTACTGGGGACAGTTTTAGCATGTAATTCGGAAATGGATTTGTTAGAAAAATGATTGATATAGTCAAAAATGTCTGTAGATGTAATTTAAACTGTCCAGAGAGTGAGATCTTTGGGTTATGACACTTAAGATGTCAAAAAAACTTCAAACTGTCTCGACAGTGATTTTTTGCAACCACAAAGATAATGACAGGTTGACAACTCCCTGGTCAACAGCAAACTGCCTTCTCTGGATTATGCTCCAAATTGCAGATTTATTTTGTGCTTTTCCCTTTGAAGAATACACAAGGACATGTGTTGAAAGAATGGTTTCAACTCCACTGCCGTGGACTAATGGGACTGAATGTTCTTGTGTGTAACTGCCTCGGTCTGTGTATTAACATGCTGTCAAGGTCATACAGCTATTCCCTAGGTGCCCTTGCATTGAAGATAAAGAGCCTTTCTAACTCTGAGTGCTGAAATCCAGTTAAAAATGAAACAGGATAACTAAATACTCTCTCTCACCGTGAATGCTGGAATGCAATCATTGTTGAATGGCTTCAGAATGACTGAATATCAACTGCAAATCTGAGGATTCTGAAGGCTACTGTTCACCTACAATGTGAAAGTTACCAGTAACCTGCACTGCAATGTTCAACATTCTATTCTTCACAAACAGTTCAGAGACTGATCAGTTTTTATAAACATCCTTTTGGACTCACCCTCTTATTTCTAATCTATGCATTTATTTGTTATTACAATTTCTTCTCACTTACCCCTTTTGTTAATTCAAACAAACCAAGTTAAATTGGCTCCGTTTAAAACATTAATTTATTTGGATCCAGGAGAAAGGTACCCACAAGGGAAAGAATCCATTTTTATATTAAACTTATTCCAATGAACTGAGGGGCTGGATGGATAAAGAAGGGAAGTAAGCTCATTCATCCACACCCTGGAACTTAACAATTTGTGGTATACCACTGACTCCCACAGTTGCCTTAATTACACTTCCTCATACACTGCTTTCTGTAAGGACTCCATTCCATTCTCCTGGTTTTTCCATTTCTGTCAGATTTGTTGCAATGATGCCACCTTCCACAGGGATGCCCCTGAAATATCATTTTATACACTCAACCAAGGATTCTCCCACCAAGATTGACAAAACCCTCAGCTGTGTCTGATCCATTTCCTGCACTTCTGCCCTCAACACTTACACTTTTTCCAAGAGCAATGATTAGATTGTGCTTGTCCTCACTATCCATCCCACCAGTCTCTGCATTCAAAAGATCATTGACCACCATGTCTGTCACCTACAGCATGATGTATTGCATTGCCCTTAATGGGCTTTGCTTGTTAAGTATACAATTGACTGCATGGGTGATGTACTGGCATTGGTTAATTGTTGAAGAACAAAAAAAAGTCCTGGTGATTTGCTGATGAGAAAGAAATTCAGATGTGAGTAACAGCACCTTTTGATATCAAAAAAATAATGAAACAGACCCATGGATGAGTCTGTAAAACTGTCTGTCCTGGGCTGCGACTAACCTATCAATGCCGAGAGTAGTGGTTCTATTTTGGTGCTCAACAATGCGATGCTCCTTTCCAGTTAGGCCTTCTGAGTGAATACACGCATGTGGCATGTTTGCTTTGTGTCTGCACTAAAAGTCAACTCAAGATATATGTACTGTGTCCCTTTAAAGACTGGGAGAGGGTGTCAAAATGAAAAGAAAGGCAGGCCAAGAGAAGGCAATGATGTGAGTGTCAAAATATGTACAAGGAACTGTGTTCTAAGACGGCAAGTGAGCAGCCCTGAGGTGTAGTGTGAGATGCTTGTCCCTGCATGCAAAATATCCCTGCTGGTGTATTTCAATGAGAGGTACCAATGCACTCCAAAGTACAATATTGAATAACAAAAGTATACTCTAAGTGGATGGAGCTGTGCTGTGATGATGTGGTGAGGCTGGATGCCAATGTCTGTGGATGTGAGAATCATGCAGCCAATACCCCAGTGTGTGTTCGGAGATGTTGGTGCCAAATGTCCACAACAGAGGTCTAGAACAGCAAAGGGTATGTCACCTAATCTGACTTCATTGTCTCAAATTGTTTGTATCTAGACTTTATCCAGTAGGAGAATGGGAACTTGCATATTAATGAGATGAGATTCGTAGTAAAGACGGTAATAATGACTGATAACCCTGCTGGTAGGCCTCTCACCATGCACTGATGTGAATCTTGTCTCAACATCTGGGATTTGAGTGGAAAAGGTGATTTGTTGGTCTTGATGTGGAGAAAGGTCTCACTCAACATCTCAGGGGACTCTTTCTCACCATAACCCAGCTCTTCCAGGCTTGAGAAGATTCCAATCTATGTCTTTTGAAAATAGGAATGTTTCACTTATACAACACACGAGTCAGACCACAGCTGGAATACTGTGAAAAGTTTGAGCCCCCTGTCTAAGGAAAGGCAGGGAAGGTTCATTAAACTGATACCTGGTATGCAGGGACTGACTTAAGAGCAGAAGTTGAGTAGGTTGGGTCTGCACTTGTTGTAAAATGGAAAATGAAGGGTGACCCTATTGAAACATACAAGGTTCTTAGGGGACATGATAGGCCAGATGCAGAAAGGTTCCGTTCATAGGCAAGTCTAAGACCAAAGGGCATAATGTCAGAAAAAGGGATCGCACATTTACGAAAGATAAGGAAGTTTTTTTTCTCTCAGAGGGTTGTGAATCTGTGGAATTCTTTCCCACAGAGGGCTGTTGAGTCTAGTTCTTTAAATATAAACAAGGCAGAGACAGACAGATTTTTAATCAGTAAGGGAATCAAGGGAGGTGGAGAAAGGCAGGAACGTGGAGTTGAGGATTTTCGGTTCATTGTGGAGGTGACTCAATGGGTTGAATGGCCTACTTCCATTCCTAAGTGTTATAGCTTAATGCATTACTTTTGTTCCATTGACATGTCCGACTCTCCATCCTAAAGTGATAACAAAATAAGGCCGTGCTACTGCCATTACAATAGTGACCTATAATATAAAACGGTACTTCTGCATTCAACTTTGGTTCTGTACTCCATCACTGCAGTAATACTAACTGCAATCACTGTCTTACCGAAAGCTGTAATCAGTGACTATTTTATTAAATCCTGATTTGACATTTATTTTTAGCTAGAACTTTATTTGTTGTCATTGCCAGCAGTTAAATTGAAGCCTAGAAAGCTCTAAGAAAAGAGCATTGATGGTCTTGGCCTTAGGCAGCAAATAGCAAATTGCAGCAGTGGAACCATAAAGCTTTAGAGAGAATCACAAGAGAAATATCCAAGACTGATGCTGACCTGAGAATTCCCCATGTGATTGAGAAACTCTGTTAGGCTATTGAGTATAATGAGCTCCCTGGCCTGATAAAGCTGCTAAGTGTCTCATTTATAATGGTGGCTTGATGACTAGGCATTATGCTTATTGGGTATGGGTAAGATTTCAACAGTTGCAAAGTAAACTATATCTGTCTTTGAATAAACAATCCCAGATATAGTAGCAAATAAACAGTTTGAACATGAATCTTCTCGACTTTATTCTTGCGACACCAATTGTTGATAAGTCTCTATTCTTGTTGCTCAGTAATGTTGTACAATGAATTGCCAATTTAGTTTACTGAAGATTATTTTTATACACAAACACCAGCTCTTTGGTAAACCTCATTTAAACTTTTCATGCATAGCCTTAAAAATTTGGCTTCACTTCTATCTGAGACAATCAGTATATGGGCTGTCTCTGAGGTTTTTTATCAGATCGTCCAATGGCATGTTAGCCATAAAGCCCAGGAAAGTTTCATGCATCACAAACTATGATGAGTGAGTTCATCTCATCAAGCCACAATTTCTAGTATGTATGTTTGATTTGTTAAAGCTGCATGATCAGAGGCTATAGGTTTGGGCAGCTTAATCTTGTTAATAATCGCCCCCTCTTTAAATTTGGTTTATTCCTGTCCTCTGTGGTAACTTAGCATATTTAGTTTGTTTATTCTTGAGCTTGATTGAAATGGTATTACCAATGCATAACAGCATATCTGGTCATTTAGAAAGGCATGGACTAGTCAAGGCTACATCCATAGATACTACCAAACCTGTTCAGGGTCCTTGGTGAGTTGGTAAGATGGATATGGACCTGGCTTAGTCATAGAAGATAGAAAGTAGCAGTAGAGGTAGTAGGAGTGGAGATCTGTGACCAGTGGTGTTTGGCAGGGATCAGTGCTGGGATTCCTTTTATTTGTAATATAAACATGATTTGGAGGAAAATGTAAGTGGCCTGATTGATAAATTTGCAGATCACACAAGGATTGGTGAAGCTGTGGATAGTGAGGAGATTTCCAGAGAATACAGCAGGATATTGATAGGCCAAAGACTTAGCAGAGAAATGGCAGATAGAGTCAAATCCGGACAAATACAATATGATATATTTTGGAAGATCTAATGCAGGAGAGAAAATGCAGCAAATGGCAGAACCCTTGGCAGCACCAACATACAGAGGGAACCAGATGTACAGATCCACAGTTCCCTGGAAGTGCTAACACAAGTGGATAAGGTCGTTTAGGAAGCATATGGAATTCTCGTCTTTGTTCGTCAAAGCATAGAGTATAAAAGTTGGCAAGTCATATTGCAGATGCATTGAACTTTAATTCGGCCACATTTAGAATATTGCGTACAATTCTGGTCGCCACACTATATGAAGGATGTGGAAGCTTTGGAGAGGGTACAGGATGTTGCCTGGTTTGAAAGGTATTACCTATGAGGAGAGATTGGATGAATTTGGTTTGTTTTCACAACATCGAAGGATGAGAGACAACCTGACAGGAGCTTACAAAATTGTGAGAGGTATGGATAGTTGGAGTTTTTTCCCCAGGGTAGAAATGACAAATACTAGGCGGCATAAGTCTAAGGTAAAAATGGGTAAGTTAAAGGAGATGTGAGAGACAGGTTTTTTACACAGAGAGTGTTAAGTATCTGGAATGTGCTGCCAGAGGGGGTGGTGAAGGTGTACACAATAGCAACATTTAATAGATATCTTGGTAGATACATGAATAGGCAGGGAATAGAGGGATACAGAGCTGAAAGGTTTTTAGTTTAGAAAGGTATCACATGGTGGCACATGGTGGACTAAAGGGCTTGTTCCTGTTATGTTCTTTGTTTTCTGGTCTAACGGTCAGGACATTGTGATCTGTAAAGTAATAGCGGGACCTTGGAGTCCATTTCCAATGACTGGACTGCTTTCATATCTGAGGAGCCGTGAAGGATGATGAATATTGTGCAATCATCAGCCAATGTCTCCACTTCTGACATTATGTTCAAGGATGATCAATGATGAAGCAGCTGAAGATGGTTGGGCCCAGGACACTGCCCGAGGAATTCCATGGTTAACATGGTGATGTGGTGAAACAATGGCCTGAGGAATTGGAAGGGCTCTTGTGGTGCAGCAGAAGTGTCCCTATGTCTGGACCAGGCGGCCCGGGTTGAAGTCCCACCTGACCAAAAGGTGTGTCATAATATATCTGACCAGGCTGGTTAGAAACTATGTCCTCTGTATGACACGTAAAACTCTCATGGTACAGTGGTCATGTTCCTATCTTTAGGCCAAGAGGCCTGGATTCAAGTCCCACCTGGCACAGAGGTGTGTTATAACATCTTTGAACAGGTCGATCAGGGAAAAGAATTGTCTATTGTCTATGCCAAAATATCTGAGGGAATTTTTAGGGCTCTTATGGTACTGTGGCTGTGTCCCTACCTCTGAACCAGAATACCCAGGTTCAAGTCCAACCTGCTACAAAGGAATTTTGTCACATCCCTGGACAGGTTAAGTAAGAACTATCTATCATGAGGAACTCCTGCTGAGATGCCCTGGAGTGAAATGATTGACTTTCAGCAACCACAACCATCCTCCTTTATGCTACATATAAGTTCATCCAGCAGGTGGGTTTCTCCTTGATATCCATTGACTCCAATTTTGCTTGCACTCCTTGCTGTCAATTAAAATTAAAAAAAACAAAATACCATGGACGATGGATATCTGAAATAAGATCAAAGTACTCAAAAAACTCAGCAGGTGGAGAGAAAAGCTCAAAGTTAATGACCTAGTTGACTCTTCTTCAGAACTGCAGACCAACATTTGGACAAGTTAAAGTTTTCTTTGCAATAAACTACCTACTAACTTTATATTGAAGGAACCTCGCGGACTTGTTTCTGATATTGAGCTGTGCACAGTACAAAAGAGGTACATTCACCATAATCCTACTGCACCGTAGGGTGGTCTACTCTTTCATTATGGAGAGATGACTGGTCGTGGTCTAACCTGAGGATTACCACATCTCAGATGCGAGGAGATTGAAAAGGAGATTCTATCATGTAAGCTTAGCTGGAATGGGAATTTTACCCAAACTGTATGGTATCACTCTGCTTCACAAACCAGCTGTCCAGCAAACCTAAATATAATTGGCAATATCACCTTTATTTTAAATTCAAGATTTCTTGTGACCAGTGAGCATACAGAATCAGGAAAGTATTTGGTCTCAGTTGTAACAATCTGTTCAAATTATCATGCAGACTAAATTTAAACAATAGTTTCAGAGATAGTAGGAACTGCAGATGCTGGAGAATCTGAGATAACAAGGTAAAGAGCTGGATGAACACAGCAGGCCCAGCAGCATCAGAGGAGCAGGAAGGCTGACGATTCGGGCCTAGACTCTTCTTCAGAAATGGGGGCGGGGAAGGGAATTCTGAAATAAATAGGGAGAGAGGGGAGGCGAATAGAAGATGGATAGAGAAGAAGATAGGTGGAGAGGAGACAGACTGGTCAAAGAGGCGGGGATGGAGCCAGTAAACGTGAGTGTAGGTGGGGAGGTAGGGAGGAGATAGGTCAGTCCAGGGAGGACAGACAGGTCAAGGAGGCGGGATAAGGTTAGTAGGTTATGGTTAGGGTAAGCCTATCCCTAACCCTAACCCTAACCCTATCACACCACCCCTATCTACTAACCTCATCCCACCCCCTTGACCTGTCTATCTTCCCTGGACTGACCTATCTCCTCCCTAACACCCCACCTACACTCACCTTTACTGGCTCCATCCCCGCCTCTTTGACCTGTATGCCTCCTCTCCACCTATCTTCTCCTCTATCCATCTTCTATCCGCCTCCCCCTCTCTCCCTATTTATTTCAGAATCTCCTTCCCCTCCCCCATTTCTGAAGAAGGGTCACGACCGGAAACGTCAGCCTTCCTGCTCCTCTGACGCTGCTTGGCCTGCTGTGTTCGTCCAGCTCTATACCTTGTTATCTTAAATTTAAACAATGGTCAATTTAACCACAGACAGTATCTATAGGAGATCAAGCTGATGTTTCTCCTCTATTGTTTCAGTTTTAAACAAAATTTTTCTTGTGCTTAGTTTGGAACATCATTGCAGTAAAGATCTGACACAGCAAACATAAAACAAAATCAACCTCCTGATTCTGCCGAGGATAGTAAATGAAACTGGAATTCAAATTTACTCTGAGGTACATTTGGCAACAGTCAAATTTGATTATTTCAAAAAAACAATTCCTTAAAAATCCCTTGATAACGTGCTGCCTGTGGTAACACAAGTAATTTATAGAGATTTATTCACTGTTGGACGGAGACATGATTAGGAAAGGTTTAGAGGGATATGGACCAAATGCAGACAAGTTTGACGAGTCTAGTTTGGGAAAATTGGTTGACATGAAGAGCTGGACCAAAAGTTCTGTTTCCGTGCTATATGATTCTATGATTCTATTCCTTCTGCTACTTTGCCCTCAATGGTAACACTGCCTATTTTAAAATAGCTCTGAGTTTAATTTATGTAAATTAATTTACTAGTATACTAAAAATAGCTCAGAAGTTACATCCAGCACTTTTAAAATTAATTTTGTCTATGAGCTAATAGATGCCACAAATGTAAAGTTAGATTGAGACAGATGAAGAACGCAATGTGGATTCATGACAATCTTCTGTTCATTATTTTAATCGACGTTAAGCCATTTAAAGTGGTGAGCAGAGGAATGTTACGCAAACACAAGATATTCATCTGCTAATATCACCACAAGTAAATTTTCCTGGTTACTGTTAATTAATATTGTTTGGAGGTATTTCAATTTTCAATTGTTATATTTTTAACTTAATTGTTTGGATATTTTATGAGGTAAAACAGATTGGCTAATTAGTCCCCAGTGTTGAGAAATCACATATTATTTTTGATGAAGTTAATCATTGCTGAAGAATCAAACCTCGTAACTAGTTACAATTCAGCGGCACCATCTGGTGATTGCAAAAGGTTCAAGTACATTCTAGATGTAAGTTCCAACAGCAGATATCTCATTATTCTGCACTGTATTAAAGTCAAACTTTGTTTGATCTCTCCTAGTGTGCGACACTGGCAAGCAACACACTAAAAGCCAAGCCCAGTCGACACTGCAAAGTCATCCTTACTAATATCTAAGGACTAGTACCAAAATTATGAGAGCTGTTCTACAAATCAAAGCAAGCAACAGTTTGATATAGTCATACTTACAGAATCATACCTTATAGACAATGTCCTGGACATCACGATCGTCATCCCTGGATATGCCCTGTCCCAATGACAGGACAAGCCGAGCAGATGTGGCAGCAAAGTGGTGAACAGTTGGAAGGCAGTTGTCTTGAAGTCCTCAAGATTGAGGTCTCATGGCATTAGGTTAACAATGGCCAAGAAAACCTCCTGTTGATTACCACACATCTTTGGCTGATGAACCAGTACTCCTTTATGTTGAACAACTCTTGAAGGAATCACTAAAGGTAGCAAGAGCACAGGATATTCTCTGGAGTGAGAATTTGCCACTTTTAGAGTGGCTTAGTAATGCCATTATAGATTTAGCTAGTAGCATCCTAAAAGAAATAACTGCAAGACTGCATCTGCGATGGGTAGTGGAGAGATCAACAGCAGGAAAAACTTGTTTGACCTTATCCTCACCAACCTACATGTCACAGATGAGTCTGTCCATGACAGGGACTGGTAGGAGTGACATACAACCTCAGTGTCATCCCTTAGATTGCTCACGAAAGGTAACGGCCTCTCTGTGTTGACTTTGTCAATCGCCCTTAGCATCTTACATATGCTGCTTCAAAAGTGCCAGAAGCTGCTCCACAAATATCTAAAGATGAGATGTCAACATGATAAGGTTACACCACATAACTACTTGCTAGCTAAGCAGTGAGCTCTAGACAGATATAAGATATCCCACAACCAACAGACTAGCTCCAAGCTCTGTAGTTCTTTCATATCCAGTTAAGAAAGATGGCAGACAAGTAAACAACTAACAGGAAGAGGCTTCACATATACCCTCACCCTTAATGATGGAGTATTGGTGTCATCACTGGAAAAGTAATCCAGAGGTCAAATTTATATCTGAAGACACAGGTTCAAATCCCACCATGTCAGCTGACAGAATTTACATTTAATTAATAAAGATAAATGTGGAGTTGTCATCAGAAACAAAAACATGTTCTGAAGAAGGGTCACCGCACCCAAAATGTTCACTCTGATTTCTGTCCACACATGCTACCAAACCTGTTCAGCTTTTCCAGCAATTTGTGTTTTTGTTCCTGATTTCCAGCATCTGCAGTTCTTTTGGTTTTATGTGGAAATATTATGCTAGTCTCAATGTTAATGCCATTAAACTATGATTGTTGTAAAATCTCATCTGTTTCACTAATATCGTCTACGGAAGGAATTCTGCCATCCCTACATTTGGCTTGTATATGATTCCAATCCACAATAATTCATGATTTTTCACTTTTCTGTAGCAAACTACTCAGTTCAAGAGTTTATGGGAATGGGCAGCAAATGCTAGCTCTGGCAGCAATATCAAATTCTCATAGAAGAATAAAAAGAGGCAAAAATCGGATGATGGCAAACACATTATCTAGAGCCATGACTGATCTAGAAGCAACCCAAGAGTTAGCACTTATTTCAAAGGTGTAAATTATTCGAAATACTCCACCAGATTTTGAGAAAGAAAGTACAAAAAACACAAAATCACAAAAAGGAAGATGTGGAATGATCCGAAAGAAGGAAATATTGTAAAGCAGATTGATCAAAATATAATCCAAACAATAAATTTTTACAGAAATATCATGGGCAGTGTAGCTGCTAGCCTAAAATTTGCTGGGTTAGCCAAAATAAAGTTAAATGAAGTTATGTAAAATGAGAAGGAAACTTATGAAGTCTGGTGTTGTCTTAATGATCAGAAAGGTCACCGGCTTTTAAGTTTTTTTCCCTTTGCTTTGCTGAAGGTATGTGCATGTGTTTACATGATGCTTTGCAACGCAGCAGTAATGGACTGAACTGTCACAGTGACTCTGGTAAAGCTGAAGTTTTGTTTAAAACAGAATTTGATGTGGCAATATAAACTGTTTATCAGTTGAATTTGTGATTGCAACAAAATTATGCTGTGTGTACTAAGATAACACAGTGTGGAGCTGGAGGAGCACAGCAGCCAGGCAGCATCAGAGGAACAAGAAAGTTGACGTTTCGGGTCAAACATCAGCTTTCCTGCTCCTCAGATGCTGCCTGGCCTGGCCATTTGGGTAGATTCCATTGTTAGAATTGCACTGAGTTATTGATAATCCAGAGTGACCTAATTGACCAGGGAAAGGGAAAGTGGAAATAAAAGCCTACAGCAGAGAAAAAGTCTAATGATAATGGATGATCTTCTCATATTCGATCATGAGCTAGTAATACCCAAGACAGGACATTATGGGGGAGAAGATTCATCGTAGAACCCAGGTGATCTCTTGGCAATAGTGAAGTGTAGATATAGTGCTCAGCAAACTGTGGTGATCTTGAGTTGCTCAAGCATTTGAAGCTTTCACATTGACCAGTCATAACTGTGCAATTAATAGTCAATCACCAACAAAATCTTTATGACCATCTAGTTTTTTGGACAGTTCTTGGTGAAGTTTGGGATTAGATCTCTTTGACTGTTGAGAAAAAATGTGCCTGATAAAAGATTATTATTCAAGGTGATGACACCAGGACAACCAAAACAGTGATAAGAGCATTAAATAATACATTTTCAGTTCATGCTTCTCCAGCTGAAATTGTCTTGGACAATGACCCATGGATGCTGCCTGACCCGCTGTGATCTCCAGCATTTGTTGTTTTCAGTATGAATCTAGTAACCCAGGTTTGAATTTTGCCATGACAGTTGGTGGAAAATGTCAAGAAGACTAAGTCAATTACCTCATAGAAAGTTATTAATTCAGTGAATTGATTGAAGACCATCACTGTTGGTCAACAATAGTAGAAACAAGACATGGCAGAGGTGTGAAAGCACTACAAAGGCTTAACCTGTGAAATTTGTACTTTAGGTAGAGTTGATGGGAGTATAAATAATTACAGAAAATAGTTTAGGAGCATTATGAAAATGTTGAGGTTATACTTAGGGGAGGTGTACAGCATAATGACGTGTAACGTGATAAGACAGTGACATCAGGCATCATGTACGAGAACCTGAAAAGGAAAATGGGTTAACCTGTACTAGGGAGATGTACTTATATAGAAAGGTTCAATGTATTATAGATTCAACAAAGGAGTTTTGCTGAAAGATACCAAAGTTGGAACAAAGTCACTTATAGATAGAGGAAGACCCGCAAGTAATTATAAATATAAAGAGGCATCCGAATAGGATTCAGAGTACAGCAAATAACCAAACTCTAGTTCCATGTGATCTGACATCACTATTACAGAGCTCCCTTTGTACATGCTCAGTAGCTATCCTTACAGTAAAGAAATGATACCTTTTAGAATACACTCTAGGCTTACAAGACCTGACTTTGACTGTACCATCTGACCAGGGCAAGAGCAGCTTGGACAACTGTGAATGGCAGTGGTGGGAGGATGAATGCTGTCATCTTCAGAGAGATGAACCTGGATAAATTTAAACTTCATTTCTTCTGCAGCACACAGGTATTGGTTGGTTTCTGATTATTCTGTAATGGATGTGAAAACATTGGCAATCCAATGTTGTTATCTCTTGGCGTTTGACCATCTGGAGAGGTTATGCTCCCTGTGCAAAACTCAGTGCTAATTTGGTGTCAAACACCTCCATGTTCTTGGATATGAGAAAAAAAAGACTGGCAGCTATCACAAAGGACAAAGTATTTTATATTTGTACCTGTCTTTACAATGAAAGCAGACATTACCCAGGCTATGGTGACAAAGGAGGAAGCTAAGTCATTGGAAGGTTTCAAAGTTGTTAATGAAGTGGTTTTTTTTAAACTGTTGTTACTTTGAGTTGAAAAGGCCAGATAAGATGCATCCAGGAAAATTAAAGGAAGTGAGGATAGAACTTGCAGAGACACGATAATCTTTCAGTATTACTTGGACTTAGGTTGGTGGTAGAGGACGAGAGAATTACAAACATTACATCCTTGTTCAAACAAAAATTGTCAGGATTATCCCAACAATTGCAGACTAGTTAGTTTAACGTTTAGAAACAATAATTTGGGATAAAATTATTAATTACATGGATAAAGACGGGTTAACTAAGGAGAACTGGCATGGATTTCTTAAGAGAAAGAAAGGTTAACTTGTTGGAGGAGGGTAATGATGTTGGTGGGATGTACATGGAGTTCCAAAAGGTTTTTGATATAGTGCCATTCAACAGAATTGTGGAAAATGTTATTGTTCATGAAATAAAAGGGACACAACGACATGGATAGAAGATTAGTTCAGACAGTAATGTTCAACAGATATTTTTCAGGTTAGTAGAGGATTTGTAGCAGAGTTCCTCAGGGTCAGTATTGGAACTCTTATTCCTTCTGGTTCATATTAATGCTCAAAATTTTGGAATGCAGGAGACAATTTCAAAGTTTTTGAATGAGAGAAAATTTGGTAAACACAGTAAACTGTGCAAAGAACAATGTAGAACTTCAAAATCGCAATGCTATGTTGGTGGAATGGGAATGGGCTGATAAGCAGTAGATGAAGTTCAGTGTGGTAAAGTTTGTGATGAAATAAAAGGTACTACGCTGAAGGGTGTGCAGGAGCAGAGGTCTGGGTGTATTTATGCATAAGTCATTATAAATGAGTGTGCAGTTGGCCGCAGTTGGTAAGGTATACAGTGTCCTCAGCTTTATTAATAGGAGTATAGGGTACAACAGCAAGGAATTTACGCCAAACTTGTAAAATACACTTATTGGACCCAGCTGAAGAATTGTGTACAGTTCTGTATACCGCTCCCTTGAAAGGATGTGAACAGATTGGAGATGGTGCAGAAGAGATTTATGAGAATGATTTAAGAGATGAGAAACTTCAGATCCAAGGAAAGGTTGTAGAGGTTGGAACTGTTTTCACTGGGGATGAAGAGGAGATTTAATTAAAGTTTTCCAAATCATGCATGAAATGGACAGAGTAAGTATGGAGAAACTTGTAAATGGATCAAGAATGTGAAGATTTTTAAAGTGCTTTACTGTAGAATTAAACGTGATGTGAGAAATAAAATTTTGCTCAGTGAGTAGTTAGGTGTGAAATGCACTGCCTGAAATTAAGTTGAAGTTGATTGAACCTGAAAGTCCATTTGAAGCATTCAAGAAGACATTAGATGATTGTTTAAATGGAAATGATTTGCACGATAAGAGGTAAGGGGTTGGGAAAAATAGCATCCTGATCTATCCTTTTCACTCTGAAATGGATAACCTCATATTTGCCTCCATTGAACTCCATCTGCTATAGTTTTGACTCCTATATCTAGGGAACTCCAAAAGATTAAAATTAGTACGTGTGCTTCCCTACTTCCTTTAACACCCTTCGATGAAAACTGTCAAGTCCTGGGGATGTGTCACCCCTTATTTCCATGAATTTCCTCATTTTCAATGTTCTACTTATGTCAATTTTATTCAGTACCTGGCCTCAATCCTCTATTAGTTTCTTCAGCACTCTGGGAAAGCTCTCATCCTTTTCTACTGTAAATCCTGAGGCAAAGTAATTGTTCAAAATGCCTGCCATTTCCACATGGTCGTTGACAAAACCTTTACTTTCAGTCTTTGGTTGGCCAACATTACTCCTGACCACCTGGTTTCCTTTTAGATCACTATAAAATTTCTTCTTGTTGATTTTGATGATGCTTGCAAGTTTCCTTTCATGATCCCTTACTGTAGTTCTTATCGGCTGTTTATATGGCCCTTTGTTGGTCTTTGTATCTTTCCCATTTGACAGGGCCTGTGTTTCAAACATCTGCACCTTGCTAATCTGAAGACAGTGTGAGATGACAAGAAAGTAAGAGATGAGAAGAAGGATTAAATATCATAATCTTCAATCTGTCGGTCTTAGTGCTGACCACTCTAATGATGTATTTGGAAATGCATGGTAAAAATAGGACTGATGCAGTACAACTTCGTCAAGGGGGTTTATGCCCGACAAATCAGTTAGGATTATTCGAGGCACTAATTTGCAAGTTAGACAAAGGAGACCAGGAGCACGTGATCTATTTGGATTTCCAGAACACCTTAAACAAGGTGCCACATGGCAGGCTCCGAAAGAAGATAAGAGCACATGGTGTTAGGGGCAACCTGTTCCTCACTACAGTCAGTTACGTAAAAGGGTCACTGGAACCAAAATGTTAATTCTGCTTCCTCTCCACTGATGCTACCAGACCTAATGAGTTTTCCCAGCAATTTCTGTTTTTCGTTCTGATTTCCAGCATCCACAGTTCCTTGATTTTTTTTTAACTTTGTGATGCCGAAGCTGTATAAAGCTCTGGTCAGACCAAATTTGGAATATTGTCAGCAGCTTTTGTTACTTTATTTCGGGAAAGATGTGCTGACCTTGGAGGGAGTCGACAGGAAGTTCACAAGAATGAGTCTGGGAATGATGGCTTGTTAAATGAGGAGTGGTTGAGGATTCTGGTTCTGTACATAATGCAGTTTAGAAGGATGGGGATCTGATTGAATTTTACAGAATACTGAGACGCCTGGATACAGTGGATGTGGTGAAGATTTTTCCACTTGTATTTTGACTTGAGTTGATTTGATTTATTATCGTCGCAAGTACCCAAGTACAGTGAGAAGTTTTGTTTTGCATGCAATACAGGCCAATCATAATATGCAGAAATCATACTGAGATTGAACAGGATGAAGATCACAAAGTTATAAATGCAAAGAAGGTGCACAAAAAGCAAGATCAACATTTGATTTGAAATTTGAAGGGTCCATTCAGAAGTCTAATAACAGTGGGGAAGAAGCTGTTCTTGAACTTGTTGGCACATATGTTTAAGCTTTTGTATCTTCTGTCTGATGGAAGAGGTTGGAAAAGATTATAACCCAGGTAGGAGAGGTCTTTGATGTTGGCTGCCTTTCCAAGGCAGAGAGAGTTGTAAATGGAGTGAATAGACGGAAGATTGGCTTGCGTGATGGACTGGGCTGTGTTCACAACTTGCTGTAGTTTCCTATGGCCCTGAGCAGTGCAGTTGCCATGCCAAGCTATAACGCATCCAAATAGAATGCTTTCTGTGATGCACCTATAAAAGTTGCTGAGGATACTTATGGACATACCAAAATTTCTTAGCCTCTGGAGGAAAAAGAGGCATTGCTGTGCCTTCTTGACTGTCGCATCAATGCGGGTGGTCCAGGACAGACTGATGGTGATTGTCACTTCTAGGAACTTAACGCTCTCGACCATCTCCACCTCCGTTCCACTGAGGTAGATAAGGGCGTGTCCTCCTCCTTTCTTCCCAAAGTCAATGATCAGTAAATTTATTTAGCTGATGACGAGGGAGAGATTGTTCCCTTTACACATATCACCAAGCACTCTATCTCTTTCCTGTATTCTGTCTCATCATTATTTGATATCTGGTCTACAATGATGTTGTCATCAGCAAACCTGTAGATGGGGTTCCTACAAAATGTAGCCACACAGTCATGAGTGTACAGGGAGCTGGCTACACATCCCTGTGGTGTGATGGTGTTGAGAATTGTCGTGGAGGAGGTGTTATTGGCTATCTGCACTGATTGTGGCCTGTGGGTCAGGAAATCGAGGATCCAGTTGCAGAGGATGGAGCACAGATCTTGGAGTTTGGAGATTAGTTTGGTTGGGATTATAGCATTGAAGGCAGAGCCGTGGTCAATGGGAGAAGCCTGACATAGGTGTCCTTATTACCCAGATGTTCCAGGAATGATTATAGGGCCAGGGAGATGCTGTGTACCTGTTGTGCCGATAAGCAAATTGCAAGGGATTGAGGCAGTCTGGGAGGCTAGAGTTGATATGAGCCATGACAAAGCACTTCATAATTATGGAGGTCAGAGCCAATGAGCAGTAGTCATTGAGGCACCGTGCATTATGTTTTCTTTACCGGGATGATGTTGGTCTTCTTGAAGCAGGTGGTGACTTCAGATCCTAGCAAGAAGTGGTTAAAAATGTCAGTGAATAGCCCTGCCCGCTGGTCCACGCAGGATCTGAATGCATGACCACTGATTCCACCTGGGCCAGTTGCTTTCTGTGAGCTCACCCTCAGAAAGGCCAATCTGATGTCTGCAGTGGTGAATTAGGGAATAGGGGCACCTGAGGCTATCTATTATTTCACTGACTTGCCCCTGAATCGATTGTAAAATGTATTGGGTGCATCAGGAAGGGACGTACTTTTGTCCAGTTGGGCTTGCCAAGTGGGTGGGTGTCTGTGTGGTCAGTTTGGGTCTCTAACTTAGTCCATTTTTTAGGAGAGACGAGGACGTGAGGGCAATCCTCAGAGTGAAGGGGAGACCTTTCAGAACTGAGATTAGAAGAACTTTCTTCATGCATTTCTTTCCCCGTGTTCAAAGTTATCACAGGCTTGATAACCAAAAACTCAAACAATAGACGACAGCAAACATAACTTCAGCTATCAGCAAAGGCAATCCAAATGAACATTTACTTAGGTAATAGTTCTAACATTTGGAATCCTCTGGGGTTTTGTATGAGCCACAGCAAGCTAAGCCACAGGAAGAGGATGTGGAGGACAGTGATGACCATCAATAAAGTAGAACAAACATAGCAGGCTTTGATTGAAGAGCTCTTTATTTGGAGACAATGCAGCAGGAGTCAGGCCAAATTGAAGGAAGTTGGAAACTCCCATTCTTTTCTTTATGAGTCAATGGTGTGTTAACTCTTAACTGTCTTCTGAAACAACCCAGTAAGCCCTTCACTTCAAGGGCAATTAGGAATGGATAACAACTGCTGGCCTTGCCACTGACACCCACGTCCCATGAAAGAATTTTTTAAAAATAAGAAGTTGGCTCCGGCAACAACAGCAACGTATATTTTCTATCCACTGAGGTGCAACAGATATCACGTGATGTACACAATGCAAGGCTGAAGTCTGCTGATGTTACACTATGTGAATGCTAGTGGCAACCTATAGTGCGGGCAGCTATGAACAAATTATTGTGCATAATATAGTTGGAGTTTCCACAATGCTAGTGTTGCTACTTTTCCTGGGAATTTGCTTCCGTCAGATATTTCCTGGTGCACTTTCTTCTACGTGTGGTGTGATACACATTTATTATGGGATGACTTGCTCCCATTCCAACTTACAAAGAATCCTTCACTAGACATTCATTCTGTCAACAGTTTTTATTTTCTATTCATTTGTGGGATGTAAGCGTCGCTGGCTGGCCAGCATTTCTTGCCCGTCCCTAGGCGCCCTTGAGAAGGTGGTGGTGAGCTGCCTTCTTGAACCACTGCAGTCCACCTGCTGCGGGTTGACCCACAATGCCTTTAGGGAGGGAATTCCAGGATTTTGACCCAGCGACAGTGAAGGAACAGCAATATATTTCCAATTCAAGATGGTGAGTGGCTTGGAGGGGAACTTGAAGGTGGTGGTGTTCTCATGTGTCTGCTGCCCTTGTCCTTCAAGATGGAAATAGTCATGAATTTGGAAGGTGCTGTCTAAGGATCTTTGGTGAATTTCTACAGTGCACCTTGTAGACAGTACACACTGCTGCTACTGAGCGTCAGTGGTAGAGGGAGTGAATGCTTATGGGTTTAGTGCTAACCAAGCGGGCTGCTTTATGCTGGATGGTGTCAAGCTTCTTGAGTGTTGTTGGCGCCGCACTCAACCAGACCAGTGGGGAGTATTATATCACACTCCTGTCTTGTGCCTTGTGCATGGTGGACAGGCTTTGAAGAGTCAGAAGGTGAGTTATTTGCTACAGTGTTCCCAGCTTCTGACCTGCTCTAACAGCCACTGTGTTAATGTGGTGAGTCCAGATGAGTTTCTGGTCAATGATAACCCCTAGGATATTGATACTGGGGGTTTCAGTGGTAACACTATTGAATGTCAAGGGACAGTGGTTACATTGTCTCTTATTGGTGATGATCATAGCCTGGCATCTGTGTGGCATGAATGTTACTTGTCACTTGTCAGTTGTCAGCCCAAGCCTGAATATTGTCCAGATCTTGTTGCATGTGAACATGGACTGCTTCAGTATCTGAGGAGTTGCGAATGGTGCTGAACATTGTGCAATTATTGGCAAACGTCCCCACTTCTGACTTTATGATGGAGGGAAGGTCATTGATGAAGCAGCTGAAGGTGGTTGGGGCCTAGGACACTACCCTGAGGAACTCCTGCAGGATGTCCTGGAGCTGAGATGATTGACCTCCGACAATCACGACCATCTTCCTATGTGTCAGGTATGACTCCAACCACCAGAGCATTTGCCCCCTGATTCCCATTGATTCCAGATCTATTGGGGCTCCTTGATGTCACACTTGTTTGAATGCAGCCTTGATATCAAGAGCTGTCACTCTCACCTCACATCTGGAATTCAGCTCTTTTGTCCATTTTTGAACCAAGGCTGTAAATGAGATCAGGAGCTGAGTGGCCCTGGCGGAACCCAAACTGGGCGTAATGGAGCAGGTGCTGCTTGATAGCACTGTTGGTGACATCTTCCATAATTTTACTGATGATCAAGAGGAGACTGATGGGGCAGTAACTGGCCGGGTTGGATTTGTCCTGCTTTTTCTATACAGGACATACTTGGGAAATTTCCACATTATTGGGTAAATACCAGTGTCGTAACTGTACTGGAACAGCTTGGCGAGGGGAGCAGCAAGTTCTGGAGCACAAGTCCTCAGTACTATTGCTGGAATGTTGTCAGGGCCTGTAGCCTTTGCAGTATCCAGTATCTCCAACAGTTTCTTGATATCGAAGTGAGTGAATCGAATTGGCTGAAGACTGGTATCTGTAATGCTAGGGACCACCGGACGAGGCCGAGATGGATTATCCACTAGGCACTTCTAGCTTGGGATTTTTGTGGAGCATCCCCCTCCGGTAGGTTGTTTAATTGCCCACCACCATTCACGACTGGATGTGGCAGGACTGCAGAGCTTAAATCTGATCCGTTGGTTGTGGGATCATTTAGCACTGTCTATCACTTGCTGCTTTCGCTGTTTGGCGTGCAAGTAGTCCTGTTTGGTGGCTTCACCAGGTTGATACCTCATCTTCAGGTATGCCTGGTGCTGCTCCTGGCACGCCCTCCTACACTCTCCATTAAGCCAGGGTTGATCCCTTGGCTTGATGGTACTGGTTGAATGGGGGATATGCCAGGCCATGAAGTTACAGATTGTGCTAGAGTATAACTCTGCTGCTGTTGATGACCCACAGCGCCTCATGGATGCCCAGTCTTGAGTTGCTAGATCTGTGAGAAGTCTGTCCCATTTAGCACGGTGATAGTGCCTCGCAACACAATGGAGGTTGTTCTCAATGTGAAGCCGGGACTTTGTCTCCACAAGGACTGTACGATGGTCACTCTTACCGATACTGTTATGGACAGATGCAACTGCAGCTGGCAGATTAGTAAGGATGAGGTCAGGTATGTTTTTCCCTCTTGTTGGTTCCTCACCACCTACTGCAGACCCAGTCTAGCAGCTATGGCCTTTAGAACCTTACCAGCTCGATCAATAGTACTGCTGCTGAGCTATTCTTGGTGGTGGACATTGAAATGCCCCACTAGAGTACATTTTGTGCCCTTGCCACCCTCAGTGCTTCCTCTAAGTGTTGTTCAACATGGAGAAGTACTGATTCATCAGCTGAGGGGGGACGGCATATGGTAATCAGCAGGAGGTTTCCTTGCCCATGTTTAACCTGAAGACATGGGACCTCATGGGGTCCGGAGTCAATGTTGAGGATTCCCAGTGCGCACCCTCCTGACTGTATACCATGGTGCCGCCCCCTCTGCTGGGTCTGCCCTGCCAGTGGGACAGAACATATCCAGGGACAGTGATGGTGGTGTCTGAGACATTGTCTTTTAAGGTATGATTCAGTGAGTATGATTATGTCAGGCTGTTGCTTGATTAGTATGTGAGACAGCTCTCCCAATTTTGGCACTAAGACCCCAGACGTTAGTGAGGAGGACTTCTGCTGGACTGGGTCTCCGGCAGGTGATGAGGGAACGAACAAGAGGGAAAAACATACTTGATCTCATCTTTATCAATCTGTCAGCTGCAGTTGCATTTTTTCATGACAGTATCGGTAAGAGTGACCATTGCTTGCAGAGCTGATTCCACCGTTGTCTTTTCTGGTGCATAGGTCAATAGCAGATGATTCGTCCAGTTTCATTTCTTTGAGACTGTGTCACGATTGGTCCAACTGAATGTCTTACTATGCCAGAGATAAAAGGTACTGCAGATGCTGGAGAATCCGAGATAACAAGGTGTAGCGCTGGATGAACACAGCAGGCCAAGCAGCATCATAGGAGCAGGAAAGCTTGACCTTTCGGGATGAAGGGTCTAGGCCCGAAATGTCAAGCTTTCCTGCTCCTATGAAGCTGCTTGGCCTGCTGCATTCATCCAGTCTTACTATGCCATTTCAGAGGGTAATTGAGAGCCAAGCACATTGCTGTGTGTCAGCAATCACATGTAGGCCAGCCCAGGTGAAGATGGCAGGTTTCCATTCCTGAAGGACATTAGTGAACCAGATGGGTTTTTTTGACAATGATTTCATGGTGATCAGTAGATTCTTAATTCCAGATTTTTTAAAATTGAATTCAAATTCCAACATCTGCTGTGTTGGGATTCAAAACCAGGTCGACAGAGAATTAGCTGGGTTTCCTGGATTAATAGTCTAGCAGTAATACCACTAGACCATCGCCTACCCCGGTAAGGTGTGTTCTTTCGCAATGACCATGTGAGATAGTGGTCTCTCATTTCATTTTCCAAGTTGAATAATGTGATTAACCATTCAGTTGAGTTGAATAGCTCACCTAACAGTTCAGGAAAAAACTAGAGTATCCCAGTTGCTAGTGTTAGAAAAGAGTCTCAAAATTAAAATTAATTTATTTTGTTCTTAATGTCTGAAAGATAACTCTTTGCTTGCACTCTGTATTTACTTCACTATCCAATTATTTTCTATTCAACATCTATCTGATTTTCCTATTTTAAAGTTGTATCATAAGCACAATACATTCTAAATATGACATATTTTTAAAATGTGCATTTTACTTCATTTTCAATATTGTAATTTTTTTTGTACCACTGACAGATAAACTCATTAAATATTGCCTTTTGTTAAGTGGCTGTTCAGTATTAATGACAAATATTAATAGAAAAATTATCAACTCCCACTGTCTGCACTCGCCTTCAGCAGGCTGCGTTCCCAATAACAACGAAAGCATGAGCAAATCTTCACATCCCATTTATTTTGCTGCAAAACATTTATATTTCACACACATTTATGACTGGTTGTGAATAATTGTATGTGGTCTGTCTATATACAAAAAAAATCAATCATTTATACAGTGTGACATACACTCATTCTTTTAAAAAATTCCCATTCAAGTCTGATGTAATTTTATTTGATCTGTTATGTTGGGGGCATGCTACTGTTGCCAATATGTTAACAATACATTAGAAACTGTACTGACTGCTTTTCTCACTTAAACTTCCTTCATGAAACAAGAAAATTATTATAAAATATACTGCGAAGAACTCGGCAGTCTGAACATTAACTATAATAAAAATACAGCTAACAACCAGCTAGAAAACCATCCACGTTGAAAAATCATGGCATTGCAACCATATATGTCCATATGCGACCAATACAGTGTAAAAAAAATTGACAGAGTAACCTGATAGGGTGTGAAAATAGCTTGCTCAATAAACCTATATCACATCTGTGGCTCAGTGGTTAGCACTGCTGCTTTACAGCACTAGGTATCCGCGTTCAATTCTAGCCTTTGGTAACTATCTGTGTGTCCTCCTTGTATCTGTGCAGGTTTTGTCCCACAGTCCAAAGATTTGCAGGTGAGGTGGATTGGCTATGCTAAAGTGCCCAGGGATGTTTAGGTTAGGTGGGTTAAACATGGGAAATGCAGGCAAAGGGAAAGGGGAATGGGAATGGGTCTGGGTGGGATTCTCTTCAGAGGGGCTGTGCGGACTTGTTGGGCTGAATGGCCTGTTTCCACTCTTTCGGGATTCTAGATAATTTATATTAATTTAGTGCAGTTCATCATTCCAATGTTGATGAATAATCCCCCAAGTTTAAAAGCCAAATTTGAGTAAAATATAAACAAAGTATTTTAAGACACAGTGCAAGAGAATTTCTGCTGGGAGAATCTCAATACATGTTATGAACGTGCAAGTGTTGAGATAATGATGAGAAATGTTTTTTTCTATTAAATACTGTAATATTTTTATTGCTAATAAACCTGGCCCTCTCCACCACCGCCACCTGTCCCCTGTTACCGCGCCCCCACCACCCAAAACTTCTTCATTGCTGCAAACATTGACCCCTTGATGTGGCACATCAGCTTTCAGGTATCTGAACCACATCCCATTCATTTCTAAACCTGAACAGCTACTGATTGCCACAGTTACTCTGTCACTGGACTAATACAGACAAGCTCAGCATGATCATTACCTGACATTCATACAGATGACCTGCACACAACAGGTTCCAGACAGTGACAAAGGATCAGAAAGCAAGGGCAATTTTTCCCTTCTTAATCTTAGAGCTCAAAGAACACTTTTGACTTAACCATTGGCTGCCCTGGCTAACCTGAGTATGTTGTGTAGTCTGCGAAGTAATGTAGGACTTTGCTGTTCAATATGGGCCACTTTATCTGTTTTGATCTTATAACAGAAAGAAATATAGAATTTTCAAAACTGTCTTTACGATGGTGGTCACATATGCAACCGACTAGAAATCAGAGAATCACAAGTATGATTCCTGCTATAGAGATAATAGAAACTGCAGATGCTGGAGAATCCGAGATAACAAGGTGTAGAGCTGGATGAACACAGCAAGCCAAGCAGCATCATAGGAGCAGGAAAGCTGACATTTCGGGCCGAGACCCTTCATCAGAAATGGGGGAGGGGAAGGGGGTTCTGAAATAAATAAGGAGAGGGGGGAGGCGGATAGAAGATGGATAGAGGAGAAGATAGGTGGAGAGGAGACAGACAAGTCAAAGAGGCGGGGATGGAGCCAGTAAAGACGAATGTAGGTGGAGAGGTAGGGAGGAGATAGGTCAGTCCAGGGAGGACGGACAGGTCAAGGGGGCAGGATGGGGCTAGTAGGTAGGAAATGGAGGTGCAGCTTGAGGTGGGAGGATGAGATAGGTGAGAGGAAGAACAGGTTAGGGAGGCGGGGACAAGCTGGGCTTGTTTTGGGATGCGGTAGGGGGAGGGGAGATTTTGAATCTTGTGAAGTCTGCATTGATACCATTGGGCTGCAGGGTTCCCAAGCAGAATATAAGTTGCTGTTCCTGCAGCCTTCGGGTGGCATTGTTGTGGCACTGCAGGAGGCCCAGGATGGACATGTCGTCTGAGGAATGGGAGGGGGAGTTGAAATGGTTCGCGACTGGGAGGTGCAATTGTTTATTGCGAACCAAGCATAGGGTTCTGCAAAGCGGTCCCCAAGGCTCCGCTTAGTTTCCCTGATGTAGAGGAGGCCACAATGGGTGCAGCGGATGCAGTATACCACATTGGCAGATGTGCAGGTGAACATCTGCTTGATGTGGAAAGTCTTCTTGGGGCCTGGGATGGGGGTGAGGGAGGAGGTGTGGGGGCAGATGTAGCACTTCCTGCGGTTGCAGGGAAAAGTGTTGGGTGTGGTGGGTCTGGAGGGGAGTGTGGAGCGGACAAGGGAGTCTTGGAGAGAGTGGTCCCTGCGGACAGCAGACAAGGGTGGGGAGGGAAAAATGTCTTTGGCGGTGGGGTCGGATTACAGATGGTGGAAGTGTCAGAGGATGATGCGTTGGATCCGGAGGTTGGTGGGGTGGTACGTGAGGATGAGGGGGATTCTTTTTCGGCTGTTATTGCGGGGACGGGGTGTGAGGGATGAGTTGTGGGAAATGCAGGAGACACGGTCGAGGACGTTCTCGACCACTGCGGGGGGAAGTTGTGGTCCTTGAAGCTCGTCCCCGCCTCCCTAACCTGTTCTTCCTCTCACCTATCCCCTCCTCCCACCTCAAGCCGCACCTACATTTCTTACCTACTAACCTCATCCTGCCCCCTTGACCTGTCTGTCCTCCCTGGACTAACCTATCCCCTCCCTACCTCCCCAGCTACATTCACCTTTACTGGCTCCATCCCCGCCTCTTTGAACTGTCTGTCTCCTCTCCACCTATCTTCTCCTCTATCCATCTTCTATCCGCCTCCCCCCATCCCTATGTATTTCAGAACCCCCTTCCCCTCCCCCATTTCTGATGAAGGGTCTCGGCCCGAAACGTCAACCTTCCTGCTCCTATGATGCTGCTTGGCCTGCTGTGTTCATCCAGCTCCACACCTTGTTATCTCGGATTCCTGCTATAGGCTGTTTTGATTATGATAAAAATAGACTATTAAATTTCATAACTGGAGCCTTTCCATAGACTAAAATTGTTTTAAGAAATGAAAAGCACTAATTAAGAGGCACAGATACAGTGATCACCTGACCAGGCTGCATTGAACTAAAGAAACCATCAACAACCTCTTAAGGTCAGAAGTGGGAATGTTCGCTGATGATTGCACAATGTTTAGCACCATTCACAACTCCTCAGATACTGAACTAGTCCATGTTCACATGCAACAATATTCAGGCTTGGATTCACAAGTGGCAAATAATATTTGTGCCACACTAATGTCAGGCTATGGCCATCACCAATGATAGACAATCTAACCACTGCTTCTTGACATTCAATGGAGTTACTATCACTGAATCCCATGCCATCAACAGCTTTGGAGTTACCATTGACCAGAAATGTAACTGGACTCACCACATAAACATGAACAGGTCAGAAGCTGGGAATACAGCAATGGGTAACTCACTTCCTGAAGCTCCAAAGTCTGTTCCCCATCTACAAGGCACAAGTCAGGACCGTGATGAGATACTCCCCACTTGCCTGGATGAGTACAGCCCCAGCAACACTTAAGAAGCTTGACACCATCCAGAACAAAGCAGTCCGCTTGATTGACACTGCATCACAAGCATACATTTCCTCCACCACCGAAGCTCAGGAGCAGCAGTGTGTTCTATCTACAAGATGCACTGCAGAAATTCACAGAGGACACCTGGACGCACCTTCCAACTTGAAGAGAGGAGCAGGAGGAGGCCATTCGGCCCTTCAATGAACACTTTCATCTGTAAGGATGAGGGCAGCAGACACATGGGAACATGACCACCTGCAAGTTCCCCTCTGAGACATTCATCATCCTATCTTGGAAATTTATTGCCATTCCTTCACCATCACTGGGTCAAAATCCTGGAATTCTCTCTGTAATGGCATTGTGGGTCAACCTATAGCATGCGGGCTGCAACAGTTCAAGAAGGCACCACTTTTTCAACGGCAGTTAGAAATGGGCAATAAATGCTAGTCAATCAGCAATGCCCACATCCCATGAATGAATTAAAAAAAGACAGTCTGAATGAAATTGACATGATATCAAAATGACTGAAACTGGTTTTATTCAGATTTGTACCTCTTGTTTAATTCAAACCTTTCTGGAAGTTTCACCTATTGGGATGAGAGTCACCTGCAGGTATGCAACTTGCAAAAACAATGAAGCCATGTTAGGAATCAACAAAGGGACTATATTTCAGGTAATAGTTTCTAGTACAGAGCACAAAGAAAGAAAATGAAAGGCCTTTTTTTCCCTCCGTATCTCTCAAAACAGGTCCTGTGATAAAGCAAAGAAGAGAAATATCCACTCACCAAGAACTCAAAGATCTCTAAAAATCTTCTTACTGCTGAGGTTACACGACATTAATTAAACAACCATGGTCTTGGGTTAAAATCTAACTTTTTAAGGACCCTAAGGGCTTTTTTTTTAAACTGCATATTCTTAATCTTCCTGTTTCTACTAGATTCACTCTCCTTTTTAAACTTGCACACTGGCCCAGGCCATCTGAAACTTTAACATGGAAGATAGTGAGGGTTAGCTGCAGCACCGATTCCTAAACTTTGAGACTGGCTATTGTCAACCTCAGACTGTCATTGAAGAAAAGCAGTGTTCTTTGAAGAAACTTCAGAGATTGCTTTCACCTTATCATGAGTATTGAGAAATTAGATCCAAGACAGGTCTTTTATCAGGAACAGAATTTTAGATTTCAAAAGATTAAAGTTAACCATTCAAAAATGAATCAAATTATTTAGGCATTTTCTTTTTTATTAAGTGGTAATTTAGTTCAAATAGTGAATGAGAGCAACATCTGTGGCAATATAATGACGGTCTTTCCAGCTAGGACTACAGTAAAATACAGGCCCTGGAATTTTTTCCCTCATATGTTTTACTCGTCTAATTGACCTTCTGCTGAGTCCTGTCTGAATTGAATTAACTGCCCTCACATTCTCCCTCCTCAGCCTAATAGGTTTTGCTCTTTGTATACCAAGGACACTAAAGTTTAGAATTCTTCTCAACAATAAACTTGCTTTTGCACAAGTAGATTAATTGACCCACATCTTTCCTTGTAGGGATTGAATTGTTCATTTCCTGTGTGAATTCATGAAGCACTAAACACTAAACAATCTTTGGATGTGGAGTTTGAAACTGTTGATTATTAGGAAACGCCATGTTACTGTGTAGGCAATAATGAAGACATCCACAAACTAAAATTTAGATAAAGTTTTTTAATCAAAACCAGCTATTCCATTTCCCTATTTTATGAGATTGTTGATTATATGTAAAGGAAAAGAAAATGCTGGAAACAGTCATCAAATCAGGCAGCATCTATGAAGAGGGAGATAAAGTTGATGTTTCAGCCTCAATGACATTGCATTACTTCTCTGGTTGGATTCATACCTGGCATAAAAGATAGCTGTAATTGTTGGAGGTCAGTCATCTCAGCTTTAGGAGATCTGTGGAAAGGGTTCCTCAGGATAGTGTCCTCGGCCCAGTAATTTTCAGCTGTTTCATGAATGACCTTCCCTCCATCATAAGTTCAGAAGTGGGGACATTTGCTGATGATTGCACAATGTTCAGCACCATTCACGGCTCCTCAGATACTGAAGCAGTCCATGTTCACATGCAACAAGATCTGGACAATATCCAGGCTTGGGCTGACAAGTGGCAAGCAACACTGAGACCACACAAATGCCAGGCTATGACCATCTCCAATAAAAGACAATCCAGCCACCACCCCTTGACATTAAATGGTGTTACTATCACTGAATCTCTCACTGTCAACATCCTGGAGGTTACCATTGACGAGAAGTGCAACTGTACTCACCACATTAACAGAGTGGCTACAAGAGCAGGTCAGAGGCTAAGAATACTGTGGCAAATAACTCACTTCCTGACTCTTCAAACCCTATCAACCATCTACAAGACACAAGTCAGGAATGTGATGAAATACTCTCCACTTGCCTGGTTGGGTACAGCTCCAACAACACTCAAGAATGACACCATCCGGAACAAAGCAGCCTGCTTGATTGGCACTGAGCCCACAAGTATCCACTCCCTCCACCAACAATGCTCAGTAGCAATAATGTGTACAATGTACAAGATGTACTGCAGAAATTCACCAAAGATCCTTAGTGCCTTCCAAATTGCCGATAATTACCATCTGGAAGCACAAAGGCAGTAGATATATGGGAACTTCACCACTTGTACTTTCCCCTTTCACGTCACTCACCATCCTGACTTGGAAATATATTTGCCATTCCTTGACTGTCACTTGATCATATTTATGGGACTCCCCACACCGACCCCTCCCTTAATGGCATTATGGGTCAACCTATAGTACGTGGACTGTAGCAGTTCAAGAAGCCAGCTCACCACCACCTTCTCAAGGGCAACTAGGGAGGGGCAAGAAATGTGGCCACCTAGCAATGCCTACACCCTGCAAGTAAATATATAAAAAAGTTATAATATTAATATACTCCATTTCTCTCCTTACAGAGGCTACTCAACTTTTGGTTGTTCCTCCCCTCTTCTGTTATTGTTCTAGCTTCCCAGCATCTGCATTATTTTGCTTTAGTTGAGTAGGTATAGTATTGTTCTACATTAAAGACAGATAATAGGAAAAAATATCATTATGTACCCAGCATTATGTTCAATTCATAGCATTTTCTTTCATTTACACTTTGATTGTTTTAGAATATTTTCGAAAGGAGCATCAGGTTAGTCAAAAAAATTCCTTTTATCAACTGATTGCTTGTGGGAGTTCGAGAAATAATGTGGAACTCTAATAACTGAATGTGATCTCTGAAAGCTAGAGGAAGTATTTTAATCTTAGCATCCCTAGCAGAAACTGTGATCAGCTCATTAGTCTATAGAAACTTCCAATCAATCCTCCAGCAGTTCCTGTTTAATCAGAGAGGTGGTATAACTTCTAGTTTTGAGGCACATTGTCTTTATTAGTGTACTGGCTACAGTCAAAATGAGCCTTGGCTCAAAGCAGATAGAATGACTGACAATTTCGAAACCTCACTGTTATATTGCCTTTTATGCATTCCTGATTTAGAGAGACAGCTGGGTAGAGATAAGAATAGCAGTAAAAATAGTAGAATCGATGAGCTGAATTTAATCACAGCAATTCAGGGCATGCTGGTGGATCTGAAAATGGGCAGCACTATCATGCAGACAGAAGTAAACCACCAAAAGTGATTAGGTGATGGACAGTTGATTAACAAGTAGAAGGCACAGGACCAGTTGTATGTTGTTAGTCAAGCTTTGGAGCAATTAACAGGTTAATGGTAAGTTTGAACAATAACTAACTGGTTTGTTGTTGGTCAAGGAAGTACACACTGCTTTATCTATTTTTTATGGTGTACTTTGCTGAAGCCGTTATCTTTCTCTCTCCAAGCTTCAGTCATGTGTTCTCTTATATCATCATTATTGGAGGTTTTATTTACACAGCCCTAGATTGTTCAACATATAAATCCACAAAATCCAATTGTATGGTGGGGCCAATTCCAGAACCAGCTAATAGCTGCACACGTGCTATTCATAGTTTCAAATGGCAAACAGTTCTGCCCACAGAGTTTAAATGCCCTTTCAGTGCTTCTCTGACAGTAACCTAGTGAAAGATGGGAAACTTTAACAGTGGTACACCTCAGTCCTGTGAAAGACTTGGATCTGAAATCCAATTTCAAAATTGGCCTAACCACGCCACTCCTCAAAATCAAGGCACATTGAGAATAGAAACAAAGAGATAAGAGCAGGACTTGGCCATTCAGCCCTTCAAGCCTGCTCTGCAATTCAATGTGATCATGACTGAATGTCCAATCCAGTACCCTGTTTCCGTATTCTCACCATATTCATTGATCTCCTTAGCTCTAAGAACCACATCTAACTCCTTCTTGAAAACATTCAATGACTTGGTCTCAACTGCTTTCTGTGATAGAAAACTCCACAATCTCACAGATTCTGGGTGAAGTGATGCCTCCTTGTGTGTCCTCCTCCAGACAGTATGGGGACAGTGCAGCGTGTTATTTCCAGCTGACAGAAGGAGGAAAACTTCCCACCCCTCCAAAGAGAACCTGGAATGAAGTTGCAGCGGAGATGAGTATCCATGGGCTACAGCCAAGTGGCTGGTCAAGTTTAGGAAGAAGTTGAAAGACCTACTTGAGAGTTTGCACAGACAACACGTGCGTTGCAGTTTCAGGTAGGCCAGAAGTAAATGAACACTAACTTGGACAGAATTGGAAGGGCATCCATATGTAACTTTGTTCTCTGCTTTGGACCACTCAGTACTGCATGTGGATGACAGACTTGTGTATCTTGGAATCAACACCCATGATTTCCCATGACTGTGGTCCTGTGAGAGAGACATATGTGAGTGCGCATCAGAAACAGAACATCCCTTCTCTCCTAGACACACTGAAGGAAAACCTCTAGCGATGTGTGGTTAAAGAGTAGGGCTGACCCCTGGTGGAACTCTGACATCTCCATGGTCGAGTGGGGCTGATGTGCCAAAGTCCACTTGTATACAATATCTGAATTGTGATGTAGTTCTGAAATAAGGTGCACAGTGTTTTATATTGTATGCAAGAGCATTGGAAGTGGTTTTAACTTTAAACACCAAGGAAATCAAGTGAGGATCAACAGACTATTTACCCTTCTCCTGATTTTCTGTCCCACGTCAATGATGAAGAAAATCAAGGCAACTTGTAAAACAGACTACTGAGTCACTGTTGATAACCCTGTATTAAAAGTTAAAATTACTCCCTTAAATGGTCCATAAAAGACATATGTTCATTTAGGAACAGTGTAATTACCTCAACAAAACATGAAATATGGCAACTTTTATTAAGTATCCAATTGCATTTGCATTATCCAATTTTTTGTGCCTTCTTTACAGGAGGATTTAAAATGCACAAGATCCTGTCTTCCTTCCTCTTACTTTTAATCTAGTGGCTGCTCCATCACACTTGCTTGATGTATCGTTGCTACAGCTCACAGACTGTTTTGAATACTCAATGTTTTGCAGAAGAGAAAAACAGCCATTCTGCATAAAGTGGCAGACTGGTAACTTAATAGCCGTTTCAAATTGTAGTGTACTCATGCTTAAGGAAAGGTCGCAAGCAATTATGAAATGCCTGAGATTTAAACATATCCAAGACTGATATTACTGTAAGGGTAATTGTGTGGTGCCTCAAATATCATTTTTCTGTGAGATAGTTCCACAGAATAGCATTAGTTAAGATCCAGGCTTATTTATGGTATTTCATGCAGTCCCTATGCAGCTTTACCATGAGATAAGTCTTGAATTTCGTATGTTAAACTTTTACACTGCTTCAGCTAATCTTTTGTTTCTTGGCTCATCCAACAGTGCACAATTTCATAACTCTTACTAAAATCCGAGAGAAAACAAACCTTTGAAATTTCAACTCAAAGTGGCATAACTTGGCAAGGGCGTTATGTTCCCCACATGTTGACACCCTCCTCCATTTTAACAGCCAGTCCCCGTCTGTGTTAATTCTATTGCTTCAGGCTGGCAAGTGTCTCATGAACAATTAAATATTCCAATGACTGTGTTTGTGGACAATCTTCAGTAGTTGGCTCCCCAGTAAAATCAAGGAACAGACAGAATTAACGGACAAAAGAGGTCCAGGTTTAAATAGTTTCAGAGATAGTAGGAACTGCAGATGCTGGAGAATCTGAGATAACAAGGTGTAGAGCTGGATGAACACAGCAGGCCAAGCAGCATC
>JAHRHZ010000049.1:26560307-26657882 GCA_024137785.1 Ginglymostoma cirratum
GGAGTGTTGGAGATGTGAGGGTGGGGAATAGGAGTGTTGGAGATGTGAGGGTGGGGATTAGGAGTGTTGGAGATGTGAGGGTGTGGATTAGGAGTGTTGGAGATGTGAGAGTGTGGATTATGAGTGTGGAGATGTGAGGGTGGGGAATAGGAGTGTTGGAGATGTAAGGGTGAGGATTAGGAGTGTTGGAGATGTGCGGGTGGGGAATAGGAGTGTTGGAGATGTGAGGGTGAGGATTAGGAGTGTTGGAGATGTGAGGGTGGGAAATAGGAGTGTTGGAGATGTGAGGGTGTGGATTAGGTGTGTTGGAAATGTAAGGGTTGGAATTTGGAAAGGTTGGGCAAAAGCCTTGAAGGTGGTGGGTAGTCGGGCTGCAGGAGATGTGAGTGTGAGTGTGTGTGGGTTGTGAATGAGGTGTCTGATTGTTTAGGTCATTATTCACTGTACACTTCGGGGCATACACCCAGCTCATAGTCTGGCTCAGGCTGCATCTCAGGGCTGTTCACTTGCTCTGTAGTGCTCACTCACTTGTAGCCTTCCAAAGTGCTCACAGCATCCCTGTCTTTCTTTGTCTTGCTATTTTTCACCTTGTCCCTCAACCAGAGATACCAGGCACACGGTATTGCTGCATCAACATGTCATTTAATATAGACACAAAGGCAGGAAAGTTGTCAGCAGTCCTCGGTACAGTCAAGGGCAGTTTGATCAAGGTGTCCTGGCACAGGAAGTTAATGGAAATTTCTGATATGAGTCCTGGTGGCGAGACATGGTCAGTCAGCCGCTCAAACTGATCAGGGTCAAGATCTTCCCCTCAGAAAAAGTGAAGAGCAAATGTTGGGCAGCCCACTTTGAGTCTTCCTGCTGTTTTCCTCATTAAATGAGGGAGAGACAATTCTCACAGGAAATAAAAGTGGGCGGCACAACTGTTGCTGTTGGTGCAAGTTGGAATGTTCCAAGTGAGTGAATAGGCAGAACTGAGGGTATGCAGGATTAGTGGTATTGGGGGTAAGGGTGGATAAAAGTAAGTGAGGGAAGATGTTGCGTGCAATAGTGAAAGCAATAGAGCATGAGCCTTAGTGAGAGATGGTGTAGTAGCAGAGAAAGATTGAGTGTGAAGTATTGGTGGCACTTGTGCTAGCAGAGTGGAAAAGTTTATTAACGTTCTTCCTACATTGTTCAGTGACTCCAGGTGACTGGGACTGCACTGGCCTGGGTATCAAGCTTGGACCAGGCTGGCATGTCTGGTATTGTGGCCCTCTCTGCCAATTCTGTGGGAAGAGAATATTCTGTTTATTCACCACCCCATCCTGTAGGACCTCCAGGTCTCTGCCCATAAAGCAGGAAACTAATTTTCCCTTCTCCGCCATGTCTGAGACAGATTTTCAGGAACCGTGTAGGGCATATCCATGCTAATTGTGCTTAGTCGTGCACACAATGGCCTTTTAAAGAAGGCACCACACCAGGAATGCTGATAATCCTGGATATCCTGGCAGATCTGGGTATGGCCATTTGTAGAGTGTGGCTAGTATTGGACAGGAAGGGTCATATAAGGGTAGAGTAGGTAGTTAATAAGGTGAAATTGACAAGATGTGGAGGTAAAACTCTCCATGGCATCCAATGAAACTGACATTTTACCAAAAAGAATAAGATAGAACCTTCCCACCTACACTCACCTTTACTGGCTCCATCCCCTCCTCTTTGACTCCTCTCCACCTATCCTCTCCTCTATCCATCTTCTATCTGCCTCCCCCTCTCTCCCTATTTATTTCAGAACCCCCTTCCCCTCCCCCATTTCTGATGAAGGGTCGAGGCCCGAAACGTCAAGCTTTCCTGCTCCTATGATGCTGCTTGGCCTGCTGTGTTCATCCAGCTCCACACCTTGTTATCTGGGATAGACCGGGTTTGTTTTCATTTTAGCCGAGGAGGTTGAGGCAGGGCATGATTGAGTAATCTAAAATTATGAGGGGCATAGATAGTGTACATAGGAAGAAACTTTTCCCCATGATGGAAGGATTAAAGAGTAGGAGGCATAAATTTAAGGTAAAAGCCAGAAGGTTTAGAGATGTGAGGAAAAGCTTTTTCACCCAGCCAATGGTGGGAATCTGGAAATCACTGCCTGTAAGGGTGGTAGGTTCAGAAACTATCATAGTCTTTAAGAAATATGTAGGGGGTGCTAAATTCGAAAGCATAACCAAAAAGGTAATAATTCCTGGAATACAACCTGAGCCTTGACTAAACTGGCGCAGGGTCAACAGGATTACAGAGGTAAACACATCACTCAAGACTTGGTTTGGGAGAAACATGTTAAAATTCATTGCACATCGGAACCAGTGCTGGGGAAGGACAGAGCTGTTCTGATAGCATGGGCTCCACCTGAATCATGCTTGGACCAGAGTCCTGGTGAATCACCTAACTAGGGCTGTGGATAGGGCTTTAAAATAACTAGTAGGGGAGGTGGATCCAGTTGCATGCAAAATTATAGAAAAAGTTAGAGTGGGGGAGGGCTGACTAAAGATTATTAAAGTTCCCAGAACAATTTATATAGGATAGAGTATGGAAAGAGTTAGGAATCTAACTTCAGACACAGCAAATAAGGGAACAACTATGAGCTGGGGGGCAGTCAATGCAGGACTGAGGGTGTTGTACTTAAATGCACGCAGTATACGAAACAAGGTAAATGAGCTTGTAGCGCAGATTGAAATTGACGGGTAAGATGGCGAGATATGGCTACAAGGTGATCAGGGCTGTAAACTAAATATCCATGAATACACACCTTATCGAAAGGACACGCAGATGGACAAGTGGGGTGAGGTTTCCTTGTTAGTAAGTATTGAAATGAAATCAATAGTAAGAAATGATATAGAGTCAGAAGGTGTAGAATCTGTGTGGGGAGAGTTGAGGAACAGCAAAGGAAAAAGGCCCTGATGGGAGTTATGTACGGGATTCCGAGCAGTAGTCAGGATGTGGGGAAGAAAATAAATCAGGAGATAGAAAAGAGATGTAAAAGAAAGCACTATTACATTAATCATGGGGCCTTCAATATTCAGATGAACTGGGAAAAAGGAATTTGTGAAATGTCTACCAGATTTTTTTTTGAAGCAGCTTCTGGTAGAACCCACAATATTTCTCAATCCCATCCTCCTCCCTTCTCCCTGTAACCCTTGATCCCCTTACTAATCAAGACCTAGCTATCTCTGCTTAAATACACTTAATGACTTGGCCTCCACAGCCTTCTGCAGCAATGAGTTTCACAGTTTCACCACTCTCTGGCTGAAGAAATTCTTCCTCATCTCAGTTCTAAAGGATTGCCCCTTCACTCAGAGGCTATGCCCTCAATTCCGAGTCTCTCCTATTAGTGGAAACATCTTCTCCACGTCCACTGTATCCAGGCATCTCAGTATTCTGTAAGTTTCAATCAGATCCTCTCCTCATTCTTCTAAACTCCATCAAGTACAGTGTCCTCAACTGCTCCTCATATAACAACCCCTTTATCTCTGGGGTCATTCTTGTAAACCTCAAGAGCAGCACATTCTTCCTTAGATACAGGGTCCAAAACTGCTCACAATATTCCAAATGTGGTCTGACCAGAACCTTATACAGCCTCAACAGTACTTGTATTCTAGCCCTTTTGAAATGAATGCCAACATTGCATTTGCTTTTTTAACTACCAAATGAACCTGCATGTTAATCTTAAAAGAATCCTGAACTAGGACTCCCAAGTCCCTTTGTGCTTCAGATTTCCAAAGCCTTCCCTGTTTAGAAAATATCCTATGCCTCTATTCTTCTTACCAAACTATATAGTTTCACACTTTCCCACATTGTATTCTACCTGGCATTTCTTTGCCCACTCCTCTCGCCAGTCTTTACTGTCTTCTGGGAGTAAAGTAACCTTGGAGAAATACAACTAGACATGGGTTTGGAGTCACTCAGCATTGTGTAGGGGCCTCAACATCTCTACAATAGAAGAATGACTTTGCTCGGTGATGTTTAAGGAATGTATCTGCAGTATTCATACTTCTTGTGTAACTCTACAATTATGCTGTGGTCTGGAAACTGAACAGATGTTTGTTGCTGCAAGATAACTTCATTTTTATTTAATGCTAAACAGAGGAACATATATCAAAAAGTTACAAATCGAATATCTTTCAGCTACAGTTTACTGCTAGCTTTGAGAGTCCACATATGTTAGTCCAGAGGCATTCAGCGTCAAATCTAGTTGCCACTATATAAGTTTAATTATAATTATATTAAAGTATACATACCTTGGTTCTGTCTTCACAAAAGAGGATACAAATAACACCCCAAAAATGTTGGTGAATACAGGATCTAGTGAGAGGGAGGAACTGAAGGGAATCAGCTTTAGTAGGAAAATGAAGTCGTGGAAATTGATGGTAAAGACTGGCAAACTCCCAAGGCCAAATAATTTACATCCCTCAGGATTTAAGAAAGTGGTACTAAAAACAATGGATACATTTGTGAGCATTTTTCAAGATTCTAGACTCTGGTCTAGTTCCTATATATTGGAGGGTAGCGAATGTAACCTCCCTATTTAAAAAAGTAGATAAAGAAAACCCGGAATTATACACCAGTTAGATTGACATTGGCAATGGAGAAAAAGCTTTTGAAAAGGTCCTACATAAGAGATTATCATGTAAAGTTAAAACAAATGGAACTGTGGGGTATTCTATTGTCATGGATAGAGAGATGGTTGGCAGACAGGAAACAAAGAGTAGGAATAAATGAGTCTTTTTTCTGAGTGGCAGGCAGTGACTAATGGAGTAGGTGACACAAAGCTGCATAGGAGGGTGAACTGTGAGGACAATGCAGAGATGCATCAGCGTGATTTGGACAAACTGACTGGAAAAATACATTGTAGATGCAGTGAAGTGTAGAGTGGATAAATGTGAGGTTACCCACATTGTTAGCAAAAACAGGACGGCAAATTATTATCTGAATGGCTATAAATTGAGAAAGGGGGATGTGCAATACGTCTTGGGTGCCCTGAAAATGAACATGCAGGTGCAGCAGGTGAAGAAGGTGAAGAAGATAAATGGTATGTTGGCCTTCATAGTGAGGCAATTCAATAACAGGAGCAGGGATCACTTGCAGCAATTGTGCAGAGCCTTGGTGAGACCACACCTCAAGTACTGTGTACAGTTTAGTTTTCCTTATCTGAGGAAGTCGTTCTGGTTATGGCGGGAGAACAACAAAGGTTTACCTGATTGATTCCTGGGATGGCAGCTCTGATATATGAAGAGATACTGGATTAGTTAAGACTATTTTCACTGGAGTTTAAACAAAAATGAGGGGGAATCTCAGAAACCTATAAATTTCTAAAAGGACAGGATAAATGCAGGAAGGGTATTGTTAATGACCAGGGAGTCCAAAACCCGGGGTCAATATCTAAGGAGCAGGGAAGGCCATTTGGGACAAGGGGAAATTTCTTCACCAGTGTGTGATGAACCTGAGAAGTTCTCTGCAACAGAAAGTGAAAGAGCCTGACAAGTCATATAGATGTAAGTGTAACTTCTTACATGATCTGGTTGGGAAATGGGATTGGGACCCAGGTTTGGATTGATTTGGTTGGTGTCTTCCAGAATGGGCCTTCCCAATTTTATTTAATCACAAGCAAAGGATTCCCATCAGTCAGGTGGTATGTCAGGACTCCCCGAAAGTGATTCCCGCGCCCTCCTTATTATGATGCTGGATGTCATCTAGGGTATGGTCGATATTGTCACTACGACCAACTCGTCTTGCTAGTATTAGTCTGGACAACTGACCATATGTGGGAAAGAATGTTCACACAATGCCAGAGGCAGAAAATAGGCTCAGTCATCATACAACAGAATAGGTTTATTACACTTTACCTAATACCTATCTTAATTACATCTATGATACATTTCATCTCAACATAAGGCTAAGTGCACATTGCTGCTTTAGCTACTTCCTTATACACTAAGAATAATAACTTGCGAACTGGTTGAGGCATAAGAAGAACTGGTAGGGCACTGATTAGCTTCTTCTTGGAACAGTGCTTTGTAGTTTGTTGGGCAGAGTTAATCTTGTGATGTCAATAACAGTCTTACACAATACTCCTGGGAGCCTCCTACCACGATCAAATTTTGAGTGAAGCAGTCTGGCTGATTGATTGATTGATTGATTTTATTGTCACATGTACCAAAATACAGTGAAAAGCTTTGTTTATGAGCAGTACAGGCAGATCACAGCAAGCAAAGGATGTACATATTGAGTCATACAAGTTACATTGCTAGTTACATTATTTGAGGCTAGAGTCCATTCAACAGTCTGATAACGTCCAGAAAGAAGCTGTTCCTGAACCTGCTTGCGCGTGTTCAGACTTCTGTATCTTCTGCCTGATGGAAGAGGTCGTAGGAGGTTATTACCAGGGTACGATTGGTCTTTGATGATGTTGGCTACATTTCCGCAGCAGCGAGCTGTGTAAATGGAGTTCATGGAAGGAAGGTTGGCTTCCATGATGGTCTGGGCTGTGCACACCACCTTCTGTAGTTACTTACGGTCCTGGGCAGATCAGTTGCTATACCAGGCCGTTAAGCACCCACACAGAATTTTTTCAATAGTGCATCTGTAGAAGTTGATGAGGGACCTTATGGACATGCCAAATTTCCTGTGCTGCCTGAGGAAGAAAAGGTGTTGTCGAGCCTTCTTGACTGTCTCATTTACATGGGAAGTCCAGGACAGGTTGTCCGTTATCTTCACTCCAAGGAACTTGACGCTCTTCACTCTATCAACCTCAGTTCCGTTGATGTAGATGGAGATGTGTTTGTCTCCTTTCTTTCTGAATAATCAGTTCTTTAGTTTTGCTGACATTGAGAGACAGACTGTTTTTATTGCACCACGTCACCAAGCCCTCCATCTCCCTTCTTTACTTTGGCTAGTGGTTGTTAGACGTCCGTCCCACGATGGTGGTGTCATCAGTGACTTGTGGATGATATGTCCTGGCCAGTGAAGGTAGTATGTAAATGACTAGCACCTAGGATAAGTTAGGTTGAAAGACGATGTTGCTGTTGAACCACTTTTCTTTCCATTGGATTTCGACGTTCTATGAAGGTGCTACTGGTGCCATTTCTCCAGTGATTCGAGATGTCTGCTGTAGCTTATCCAAATCTCCAAAGGCTCAATAAATACCATGTCAGAATCTCAGTACATAATCACGGTTGGTAGTTTCCCACAATACTGAAGAGGTGTTCTGTCAGAATTGTGACTTTTTATATCATGTTAAACTGAAACACTGTTAGGCTGCCCTCTACTTGGCATAAAAGGTCCCTTTGCAGCTTTTTGGAATTGTCTTGCTTGCTTGGCCAACATTTTTCCATTTTTCACCTGCAGGCATTAATTCAACAATTGTTGAGGCAGGATTAAGATAGAAGCTACTATAAGCTGATCTATTACAAGATAGCTATGATCAGGAATGTCCTGAGTGCTATGCATGTAATTATATCGAAACAAGTCTTTTTATTTTAGAGTCAGAGAATGCTGCTACTGAGTCGAATGCAGCCAAGCCTCACAGCTATTTTGAACAGGAATGTTATCGTTATTCTCAGACTAATGAAACTTAGAAGACATTTTTCTCCAAAAGTGATAAGCTGTCACTCCTTAAACATACATAAAAATTGAACAAGACTTTTCTTCATCTGTTCTGCAGAGGAAATTACCAACCCATTTTGGTTTGCTACGAAGCTACGATGCTCATGCATTTGAGTATGGAACAGATTTATTGACTTTTTGCAGATGTTAAATCTCAACTAATCCTTCAGAGTTTGCATTATTTAAACGAGGGAAGAAAATATGCATGTTGGGTTGGGGTGGGGTGGTGGCACTTGTGGTGAACAGAATGACATTAATCCAATACAACAGAGGAATAAAACGAGGAGAGCATTACGTTAAACAGGAAAAATAAAAATTAACTTGAAAGTAGTGACCATAGCATAACACATGGATTGAAGTACGTGACAAGGCCCATCTCCACTAAGAGGCATTCGACTGAATTTTAATTCTGTGGAACCTTATAAGCTGTGGTCCTCTTTGTTAAATATTTACTCCATCTCTATTTCAAGAGCTCAACAGTGCATCATCACCAGGTGTCTACCTTCACTTTGCATAAGTATTCATTTGAATGTTAAAGTTAACTAAAAAGTACATGCAAATTATGAAAGAACTAAAATCTCCTGTAAATACATGATAATAAACAGGTGTGCATTAAACAAGGTCCTCCAGTTATTGTAAACTGACAAGGGTCATTTGCTGATATGTTTCTCCATACTGTATGCTGAATTTAACAAAATTATAAGGCCCTTTTACTGTTCACATTCTCAACAAATAACTTATTATTACATTTAGATAATAAACAATAAGGAAAAATTTCATTAAAACCAAATGTTCCCATATATTAAACACCACGGTTCACAACAGAATTTACTAATGATTCTATTAAAAAAATGAGAGATGCATGCGTTTGAAATGTCTGGATTTTTAAAACCTTGGTTCAGTATTAGATAGATTAAAATATTATCTTTTCTGCTCCTACAAAGTCCTTAATTCCAACCATTAGAAAACACCCCATCTGCTTTTTCCAGAAACTATTTTTGTGGCTGCTATGAATTCATGTTCACTCAACTGGATTGAGACCTCAAATTTGTTTTATTTCGAAGCCCCATAAACATTGATGAGACAAGTTCATTCTAAATTTATGGTCTAGATTTAATACCAGATCACAAACAAAGAGAACAATGTTCCAATTGTATGCTGTTTGGAGCCTTCAAAGTTTAAGAAAGCTTTACCTTAGGACTGAGGGGAGGAGATCAAAGGAAAATGAATAGAATTGGCAGTGGAGTGATCAGACTTACTAACTAAATTTAACAAATGGTTTACCATCCAGCAAAAAAATTAAGTCTTTCACATTATAACATCTAAGGGTGTAGAAGGACCTTGAACTACATTTCAACAGCTATCACTTTTGCCATGACCCACTGGAGCTGTGTGCTGGAAATCAAGGCCACTAACCCCAGAATCATCACAAAAGTTAAAAAGTTTATCACAGTACATAAAGTCCCCAATTTACTTTTCGGATAGACCCAAGTTAACAGAAAACATGGATCAGGTTTCTGTATTTAATAAGAGCTACTCTTTATTACAAATAGATAGATTTTAACCACAGATAAACAATTGCAAATTATCTATATATAACTCCTATTAGTTAAACTTTAACTTCCTTATATAATGGCCCTACTAATATACAGACAAGTTTAAAAATACAAAAACAAAAATGGTGGCATACGTAGAGGGAAAAAGTTCTGGGGAAGCAGTTCAAAGGCTTCACTGAGATAATCCTTTTACTTCTCAGGATTTTCTGCTCTTCAATCTCTGTCTTTCATGTTCCTTTAACTGATTTGCAGCAGACACAGGTGATAAATGAACTAATTGTGAAGTCTCTTAATTAGCGGTTGAAGTTCATAGCTTTCAGAAAATGGCAAATGAAAGTAAACTTTAGGTATTTTATTGGAGGGAAAGGCACACCATATGCTCTTTGTTGCAGTTTGATGACTTCTGATTGTATCATTCACACCCACAAGCTTTTCAAGTGCTCAGGAGTCAATCAAATAGTTGTTGTCAGGCTGATGATCTTTGTCACAACTTTTCAAACCAATCAGCAACCTGTTTCCAGCCGAATCTTACTTTGTACACTCTCCCTAGTGATAGCCATTTTACAAACAGCCTCTATAAATCATCCAGCTGAGGTTAACATTGTTTAAGGATTGCAACATCAAATATGAAAGGCACTTTGGAGAAAGCAGACAGTATTTGTGTTTATACTCCACATGAAAAAGCTTAATAACTAATGAAATAATCATTTTCTATCATGGTAAAATTTAAAGAAAGAAAAGGTCTAATTTTCCTCTCTGTTGCTATCAACAGTATCCAGAAAATGAGCATAATGCAATAGATGACAGAGTTCTATTCACTAGCTCCTCAACAACACTCTATCTGAATGTCTCCAAATTTCTTTCTGCTGGAGATATGCCTCATTGTATATGAAGAAAATGCAGTTATGAAAATTACATGGAAAATAAATGTCAGAAGCCTTTATATCTGAATTTCCTTCACTATCATCAGGTGAAGTTCAATGGCAAATTGCACCCATTGCTGCCTCCTGGACTTATAGTCAGTCTGAGTAAGAGAATTACCAAGGAACCACCTTTGCCTTTAATGGTTAGAATACAATGATTCCTCTACTTGGTAGAAATTAGGAGCAGGGTAGATCACTTGGTCGTTTGAGCTAGACCTGCTAATCAACATGATCATGGCTGATCCTTAATCTTAATGCCAAATTCCCAATTTCTCTCCATTCCCCTATGCTTTTAATATGTAAAAAGTTGTCAATCTCTTTCTTGAATATTTTCAGCGAGCTAGCCTCTTGCTTGTGGTGGTGAATTCCACCCTTTGAGTAAAGGAATTTCTCCTCATCACATTCTTAAATGGCATACTCCATATCCTGAGACCGTTACCCTTAGTTCTAGAATCCACCAAATGGGAAAACAGCTTCACTGCATTTAGTCTGTCTAACCCTGTTAAAATTTTATGTTTCAATTTGACCCCCTCTTGTTCTTCTCTACTCTAGTGAATACAGGCCTATTCAAACCAATCTCTCCTCATGTAGCAGCCCTATCATCATTTTGGGTCAGTTCTGAGGAAGGGTCGCCAGACCCAAAACGTTAACTCTGACTTTTTCTTCACAGATGCTGCCAGACCTGCTTAGCTTTTCCAGCAACTTCTGTTTTTGTTCCTGATTTACAGCATTTGCAGTTCTTTCAGTTTTTATTTTGACAGTCTTGTCATCCCTGGTATCAGCCCAGTGACTGTCCAGTGCAGTCCCTCAGTGATAGGTATGTCCTCTCTTAGCTCAGGAGACCAAAACTACATTTTACTTTGAGGCTGGTAAGGAGAAACAGCCAAAAGGGACATGTCAAGATTTTTTTAACAATGTTAAAGGAACTGCATAAATATGGTCCCTGGGCCCCAAGGGTTACAGGACCCAAGAAGTTAACTCAGAATTCTCTCTGCAGATGCTGCCAGACCTGCTGAGCTTCTCCAGCAATTTCTGTTTATGTTTTTGATTTCCAGCATCCAGAGTTCTTTCAGGTGTTTTTTATAAATATGGTTGTGGTTTCTGTTGTTTGGGCTGCTGTTTGGTACAGTCACTGCACAACAGCATGAACCCATTCACCGGATACAGCACGCTTAAATTAATGTGAAAGCCAATGACAAGTAAATAACAACTTCTGGTTGCCTTTCTCAACAATCATCAATAGCTGACTGTTTAAAAAATCCACTGCTCTATACACCCCCAAATCTACATCAATCAGCTATGAGGTTCCCACTGTGCTTGTTCTCTCAAGGGTGCAGACACAGGGTATAAACCTCATGAAAGGAACGTCAATATTTTGTTAATTTTTGTTGCATAGGAGAGCAGAGAACAAAATAAGTACAAGAGCAACTGAAAAATTCTAGTGATTTACAAAAGAACATTTTTCAAAAAAGGGGTGAAAGGCAACTTTGCTGGAGAGAAATGTATGCGGCAGCACATTAGCCACTCATTATGCATACCCTGTCCTCCATTGATTTCAATTACCACAAAACCTGATTGAATACGGAGGAGGAGTATTGACCAGACAGCTGATCTAATAGCAGCAGTCTTACTGAAGTTGAATTTCAGCTCCAAAATGTCCAAAAACAAACCAGCTAAATATATGCACATTGGACAAGTTTAATAATTCATCAAGGTTTCATTTAGTCTCTTAAACACCAGTACATGGATTGAAGTGATATTTCCTGTTGTCCTCCCAAAATATCAAAGGTGCCCCCACAGCCTGCTGTACGCCTGGTGTGTTTATGGTTTATTTTAATGAGGCCCTATGGGAAGTTTGTGATTGTGTTTCAGTGGACTCTCTGTGTGCCCCCAATAACAATGTGCCCGCAGAGTAAAATCAGCAGTCATATTTCTTCTTGTTATTTTGATTTTAAATGTTTTTGTATGAAGAGGTATAAACATGCTTCAGCACTTTAGTTCTGCTCTTACATATTAAATGAAAAGAAATATTTTAACCAGAAGATAAAATCTGAAATAATCTACATATGTCATCTGGAGAACAGACATTTCACAGTAATTGGAAAACCTATTTCCTTTATTTATACCTCAGTAACCAGACTCTATTTCTCCCTTCAGCTGCTGTGGGGTAGTGATGCTATACATTAAATTACAAGATATATCTTTGTAATTATGATTAGATAGTGAGTGTCCATGTATTGCAATTTCATTTTCTCTCTCCTCTGAAATCAGGATAAATGTCATGAGATTCTTTCACTAAATTCTTTTGATATATTCTCAGAATGCGAGTGAACTGAGAAGGTGATCTGCATGGCATCAGAAGGCACGAAGTGTTAACCACATTTTGAGTCTGGATCCTCATTGACAGATTCACATCCCTGAACGACATTAACCCAACAGCTTTCATGTTTGGTTTCCAGTGTTATTCTACAAGCTCACAGATTTATTGAGTTCAGTTTCACAATTGCCATTGCTGAGATCTGAATTTTACCACACGCTCAAATCATGCAGAGAATAATGTTGACTAGCTAAAAGAAAAAAAAATTGTTTTCATGGACTTGTGATTGATAATTACACACTGGCCTGGATTTTGTGGTGAACAGTGAAGCAATGTCGTCTTCATTGACCTCAAAGAAAGAGGGCCATAAAAATCTAATGAGGTGTCTGCCCTGGGTTTTCATCGCTCCTGCTGTTAGTTTCACTAATGAAAGGGAATTGCTGGTGTCCAACAATAAAGACATCATCAAACAGACTATGCACTCCATCATTTTGAATAATTGTCACAAACAACAATTGAAGAGGTAACAATTAGGCTTTATCAATTCACTTTTACCTTTTTACAGAAAATAAAATAAATATTTGAATATACACGTGAATTATTAGAAATTAGAAATCCAGGAATGTAACACTTGTTTTCCATGAATTAGAAAGATTGTTTGGAAGAAACACAGTTACTTCCTATTCAATGAGGATTAACATTCAAGAGTTAAGAAAAGAATATGGCAAAGGAAATTTACACCAATTCTTTACTTTCTAAATGATGTCCATTGGCAAGGACTTTAGCAGTGCATCTTGGAGAGGAGCAGGAATTACTTGTAGAAACTTCTGCACTTGGCTGTATATGTGCGGATGCCAGAATTCACTGTCAGTTTAGCACAGTAATAGCTGAACATTTTCACTGTCACTGCAGCTGCAGGGTGGCATCTCGTGGAGGTGAGGCAAGTGTCACCTGTCGGGTGGATAGTCACGAGACACCTTACTCAGGGAAGGCCTGCTGAATCACAAAGCAACCAGCTTTAGACTGACCAGCAACGGCTCTTTTACTGAAACCAGGACCTGGGAGCTGAAAGTTGCTGGACATTCAGAGGCAACTCCTTACCATGGGCGGCATTACTGGGGAAGGTGCTGCCAGAACAAGGACAACTGGAGGCCCAGGATCGAGGAGCCAGTGATGGCAGGAGGTGTTTTGTGGGGGTGGGCTGTGGGATAGGAGGAGTAGGGGTTTGACGGCAAGGGGAGGGGTTGTCTCTCACCAGGCACTCCTCTCTCTGATGCCAGGTTTCTTGATCTAGACCTGAATGCCTTTGAAGGAGGGATGCCAGCCCCCAAACACCTCCAGGGAGGGAACATGTTGCCTGCACTGGTTTACTATTTGTGTTCCCTGAATGGTGACAGGCCTGTTCACAACTGGGTTAAAATTGGAGTCAACAGAATAGAGTCTTTAAGAGATAGAATTTTTTTAGATTTCTAAGGCATCAAGGGGCATAGGGCGAAAGTGGGAATATGGCATTGAGACAGAAGATCAGCTATGATCATACTGAATGATGGAGCAGACTTCAAGGGTCGAATGCATTATTTCTGCTCCCAGTTTCTATGTTTCTGGGGTGAGAAAACAGCAGGGTGTTTGCCCACCGCCTCTCTGTTCAGTTAAATGTCTTCTCTGCTTCCAAACACACCATTAAAGAGAGCATTATCTTAGCAATATAAGTCCAGGCAATGTAGGGCAGCACAAAATTACAGAGGTATTCATAAATTAAGTGAATGGGAAAAATTGCAGCAAACGAATTTTAATAGAAACATAGAAAATAGTGTAGGAACAGGCCATTCAGCCATTCTAGCCTGCTTTGTCATTCCTTGTGATCATGGCTGATAATTGAACTCATATCCTGTTCTCACTTTCTCCCCACATTCTTTGATGCCTTTAACCCTAAGAACTATACGTAACATTTGTTTGAATCATTCAATGACTTAGCCTCAGCCATTTTTTGTGGCAGATAAATCCACAGATTCACGGCTCTCTGGGTGAAGAAATTTTCTTCATCTCAGTCCTAAATGGCCCACTCCATACCTTTAAATTATGATCCCTGCTTCTGGACTTCCCAGTTATCAGGAACATCCTTCCTATGTTTACCCTGTCTAGTTTTGTTAGAATTTTACAGGTTTCTATGAGAATCCCCCTTATTCCCTCCAACTCCAATGAATCTCATCTTAACCAATCCAGTCTCTCTTTGTATGTCAGTTCTGCCATGTCAGGGATCAGTCTGGTAAACCTTTGCTGAACTTCCTCAAAAGCCAGAACATCTTTCCTCAGATAAGGTGACCAACAATTGTCTGTAATACTTCAGGTGTAGTCTCACCAAGGCCTTCAACAGGACATCATAATGTAGATAAACATGGGATAAATTGCAACTAAAAGGAATAATGCTGGATATTCTCAAAATTGAGAAATGCTACAATTAGCGGATGTGTAACGAGACTTGGGGATCCAGATAGATAGATCTTAAAATATTAGTAACAGGAACAAAAAGCAATCAGTAGGAATGTTCATCTACAGGAGAAGAATATGAAATAATAAAAGTAATGCTTCAACCATACAAAGCTGTGGCAATGCACATCTCAGGTATCGAAAGCAGCTTCTGGCATCAAATGTCAGGAAAGATATATTCCACCAGAAGAAGTCTCACATGAAGTTACCAGAAATCCAGAATCGGGTGTTAGATTATAAAGAAAGGTTACATGAACTAGGAAATTTAGAATGTAAGGAGGTGACTAGATTGGAGCTTTCAGAATTTTCATGGTGACAAATAGTATAGATAAATACACAGTTTTTCCACTGGGTAGAGAGTCTAGGACAAGGGGGACGCAGTCTTAAAAACAGGAGCCAGACCTTTCGGCAGTGAATTAGGGGAATACTTCCCCATCTGATAGATAGTAGAAGTTTGAAACTCTTTTCCACAAAGGTAATTAATTCTAGATAATTTGTTAATTTTACTTTTGAGAATCATGAATTTTGTCAACCAATAATAAGTAATATAAGGCGATGCCTATTCTGTCATGTTGCAAATCATCCATTATCTCAGTGAATGGCAGAATAGACCTGAGGGGTTAAACAATTTGGAGCTGTTCCAATGGATGGAATTTAACAATCTGACATGGACATCAAAGGTAGAGGCTTTAGGCTAGGTTGGCCTGACCTCTAAAATGATACCTGGTTATATGCCATTGACCAGTTCACCAGAGGGAAAAATCAGTAAAAACCACTAATGGTTGGAAATGAATGTAGTGGTTGTACTAGTCCTCATTTTGAACTATACAAGATAAACTACACAAGTATCGTACTTTGTTCTGATTTACTGTTTTTTTTTTCCTTCTGGGTCTCCAGAGGACCTGATAGGATAAAGTGTTTAATTGACAGAGGAAACACTGCTCCTGACTCCTCAGAAGACATTAAAACCTGTTACCTTCCAGTGCTACCAGCAACAGTGGCAACTGCTAGTTATGCATGTAGTTATTAATGAAAAAAGGGTGGCCTCTTACAGTACTCTCCTGCCTCCCTGAAGCCCTTGGACATCTCTCACCTTGGCCTGATTCTGTGTCACTTCCTGCCTTGAAATTGACATGATTCTCACCTTTTAGAGCAAAGGCTATAAGTTTCTGCAAGGCTGGTGGTGGGGTGTGGGCTATTTTTGCTCGTGAAGCAGAGTTTCAACCTATTTAATTGTTCAGTCTTTAGCAACAGATTTGGTGCCACGTTTCTGTAGTCTTTTAAGTGTTAAAAAGTAGTAGTGAACCTTTATAGTGCTGCATTGTATTTATCCTAATCACTGATGGACAGTTAAGAGAGGCAATTTATGTGCAATGTACTCCTGCAGTCAACAGCAGGTATAAAATCCAAGATTTGAATTTTAATGTACTTCTTCTCTGCAGGTATTCAATTCTATTTGTTCTGTAGAATTTTCACAGAACTTCTTTCAGTAAAGCTGCTATCAATTGCTGACAAAATGAGATAGTATTATTAGTCATGTCTGTAGTAGTTATCAGAAATTAGATATCTGTATAGTTCCTTGTTTTGCTGTCGAATAGCCAAGATTAAGATGTGGTATATGTATATATATTACTAAGTTCTCTCTTCTGTTCTTAGTTAATGAAGATGTACCTATCATTTAAAACAAAGTGCTGGCATGTATATAACACCTTATGTGGTTCATTGCACATTCCAAGCTGTTTCAATTCAATTATTTTCAAGCGTAGTTATTGTTGTTCCATAATAAATGTTGCAGCTAATTTGTATACAGACAATTTAATAATTGGCATATATAAGTCTCATTTTAAAAACCCTGTTTTTAGTAGTGTTGATTGAGAGAAGGATGTTCTTATTCATTCATGAGATGTGGATATCACAGGCCAGGTCAACATTTGTTGACCATCCCGAATTGCCTTGCAGACAATTAACAGTCAACCATATTGCTGTGGGTCTGGAGTCATGTACAAGTCAGAGCCTGCAAGGATAGCAGATTTCCTTCCCTAAAAAGAAACCAGATAGATTTTTACAACAACAGCTACATGATTATAAGAAGGAGGCCTCCTTATTCCAGATTTTTATTGAATTCAGAATTCAACATCTGCCATGATTGGATTTGAACCCATGTCCCTGGAACATTAGCCTGAGGTTCTGGACTACTAGTCTAACACATCACTACTAACTTCCCTGAACTAGGATATTGGGAGCAGTGCCAAGAGATCTTTAACGCATATTTGATTTTCATGAAAGACAGCATCTCTAAGTTTTTAGCATTCCTTTAAAACAGCACAAAGGAGATTTTCTAGATTATTTGTCAAGATCTTTGAGTATAACTCATAAAAATCCTGAATCAGTGTCAATGAAAAAACTAGCCTCAGGGGAAAAAGGTATTAGAATCTTTGTGATGGCAAAAAATTGGGAGCATATAAACTTTATGTTCCAATGATGAAAGAACTGGCATAATGAGTACTTAGATAAATTGATCAGGGCTAAGTCAGGATTAAATATGATACAAAGGTTGGTCATCAGACCCGAAGGATATTACAATTAATCAAGTTAAATGACGGACATGCAAGTTGAAAGAATGTCTTCAGTAAAATCATTGTTGAGGTTAAAGAAATATTAATGGATTAAGGAGCCAAAGTCAAACAGTAAGTCAGGAAGTAGAGAAGTAACATTGAAACTGATGGTCAGAGAGAGATGGAACCCTGGCACACCTACTGACATTGTGCAGGTAAGCATCAGTTTCATTTGGGCTAAGCACTGGATGTGCACTACAGGATGATTGGGAATGCAAGTTAAGCAGTGTTTTAGATGGAATAAATAAATTTAGAAAGATTTATCTACATGGCATATGTAGTCTGCCTGAAGATTTGGCTTGTTGTCTGCCATTATTTTATCCTAAGCTATATCTTTGACAGCTATTTTGTCAGCTATGTTTTGCCATTGCCCTCCACTCTTAAGAACAAGTCAAGGAGGCAGGTTCAAAGTCTACCACAACTGGAACAGGAATTGAATTCCCAAGGCAACTCTGTGATCAAAATAAGGAATGATGCCCTGTGTCTGATTCCTGCCATCAAGGTGTCAATATCTTGAGGAGTGGAACGGGAACATAAAGGAAGAATAGCAAAAAGATCCCTGCACTTGACAAGGCTGTGGCTAGTTTCCCTTCACCATATTTCAGGAAGAATATTGGCTGACCATACTTTGATGGTTGTTGCATTTAAGTGATGGCAAGGGCAGGGTTGGGAAGTCAGCTGCTTTTCATAGTAACACCAACCTTTGCTAAGCTTAAAAGAGTTGATAACATCTGGTTTGGCAACAGAATGGAACAGGTCAAAACCACTGAAGGAGGGAGAATTCCACATGGGAGCATCTAATATCATTCAGAATCCTTCCGTAAAACTTTACCACAAGCATTTAGGAGACTTTCAAGTGCTGATGTCTGAAGACTATGTGCCATTTATTAAAAACACAATGTGAAAAAAGGTCTCAACACAATAAGCAAGTCAATTCATAAATCTCTTTTGTTTGAACCACATTCACCATGAAAAGACCATTAAAGACTTTTTTAATTTCCCAATTGTCTGAAAGCGTAATCATTATTGCAATAATAGCTCAATTAAATGCTGAATTAGCACTGCCAGAGAACATTCAACTCATATTCAAAATACAAGAACCATTAAGCTTTTGTATTTTTCCTTGATGCTGCAAGTTCTGTCAAAATGTAGCAGTCGAGTTGTTCTTTTGTGATATTATTCAGGAAAACATGTGATTCTGTCTTGTTCAAACTGCCTTTTGTTAACACTGTGCTTTTGAATTTCCTTGCAATTCCTACTGGTTGTGTATGTGGTCAGTATGGTGGACATCAAGAGTCCAATCGCGTGATGTGATGATGACATTATCAGCCATTCTGGGTGGGAAACAGCTTTGTCTAACCTTGTTGTCTGTAAACATCTCCTTAATGAAGATTCTGCTGTTAAAGAATTTGGCTTCTTGGTCTTTCTTGGAGCATAACACACAAAGTAAACTGGCAATAAGGATAAAAACTGCCTTGAGATCCACCAGGTCAATCCATTGACTCAAAAAAAAGGATCCGCAGTCCACAGTGCAGATCTCAGAGGTGCTTCGACAAAAAGAAGGAAAGAAATTAAAAGACACCATTACTGTACAATGCGGGTAGAGTCAGAATTGACAGCAGGGAAGAGATGAACTGTCCAGAAGAATCTCACTATGTGCTCCACCCTGAAGGAACACCGAGAGTAACAAATACCCCGCATGGAAGCAAATGCCTTGTGAATGCCTTGTGTAAACTCGGAAAGAAACAAGCAGCCTCAGGAATAAATTGTTTTAAATGGGAAGAAGTGAGATCATGCTAAATGTTTTCTAGCACATCACATTACGCAGGCCCTTCCCATTTAGCACCATGGAACCATATGATGATAACACAGAGAACTGGCACTCTGACTCAGAAAGATTCCATTATTTTGTTCAAGCCAACAAAATTGAAGCAGATGTAGTCATGCTGTGTTCATGAGTATTATGAGGAGAAAACCTTTCAATCTCCCGAGGAATCTAGTATAGCCAGAGAAGCCAGATGAGGAACATAGGATCAGGAATAGGCCATTCAGCTCATTGAGCCTGTTCAGCCATTCAATGAGATTGTGGCTGATCCATGGTTTAACTCCATATTCTTGTCTTTCAAACATTCCTCTGATATTGTCGCTTAACAAAAAAATTATCTATCTCAGATTTAAAATTAACAACCAATCAAGCATCACCACTGTTTGTGGAAAAGAGTCCACTGTATTTAACTTCATATCATCTCAAAGGTACGCTTATGTATACTTTATTGGTCCAAAATAGATAACCTCATATGCACTTACATCGAATCCCATCTGCCGGTTTTTTCCATTCATTGAATCTAACAATATGCTTTTCAATTTTATGCTATCATCTACACTGTCTACAATGATGCATAATTTTGTGTCACCAGCAAATTTGGATGCATTACTTTCTATGCCATTATCCAAGATGATGGTATATAAGATGAATAACTGAAGCTTTAACACAGATTCTTGTTGGGCACCACTGTCAATCTAGGAAGGCCACAACATAAAACTAGCAGATGACAGGTTATATAGTTTATTGTATGGCAGTTACAACATAGAATCAGTACCTCTAAAGCACTACAAAGTATCTCGAATCATTACTTGTGTTTGATGGTACACCTAGTACTGCAGCACTCAGAAAGGACAGTGTGGCTATCTTTACAAATTATTCCTGTAATGAGGTACGTTCATAGCCAACTAATTGGGTTGCTCCCATGGGAAGCAATCATTCTTCAAAAAGAATGAAATAGTGTTGACGTTTTGTCACAGTGTGATGATTCTGGTTTTGGTATTCTATACAGAATCACTCTGTGGTTCACATTAAAACAGAGGAAATAACAGGGCTTGAATAAATAGTAACAATTAAAGAAAAATTGCAACTTAAAAAATATTCTAAAATTGTTTTATTTTATTCTTTATTTAGTTTTCTTTCCATGTATTGTAAGATTGAAATCTACTTGATTTTAAAATTCAGCTAACAAGGGAGTTAAATATTTTTACTGTCCAATGGCTAAATAAGATTCAAAATAGGAAGGCTTTGACAGGTTAGCAATGAATGAATGTCATTGGACAAAGTCAAACTGCATTTGGGCTGATGTAAATTGGATGATTCTACACACAAATAAAGTAAAGGATAACACTGGCAAAGGGAAATGGTACACACATGGTATTGTTCCGTAATATACATTAGTTCTATTGTCATAACTATCTTGAAGAATGAAGGGTAGAAGAGAGGCTGTGTTGTAACCGGCTTATGTTGAATACTGTCGATGTGGAAACTTGAAAAAAGATATCAATATCTCACTCCTGAAAGAAAATTTTTTTGGCAAATATCAAACTGAAAGACTGAAACAGATGGTTCAAATAAATGACATAATGCTAACAAAGTATTTTTCTTTTCTTTCTGTCTAAACTAAGGCATTGGTTTAAGCTGGGGACTGGAAAGTTAAACATTTTACATAGGATAAGTAGCAGGTAAATTAATGAGTACAGATTTGGTCTAGACGCATGAATTAAAATTAATAGTTAACAAGGTGTTAACTAAATTCTGAAAGAGGAGTAATATCATTCTTATACAGATCATGATTGGGCAGCTGAGACCTAATGCTTGCAATTCTTGTACCACGAGGGACCATCAGATCACTTGATGTGTCCACTATACCAGCAATTTTGGTGATGAAGACTATCTAAGAGTACAACAGGATCTTGATGACTGATTCAGTGGGCTGAGGAATGGCAGATGGAGTTTAATGCAGATACATGTGAGGTGTTGAATTTTGGAAAGATAAACCAGGGCAGGACTTCCACAGTTAATAGTAGGGCCCTGGGGAGTGAACAGTGAGACCTAGGGATGCAGGTACTTAATTCCTTGAAAGTGGCATCACAGGGAGACAGGGTGGTGAAGAAGGCATGTGGTATGCTTTTCTTCATCGGTCAGAGCATTGAGTACAGGAATTGGGATATTATGTTATGGCTGTTCAAGAACTTGGAAAGGCTACATTTGGAGTACTGTGTACAAATCTAGTCACCTTGTTATACGAAGATGTTATTAGGTGCAAAGGGTGCAAAAAGGATTTACAGGGATGTTACCAAGACTGGAAAGTTTGAGTTATGAGGAGAGGCTGGATAGGCTGAGACTTTTCTCCCTGGAGCGTAGGAGGCTGAGGGGTGACATTATAGAGGTGTATAAAAATCATGAGGGGCACAGATAAGGTGAATAGCAACCATGTTTTCCCCAGGGTAGGGGAGCCCAAATTTAGGGGGCACAGGTTTAAATTGAGAGGGGAAAGATTTAAAAGAGTTGTGGGACAACTTTTTCACACAGAGGGTGGGTGTATATGGAATGAGCTGCCAGAGGAAGTGGTAGATCCAGCTACAAGTATAACATTAAAAGTCATTTGGACAGGTACATGGATAGGAAAGTGTTAGAGGGATATGCAGCATACACAGGAACATGAGACTAGTTGAGTTTAGGAAAGCTGGTCGGCATAGACGAGTTAGGCCAAAGGCCCTGTTTCTGTGCTGTATGACTCTCTGACAAAGAAAACAGAAGCAAGTTTATTGAGAGGTAGTGAGAACTGCCGATGCTGGAGTCAGAGATAACACAGAGTGGAGCTGGAGAAACACAGCAGGCCAGGCAGCATCAGAGGAGCAGGAAAGTTGACGATACGGGTCAGGACCCTTCTTCAGCAAGTTTATTGAATTGACTGACTACATCAGCTGTGGACTGATCACCTGAAGTGTGATTGTAACTTGAGGAAAATTTCAGCCACATCATTGTAGGCTATTCATCCAAAGTCTGAAAGTGCGAAAAATAAATGGAATTTAAATACAATCTGGAATCATAGTCAATTTTGTAATTACAGAATAAAAGGAATGTAACTGGGCACATTTGATCTTAACAGCACTAGAGAAGGAAGTAGCATCACATCAGATAGGAGGAGACTAAAATGACTATAAGGAATTCAATGCTGAAATGCCTATTATAAACACTTGCAGCTGGTTTATGTAGACATCGGTTGTTCTGGCTGTAGGGTGGAGAAAAATTTATATTTCCCTCTTTCAGAAGGTCTGCTGATGTTAAGAACCACTCAGTCTATTCCAGGATCCATGAGGTCAGAGTCAGAAAACTCAACTGCCAAGAGCTGCCGCTCAAATTAAAGGCTTACAGATCTTTCGAATGGTCGCTCACACAGAGGCCTTGCCAGTTCTCATGTGTGTCGAAATAATGCCAACAGGTCAACAGGGATCATTTCAGTTCTGACTGAGTATACCTGGGGCTTTCCTCCTCACCCTTCCTAATAGGAAAGATCAAAGCTTAAACCACAGTTCGGCAACCCTCAAATAAGCAAGAATGCTACCTGGAGAAGCACAATATTAAAATAAAGAGTAAGAGGTGAAATGGGGATCCTTACTAACTTGTTCAGGAAAACTTCCTTGACCACCATGTTCTCAGTACAACAAGGAAGGAAGCTGGATCTGATGTTGTGGGATATGTGGATCATGTCTATGGGGTAACATTTGGGCAAAAAGTGATTATTACATTTGATAAGGTACCACATCAGAGGTTACTGTGGAAAATAATAACTCATGATGAAGGGGTAGCACATGCATAGATGTTTCACTGGCTGACTGAATGCAAAGTAGCTGTAAATGGATCTTTTTCAGGTTGGTAAGAGGTGTCATAGCAATCAATACTTGGATCTCAACTGAATATCATTTGTATAAATGACTTAGATGAAGGGACAGAAGTTATGGTCGCCAAATTCGCTGATGACACAAAGATAGGTAGAACAGTAATTTGTAATGAGGACACAAGGAGGATAGAGAAAGATACAGATAGGTTAAGTGAGCAGTCAATGATGTGGCAAATGGAGTATAATGTAGGAAGATGTGAAATTGCCCATCTTGGCCAGAAGAATTAAAAAAGAATATTATCGAAATGGTAAGAGATTACAGAGCTTGGATGCAGAGAAATCTGTGTCCTCATGCAAAAGACTAATATGCAGGTACAACAAGTAATTAGGAGAGTTAATAGAATGTTATAATTTAACGTGAGAGGAATTGAATAGCAAAGTTGGAAGTTTATACTTAAGTATTCCAGGGCACTGATGAGACCACATCTGGAGAGTACTGTGTACAGTCTTGGTCTCTTTATTTAAGGAAGGATGTAAATGCATGGATGCAGCTCAGAAATGGTTTACTAGATTAATGTCTGGATTGGTTGGGTTTTGTGATAAGGTTGGATAGGCTCGTCTTGTGTCCCCTAGAATCTAGAAGACTAAAAGGTGACTTCACTGAAAAGTAGAAAATCACGAGGGCTACTAACAGGGTACAAGTGGTGAGGATGTTTCCTCTTCTTGGAAAATCTAAAACTAGGGATCATGGATCAAAAACCAGGATTTACCAATTTAGAACATAGCATGTAATGGCATATATAAATATAAATATTGACAAAATATTTTCTCTCATTTCCTACTGAGTCTTTGGAGACCTCTCCCTGAAAACATTATGTAAAGCAAAGTCTGAATATTTTTAAGGAAGAGTAGGTAAAATCTTGGTAAGCAAAGGGCTGAAAGTTTATCATGGCTAGGTGGAAATGTGGATTTGAGTTGACAATCAGATTAATCATTGAATAGAGGAACAGGTTGAGGGGCCAAATGGCTTTTTTCATATGTTTCGTATATTTGTATGCATACGTAATCTTTAGATGAGTTATGGAAAAGAGAAAGGAAACACCTAAATTAGGACTTTGAAATTGGAAAGTGGCTAACCTCAATGGGATATAGGGATCTAGCCAAGGTTAGATAGAACCAAAGTTTATACAGAGATTATGTTTCAGATATTATTGCAACAAGGGGGATAAATAGAGGAACTAAAGCCAGAGCTCCTTTAATTCTGAGGGAAATCGATAATATGATAAAACAAAAAAAGGTGGTGTATGAAGCATATCAAGAACGTTCTTTGAGAGCCAGACATCATTGATGGAGCAGAAGTGAAGAGGAATGTAAGGCTGGATAAAAGTAAATATAATAGAATGGTAATTAGCAGAAATAGGAACTCCAAAATCCTCCACAGGATGTAAAGGTTAATAAGCAGGACCTAGTAGGGATAAGAAGGATGATATTGATATTTTCTAATAAGCCTGCTCAGGGAAGTTATTACACACCTCTAGTAGAGTTGGAACTTTGACCTGGGCCTCCTGGCTCATGATGTATGCTTAGAAATATAGGCAGGTCAGGAATACTTTCCATAGATGTTTCCTAAGGAAGAAGATGTTGACAAAATATCAATTGAACTTGAGGCAGAGGCGGTAGATGGAAAAAAGTTAATGAAATTTGATGTCTTCATGAAAATTGAGAAAATAGACAGAATGCACAAGAAAAGTTGGCTATACCGAGAGTTGATTGGTCTGCTTAATCTGTTGGTTTGCATTCCAAGAGATGAAGTGCTTGTCATAACTTCCCTAGACACGGGAGAAATGCCAAGGAATTGGAAAGTGACAAATGTGGCACTCTTGTTCAATAAAGCATATAAAGACATTAGTAGCAACTTGCTTAATTTCACATCAATAGAGGGTCCAATTTTAGAAATAATAATCAAGGAAAGAGTTAACAGGCACTTGGATAGTTTTGAATTATTTGAGGAGAACCTGCACAGAGTTGTAAAGGGAAAATCATGTTTGACTGATCTTGATCTACGTGAAGTTTTTAATGAAGTAACAGAATGTGGATGATAGCAGCATGAAGTCTCTCGTCCATATAGTCATTAAGGAAACAGCCACAGAATATACACTATATAAAATGTTGATTAACAAAATAGTGGCTCATGGAATAGAAGGTTCAGTGTCAGTTTGAATAAAGAATTGTCTTAAGGACAGAAAACAGCAAGTCATAATTCTTGGTTGTTTTTCAAACCAGAGGAACGGTAACCGGTGGTGACAGACAGAGAAAGGCAAATATAATGTGAGAAAGTAGCACATGGAATTTAATAAAGAACTGCAATGTCTTAAATTATAGCAGAAAGGATAAGGAACAACAAAACAGACTTTATGAAACAGTTGTAAATAGTTTGCAGCCAGAGAGGAACATGGGGTTCATGTGCAAAGCATATTGAGACAGCAGTTAGCAAAACATGTGTGACCTGGGGTTTCTTAAAAAAGAGCATTGAGTATAAAAATAAGGAAGTAATGCCAAATCTTTATAAAACTCCGACTGGGTCATAACTAGAATATTGCATTCAGTTCTAGTCACTACACCTTGGAAAGAGAAATCCATGCAATCAATGATTTCAAAAGGTAAAAAATGAATTTGTAGGGCTACAGAGTCAAAGGGGGAATGAAGCTGACGGGATTGGTCTACAAAGAGATGATGGACCAAATGGTCTCCTCTTCCGTGACTCTATGTTAGGTTTTGCTATGAGTGTGCAATTTACCATTGTTCCCAGTGTGGCCCAGACAAGTAACTTGTATTGTCCAGAGTGAAAATGAATGACACAGGACTAAATTTATAAGATTTCAATTATCATTTTGGAATATAATAGCAGTAAAATGCAACTACACAACAAATCAATTCCTATATTGATTTTACTGCACAACTTAATTGCTACTCTTCTCATTCCCACCACTGTGCACTATTCACAAACAATCTAAAGTATCAGACTAGACAGGCGAAGATATTTTCCACTTGCAAACACCACCCAACTTGAGGAATAGAAAAGATTTAAAGAAATGAATAATGCACTGACAATTTTCTGATATGACAGCCATTATGTGCAAAGTCCTACCAGTGACACATACAGTTTCAGAAACCTAACCTCCCAACTGTAAAACGATTAGTGCTCCAAAGTTCTTTCCACTGGCATTTTTTTGCCAGAGTTCTCTTTCTTAATTCCATCCATGAAAGGAATCCCAATTATAATACAGAGGCAAAAACTGCCAGTGTATCAAATGGAAGTAAACTTCAAAACGTTCATTTTGCGGCTGTGTTCTGCTGACTGTACAGCTTCAACAGCCAAAAGAGTGAATCAGAAATTCAGGTACACAACTTTACAGCCCATACTTTTAATGACAAAAGACACAATGAACAGTGCACCTCAGCATTTCAGATATGCACTGTTATACTATTTCACTGAGGGTACCAACATGGAAAATTACTCCTTATTGTTACCACCATCTTGCGAGAGGTGTAAAGATTTCTGTTTCGCTAGATTTTACAATGGTTGTGGCTTGGTTCAAACTGCTTGCTCCCCTCCATTCCATCCCTCAATAGCAAAGTTTCCTGGCAGCTGAAGAATCTGAAAGAGCTAAACAATCTGAGGATTGAGCTGTTGCCACTTAGTGGGAGAAAAGCTGCCCCTAAAAGCTGCTGGCCACTTTGATTGACTGACAGATCTAGCGGTTCTAGCGTAACATGAAATTTAAGCATGTCGCATCAGGTCTTCACAAACATTCAGCAAAATTAAGGCTAAAACTTTTAAAAGTGTGTTTACGTTGGATCAAACATATAATTGCATATATTGGGTGTGGAAGTTTTCGTCTCGCTCTTTCCTTGAGGCCTCTTGCTCCAAACCCAGCCTGAAGAAGATACTGTTTCCTCCAGAGATGGTCTGTAGGAGCTGTTCACTCCCTGCTCAGAAGCCTCCTGTCCAGCTGCCACCTCCAGGCTAGAGGCCCAACTACACAATTTCCTGTTTCAGTCTTGCTACCCCAACAACTACAGGTAAAGGTAAAGTTTTCACTGACCCAGAGGGCCTTAGGGCTGCTCTCTCATTAGAGACAGTTGACTGGTGATGGTTTAACCTGAGGGTCACCATGCCTTCGTTGAGGGGCATGGTTGCAAAGGCATCATCGAACATAGGACTGTCCAACATTAGAACAGGCCCTTTGGCCTACTGTCTATAACAACTATGATGCCATTCTAAACTAATCCCATCTTCTGTACAGCATTCGTATTGCTCTGTTCCCTGCCTATTCGTGGGTATGTCTAAATGCCTTATAAACATTGATATTGTATCTGCTTCTACCACCTCCCCTGGCATCACATTCCAGGCACCTCTCACCCTGTCTGTTAAAAAAAACTTTCCTCACACTTCTCCTTTACAAATATTTCAATAAATTAAGAATGAAATTCAGAAAGCAGAGTATTTACATTGAATTGAGCCTGTAGTTGCATATTGTATTTGAGCGATCCCTTTTTTCCCTCTCTTACCCACCATGAGGCCACTCACTCCACCCCCATCTGCACAAAGGCACCATTTCCACCAGGGAGATTCCACAAGGATTATCTGGCTCCCTTGCCTGGTACCCTTCCTCACTATCACCACCTGCTGCTGGGAGGCCCTGCTACATCGGCACTTGGTCATGAGTGCTGCCAGATATGAAAGTGGGCCAACGCAGAAGAGAGAATAGCTGCTGGACGTAAGTGAGTAATGCCTCTTTGGGCGTGAGAGATCAGATGTCACGGGGCGGGGTGGGGGTGGGGGGAATGGGGATGTGGGATCTTGTCCTGGAGGACAGGCAGGGAGGAATAAAGGTGGAAATAACACCTCGCATGGGTTGTGCTTCCAATGTGCACAGAGCATCCCCAGAAGATGTGCTCCTCCTTTCCTTGATAACATTTTCCAACCTAGCCTGAAAAAAACTCTCTGCACGATCCTGCCTGCCCACAATAAATGTATTATGACACAGGCAGCATGATGTGCCAATTAATTAACTGGGTAATCACCTACCATTTTATAGTGGGCAGCTAAAGCGTGGCCTGGACGGTGGTTGACCGGGATCCCCAGGTATTTTACACATGCCCACTCCTCCACTAAAAATATGGCTGATGGGGAAGTGGGGGTTATGGCTGTAAAATCAAATCCCTGGAGTTAGGTTGACGATTCAGAAGCAGCAGTTCCAATACTATCATTGAGATCACCTTATGAGATTGATTCATAGCCACAGCTTTCAAATTGAGTTTTAACATAAATAGAGCACAAGCACATCCATTCACTTGGGAGTGATCATTGCCTTTGCCCAGCACATAAATATGTATAAATAAATTGTCTTTCCACGCTTGGTTAATGTATTTTGTTACAAGCATTTGACAATTAGTCCCACTCTATTGCTGCTTCTTCATAACACTGAGCATTTCGAAGCAACTTCAGAGGGTCTGTACATTATTTTCCTGTCACTGATTCCTGCAGCACTTGCAGATTGGAGAAGGGGCTTCCAGTATCTCCGAGAAGGTAACTGCTTTCTGCTTAATACCAACAAGGCCAGTCAATCAGAAGGCTTTTGTTTGCTGTTTTGCTGTAGTAGTCAAAAGAGCCAGAATAAAGTGATATATCATGCTGACAATTTTAGACTACCATTCATGGGAGAGAGACAACTATGGTGAACTTAACCAAAGGGTCACTGTGCCTCAGGTGAGGGACAAGGCTGAGAAAGTAGGGCTTTCCTGGTGACCCCAGCCAGTTCAGGAAGTGACCGCACATATTGTTGTCATTCTGCATTACAAACGCGACATCTGGTTAACTTAGCTATCCAACCAATACAGATATCACCACTTTCCATCTTTAAGCTAAGGTTATAAATCTAGAATTAAGGGCTTGTCCAGAAAGGGCATTATTATCTCTTGACCATTAGACTAATTATGGCTGAATTATAAGACTCCTCTCTCTCCCAACATACAGGAAGTCTCGAATTCAACACTGAGATCAATGGCTCTGCCTTCAGCCAGGTACAACCCTACCATTCCTGGAAGTTGCCTGAAGTCATAGCTTCTGCCACCAAGGAGCAGGATGTCCTGGCAAAGACAGCAATAACCACTGCAGCAGCTATACTCAGATCCCAGCCCCAGCTGATGATGGAAGCCCAGAGTTCAGGTAACTGGGATGGGGTGGGGTGGAGTGGGCTTGTCCTGGTGAGATTAGGGTGCATAGGTGGCAAAGGGGGGACGCTGAGGGAAGTGGTCATGTTGGGCAGCTCTTTATACTGGCAGGGCTTTTGTAGGGGAACAGGGTGTTCTATTGGAGGGACCCACCCTCCCCTCTCCAGGCAGGTTACCCGACAGCCTCCTGTGATGTGTTCAGTCGGTTGAAGGGTGGGAAATAATCACTGCTGGTATATCATGAAGTCCAGAACCCATCTTCTTATTACTTGGATTGTTTGCACTCCTAGTAATTGTCACCACTTGCAGATGACACTGCTAGCACTACAAGAGCCAGTGGCTGTTCAGACTGTCTGGCATGTTGGAGGGGAAAGGTTGACTTCCTTTTCCTGAGGGACAGAAGTCCCATTCTCACCTTGTCAAAGCCATTCCCAGCATGGTAATGTCATAGGGCAGCAAAATTTACATTCGGTAAGTTATCAACCATTACGGGTGAGCAATATATCCCTGTACCTCCACTATAAAATTCATGATACTACTTATGAGTTATTTGCATAGACTTAAAATGGCCCCACCTGTTTTTGGCAAGGTCACTGTGCTCTCATTCTCAGGAAACCCCTGGAACACATCTAGATTCATGCAAAGCTAGGGTTCAGCTCCAACTTAATTGGTGTTACACTCTTTTTCCCTGCGTGATTCCCCAGATGCAAAAATCAGAAACCCAAACCCTTCCATTTTTATTTTAATGCCTTTAAACCATGAGATGCTATATGACTACAGTTTATTTTTCATTTGGGAACTCGAGGCAAGTCAAACCGACATCAGTAGCAGCAGGGTATGCATAAACCTTGTATGACCTAAATTGTGGCCTCACATAAAGCACTTAATTCTTACGCGGCATGTGGATTTCATTATCAGTGCTTAGACTACCAAATTAGTTGTGCACTTGTCTTACGAAGTCCTTACTATGAGCCCATTAGAGACTTTTTTTGACTGTTGGATGTAAAAGCACTTTAGACAATTTTAGAGCAGTAACCTTGTACACATCGTGCTGAGCTACACATATCTGAATTTGTTAGGGTCAATTTTCATGTCAATTATGTCTGTGTATGCTAATTCAAACAGTACAATTGGTCAAATGAGGAAATAAGAATCATAACGACAGATTACTCTTTTTGTAAGTCGTGTACTTTTTGGTAGGATTCAGCTGGGTACAGTACGCTCCTGCTCGAAACCGGAAGAAATCAAGATAATGTTAATGATGTAGTTGTGGTGACAATACACCTTTGCACATTTTATGAACCATGTCTCAAATTGCTGTACCTAATGTACATAAAATGTTTAAGGACCTGCAGCAATTTAAAGTTGCAATTTAAAGTAACTAGGTTAAACATTTTATTGACTTTTTTACACGGTTTGGAAGCCAACAGGGTGAAAGTTTGTTGGCTGTGTTGGCCTGCTAATGACGCTGTCATTTGATTTGAATTTTCAAAGTAGATGAGATTGATGATAGATAGACCTGCACGGTGCAGTGGTAATGTCTAAACCACCAAGAAAGAAGAAGTCAAATTTTATTATTCATTCATGGGATGTGTGCATCATGGGCTAGGCAGCAATTATTGCCTATCCTGAGTCGCCCTTAAGAATATGACCATGAATCATAGAATCCCTACACTGTGGAAAGAGGCCATTCAGTCCCTCAAGAAAACAGGGAATTATATACCGGTGAGCCTAACATCGATAGTGGAGAAAATTCTTGAATCCGTTGTCAAGGATTTTATAATAGAGCATTTAGAAAGCAGTGGCAGGATCAGACAGAGTCAGCATGGATCTATGAAGGAGAAATCATGCTTAACAAATCTGTTGGAATTCTATGAAGATGTAACAAGTAGAGTTGACAAGGGGTACCCAGTCAATGTGGTATATTTGGACTTTCAGAAAGCTTTTGATAAAGTCCCACATCAGAGATTAACGTACAATATTAATGCACATGGGACTGGGGGGAAGTGTATTGAGATGGATAAGAAACTGGTTGGCAGGGAGGAAACAAAGAGTAGGAATTAATGGGTTCTTTTCAAATTGGCAGGCACTAACTAGTGGGGTGCCACAGGAATCAGTGCTGGGTCCCCAGCTATTCACAATATATAATAATGATTTGGATGAGGGAACAAAATGTAACATATGCAAGTTTGCAGATGATACCAAGTTGGGTGGGAGGGTGAGCTGTGAAGAGGATGCAGAGATCCTTCAGCATAGCCTCGACAGGTTGGGTGAGTGGGCAAATCAATTGCAGATGCAGTATAATTTGGATAAATGTGAGCTTATTCACTTCGGAAGTAAAAACAAGAAGGCAGATGGCTACCTGAATGGCTGTAAATTGGGAGAGGGGAGTGTGCAGTGGGATCTGGTTATCCTTGTGCACCAGTCACTGAAGGTAAGCATGTAGGTGCAGGAGGCGGTAAAGAAGGTAAATGGTATGTTGGCCTTCATTGCGAGAGGATTCAAGTACAGGAGCAGAGATGTATTGTTGCAGTTGTATGGGATCTTGGTGAGACCACACTTGGAATATTGTGCGCAGTTTTGATCTCCTTTTCTGAGGAAGGATGATCTTTCTCTCAAGGGAGTGCAGCGAAAGTTTACCAGGCTGATTCTGGGGATGGCGGGACTGACGTATCAGGAGAGGTTGAGTAGGTTGGGATTGTTTTGGCTACAGTTCAGATGAATGGGTGGGGATCTCATAGAAACTTATAAAATTCTAACAGGACTGGACAGGGTAGATGCAGGGAGGATGTTTCCAATGGTGGGTGTGTCCAGAACCAGGGGTCACAGTATGAGGATTCAGTGTAGACAATTTAGGATGGAGATGAGGAGATATTTCTTCACCCAAAGAGTGGTGAGCCCGTGGAATTCATTACTACAGGAAGTAGTTGATGCCAAAACATTGAATGTATTTGAGAGGTGACTAGATATAGCACTTGAGGTGAATAGGATCAAAAGTTATGGGGACAAAGCAGGATTAGGCTTTTGAGTTGGACGACCAACTATGATCATGAAGAATGGCAGAGCAGGCTCAAAGGGCTGAGTGGCCTCTTCCTGTTCCTATCTTCTATGTCTCTATGTTTCTAAATCTGCACCAAGCCTCCGAAAAGTATTCCACCAGACCGACTTGGTACCCTATCCCTGTAACCCAGCATTAACCCCGACTGATCCACCGAACCTGCACATCCCTGGTCACTATGGGGCAATTTAGCATGGCCCATCCACCTAACCTGCACATCTTTGCACTGTGGGAGGAAACTGGAGCATCCAGCAGAAATACACGCAGACACGGGGAGAATGTGTAAATTCCACACAGTCAGTCAAGAATTGCATCCAAGACTTAAGGTGTGACTATGCTCAAAGAGAAGTTACAGAGATGGTTCAGGCACAGTGAAGAATAGCAATATACTTTGAATTTAGAATCATATGTGGCTAGGAGGAGAACTTCCAGGTGGTGGTTGCATTTGATGCCATTATTCTTCTAGGAGGTTATGTGTTTTCGAAGGTAATAACGAAGGAGCCTTGGTGATTAAACCAAGTACATGTTCTAGATGGTATATTTTGTTGCCACTGGTCAGTTGTGTTGGAGAGGTTTAGTGCTTAAGATGGTAAATTGAGTGCCAAAAAAGTAAGTTCACTTGTCTTGATTGGTCACCTGAATAATATTGTTGGAGCTGCACTCATCTAGTCAAGTGGAGGATATCCTAATGTGCTCCTGATTTGTGCTTTGGTAGAAAGATTTTGAAGAATCAAATCGTGAATTTACAGCCTCTTATCTGCTGTTTAACCACATAATTTATTTGGCTGGTCAAGTTCACTTTTTAGTTAATGGTAACCCCCAAGAATGATAATATGATAGTAGTATCATTAAATATCAATGAGCATGCTTGATTCAGTTCTGTCAGAATTGGCTACGATCGGATACTTGTGGGGTAGAAACATCGCTTGCCACTGATCAGCCCAATTCTTTATGTTGTCTAATATTGCTGCAAATAGATATAGAATGTTTTGGTATTTGATAGTGTGGAATATCATGCAATCATCAGTGATCATCCTCGCTTCTGACTTTAGGCAAAGTCCTTCAAGAGCGCCAAAGATTCTTGGGCCTGGCACACTACTGTACTGTTTGAGGTTGAAGCGTTTGATTTCCAATAACCACAACCATCTTATCGTTTGTCAAGTATAACTTCAGCTATTGGAGAACACATGATTGCCATTGGCTTCAAGTTCACTAAACTCAATCCAGGACCAACCAGTTAAATTGATTCTCACTCCATTCATTGGACTCTATATCCCCATAATGTTTGTACCATGGCTACAATATTATGTAAAGGATAACCTCCAGCATGAAGAATCCATCGCCTCATTTCTGCTTGGATATCCTGGAATCTCTTATCCAAAAACTATTACAGCAGCAGTCTCACTGCAAACATTGCAGCAAATCAACGGGAAGGTCTAATTCCCTAATGCAGGCTTTTCAAGGCAGTCGGACGGACAATAAATATGGCCTTATGAGCAGTGCCGACATCCCCAGAACACGTTAAAAAGAATAAGTTAGGAGGTTTATTTTCTGAATGTCACATACCACCCACAATTGAGGAGTTAATGTAATGCAGCAACAGCATCTCCACCTACATAGCACCAACCATATAAAGCATAAAATGTTACTGTGAGATGAACTTTTCTGTTTGTACTGTTCAAGGCATGATTTAACTTGGCAGAGCTCTAGATCAGTACATTTGTCACTTTCTGAAAAAGAAGCAGGCATACTGCCCTGTTTAGTACCAGAAAAATCACCTCCCTAACTAAACCCATGGCCAAAAGAAATTAATGGAATCCAAAAGTATACACCCACTAGCAGAGCTGAGCTGGTGGGTGTAAAGATTCTGAAAATTTTAATCAGTACTGAGTAATCCTCCAAATCAGGAAATATGATTTGGTATCAGGTTTCTACTGAGCTGAAACTCTGTTCTCACTTACCTCTCAAATGTCATAGAAACAGAAACCTGATAGAAACCTTTGAGTCCTTGACTTGCTTCAATTTTTCTCTGTAAGTTTATTCCTAGTTCCAATTCTGCAATGAGATTTACCCTTTATTCTAAATCTACCCTGTACATTTATTGCCATTTCTTCTAGTTCTCACCTGGGATCACAGCTATTTTTGAACAGTAAGGGAATTAAAGGCTGTGGTGACTGGGTGCGTAAGTGGAACTGAATCCACGAAGAGATCAGCCTGACCTTACTAAATGGGCCAGATGGCTTACTCCTGCCCCTATTTCTTATGTACTATTTTTTGTGTTTCCATCAAATTGCTAGTATAAGACTTTAATGGTTGGATAGTGGAAAGTAATGGAAGAGGGAACCAGATGTGGTTCGACTAAAGGATAAAACAGAAAAGGGTGGAGACTCATATACTGGATGAATAAATGGATGACGTATATTCTTGATGTGCACATTAGACGAAGAAAACTGAAATTTCTAACATACTCTGGTTGTTTCAATGCTTGTTATATTAGATTACAAAACTATTTTAGATAAATATGAAATGGCTCAAGAGTCAGGATTTATTAAGTAAAGGTGCTGTGTAAAATCAACTAACCAAGTAAATAGGGCATGAATTATAATGTGAAATTAACACCGTTTAAATTAGAGCTGGTAGGGCTTAAACTTTCTCATGCTACACTTAGGTAGCAACTTCTGTATATGGTCCACTTCCAGATAACAACAAACAAAGAACACAGTTCAACACTGAAATTGTTGCAGAAATAGCCAAATGTCTGATTTGTCCGCATTAGAAGATTGAGATATGTGATTAAAACTGGGGTTCTTCAGTGTCAAGAGAAGACAATTGGACTTAGTAGATGTATAGAATATATTGATATATCTAATATATTGAATTTGATTTTAACCTTTTACACAGCCAAGTTCCATCCCTGTATACAGCAATATTGGAGGAACAACTTCTAGACTTATCTTTAAACTACCAGGGGTATGACAGGTCTTCCAATTTAAGAGAAATCCAGTACATTTTCCACAAGGTCTACCTACAGAAAATAGACAGACAAAAGAGGCTAAAATTGCATTGTGGTGAAGTTTAACCTTCAAAACAACAAACAGGGGATAAAAATACATGTTGGATGTTGCTTACTCAAGACAATTCATCCTTATCCTTTACCAGGGAAGCACATCCTTTCAACACACTAACAACCTTCTAGTCTTTTTATTCTTTCATGGGATGTGGACATTACTGGCTACGTCGGCATTTGTGGCTCAGCTGTAATTGCCCCTTAGAGGGTGATGTTGAGTCACATTTGAAACCACTGCAATGTACTTTGTGCAGGTACATCCACCATGCAGTTAAGAAGGGAATTCTAGGACTTTGACCCAGTGATTGTAAGGGACCAGCAATATAGTTCCACTCAGTTTGGTGAGCGTTTTGGAGAGGAACTTGCAGGCAGTGGTATACCCAAATTGTCTGCTGCACCACCAGGTAATAGAAGCTATGGGTATAGACGGTGCTGTTGAAGGAGGTTTGGCACATTCCTGAAGCATCTCTTGTAGGTTTTATGTACTTCTGCCATTAAGTGCTGGGAATGGATGGGGTGTCATTCATGTGGGTTACATCGTCTTTGACTGTGTTGAAAGTCTTGAGTGTTATTAGAGCTTCACTCATTCAGGAAAGTGAAATTACATCTCTGACATGAGTCTTGTATGGTGTACCGGCATTGGGAAGAAAGAGCTGAATTGATTGCCCCAGAATTCCCGACCAGCTCTCACAATCACAGTATTTTAGTGTCTGGTCCAGTTAAGGTTCTGAACAATTGTCAGCCCCAGATGTTGTTGGTGAGAGATTCAACAGAGATAACACCATTGAATGTCAAAGAGAAATAAATAGATTCTGTCTTGTCAAAGATTGTTATTGCTTGACACTTGTATGATGTGTATGTTATAATAACCAGCAAGTGAATGGAGGCCCACAATAATGGCTCGGTCAGAGGCAGGCAAAGTCAACAAGGTGATGTTTGTCTTTGGAGATTCCACATAAAATATATGGTCAGTAATTGATTGCCTGTTTCTCACAAGGCCTAATTTACACTTGCAGGATGTCTGTGGGCTGATTTGCTCTCCATGTACTTCTATTTCTTAATTTCTTCAATGGAAAAGAAAATCAGGCAGAATATAAAGTCGGCTGCTGATACTTTATTGACAGGTTTGCACTGCTGACCAAGATCAATCTCACTCTTGAGTGCTCCAATCAACTTGAGTTTCCACTGCTTCCTGTCCAAAAGGACAAGAATATCTATTGAACCCACCTCCAACAAAGATACACCAAGAAATTTAATGTACCAACTTTCTCAACACACAACAATCTAGGATACTGTTAATGCAGTCTCATTTAAGTTATCTGATAACTCACTTCCACCCGAATCCAACTTTAGTGAGCTAATTGTGTTGACTAATTTAAATTATTAGATAATTCAGTTTTAAAATTTCAAAATATGGTTTTGAACTGCAGATTTTATGCCCCAGCTATACAAAAGCCTGGTTCGGCCACATCTGGAGTATTGTGTCCTGTTCTGGTCGCCTCATTACAGGAAAGATGTGCAAGTGTTAGAAAAGGTGCAGAGGAGATTTACCAGGATATTGCCTGGAATGGAGGGAAAGTCTTACGAGGAAAGGTTGAGAGAGCTGGGGTTTTTCTCTTTAGAACAACCAAGGATGAGAGGTGGCTTGATAGAGGTGTACAAAATGATCAGAAGTATAGATAGAGTAGACAGCCAGAGACTTTTTCCTAGGGTAGAGGTAGCTATTATGAGGGGGCATAGTTTTATAGTGAGTGGAGGTAGATATAGAGGAGATGTCAGAGGTAGGTTCTTTACTCAGAGAGTGACCAGGGCGTGGAATGCATTGCCGGAGAGGGTAGTGGAGTTGGCCTCATTAGGGGCATTTAAGCAGCTATTAGATAGGCATATGGATGATGGTATAAGGTAGGGGTGGAGGTTAGATAGACCTTAGGTTTAGGATAACAGTTCGGCACAACATCATGGACCAAAGGGCCTGTACTGTGCTGTACTGTTCTATGTTCTATGTTCTATGTTCTATTAATTAACAATGAATGAAGATAAACTATTGAATGTTCATACAATTCATTTAGTGCATATAAAAATTATAAGACAATTTTTTAGGACAACAGCACAAAAGTGGAAACTGAGTAAAGTAATTTCCCGCAAAAAGTGCCAATTCTCGAAATGGATTTTCAAAAGCAGTATAGACAGGAATCTATAAATAAAATGATTGGATGATTGAATGTCTATTTGAATGGTTGAGTTATTCTGTTTGTATTCATCTTGTGATTAAAAGCTGCTCCCAGGAACTTTCAATGACTCAAGGTGACACTGAAAACCAGACAGATTAAATAGGTAAAGGCATAGATTAATGCTGCTCCGAGGTTTAGATGCTGACAGTGGTCCCTCACTAGAAAATGAGCCCATGGACAGACTAGACCAAATGGGAGAGCAATCATTTGATATTTAAAACAGACAATAGTGATGGCCTTGTGGTATTATCACTGGACTGCTAATCCAAAAACCAGGTAATGATCTGGGTCAAAATCCCACCACAGCAGATGTTAGAATTTGAATTCAATAAAAATCTGGAATTGAAAGTTTAATGATGACCGTGAATCCATTATCAATTGTCAGGGAAACCCCCTCTAGTTCGCTATTATCCTTTAGAGAGGGGAAATGCCATCGTTACATGGTTGGGCCTACATGTGATTCCAGACCTGCAGTAATGTGGTTGGCTCTTAAATGCCCTCTGGGCAATTAGCGTTCAGTAATAAATGCTGGTTTGACCAGTGACACCCTCATGCCATGAATAAATATTGTACTGATCTGAAGAAGTGTCACTGGACCGGAATCTCCGCAGATGTTGCCAGACCTGCTGAGTTTCTCCAACAATTTCTCCAGTTCTTTGTTTTAAACAACTATTGTACAATGTTAGTGTTTCATTTAATCTTCCTTATTGAAGTACAATTTCATTAGCATGTGAAACTAGAATAGAAATTACCATTGTGAATCATACCATGATCCCTTAGCCTGGTAAGAAATAGCTGAACTGAATGGTCATTATAGACAACTTGTCAAAAGGTCAGATCAGGTACAAATAATGAAACATTTGGCAGGTAGTTCAAGACTAGAAATAGAATGCTACTGGAAGGATTCTCAAGAACTCTTGAGATGCAGTCAGGAAAAGATGAGGTAAGGGTGACAGATCAAGGCCAGAGATATGCATAACATTTTTTGTTATTTCAAAATAAAGTGAATCTTTTTAGATTCTTCCAGGTATGGTAGAAAGGTCATTAGATGCAACACATGAGCCACCACAGGCATCTCTCTCTATTAGAGGGAGAGATAATTGGTTATATAGTTTGAAGGGCGTGGCCTGTATCAAAGACAAAGCAGACCCTAGGTCTACCTCAAAGACAAAGTATCCACCCACGAAAATCAATATTACTGAAAGACTTTGGAGAAGCTCAGTCCAACAGGCAGTGGAAAAATCTCTCAAAGAAAACTCCAATCAAACAGCCCTGAGTGGTTTGTGGAACTGAGAAGATTTCGGGCACAAAAAGGAGAAACAGAAGAAGGAAGAAGGAGCTGTCTGTGCATTCCAACCATCTTTACTTGCTGTGATTGTACACTTTGTTCAATATGAATTGCATTTTAGTGCATCTTAAATTCTGATAGAACTTAAGCTCCTGCCAAACTGATTGTACTCAATCTTGATTGATTGATCAGATACTAATAATTTTCATGAAACATGAAAAATTAGTACACAACTGATCCGTGTCAATTGCCTAAGAGTAGAAACACAATCCAATAACTCCTACTAAAAAGTACATGAGCACTGACCATAATGGGATCAGTCTTGAATGGGGTAACATCAGACTGAAATACTTATGACATCATTGACTGGATAATTTAGCCAGCAATTTACAACTAGGTGGCTGTTCCCACTTATTACTTTGTTAATGGTATGTTAATTGTATTGTTAAGGTGCACAAGTTGAGGGTATTATTAGTACCAAGAGTGCTTTTCAAGAGAAACTAATAGGAAAAATGCTGTTGAATTGTGGTTTGATGCCATTTATGGTTGGTACTATGGCAGTATCTGGACATCTTCAAATCTTGACTTTCATTCTTGATTGTTTGATTTATTGCTTTTACATGTACCAAGATACAGTGAAAAGTGTTGTTTTGTGTGCTATAGAGGCAGATTGTACCATACAAAGTGTAACAGAGTAACAGAACAGAGTGTAGAATACAGTGCTACAGCCACAGAGAAGGCACAGTGAAAAAGACCAGAACTAACATTTAAGAGGTCAGTTTAAAAGGCTAACAGCAGAGAGGAAGCTGTTCTTGAATGTGTTCATTCACGTATTAAAACTGTTATATCTTCTGCCCGATGGAAGAGGGCGGAAGAGATTATAACTGGGGTGGGAGGAGTCTTTGATGATGTCAGTTGTTTTCCCGAGACAACGGTCAATATAGATGTAGTCAGTGGATGGAAGGATGGTTTGTGTGATGGACTGGGCTGTGTTCATGACTCTGTTGTTTCTTGTGGTCCTGGGAAGAGCAGTTGCCAAACCACGCTGTGATGCATCCAGATAGGGCATTTTCTCTGATGCAACTATAAAAAATTGGTAAGAGTCCTTGTGGACTTGCTGAATTTCCTGAGCCTCCTGAAGAAGTAGAGATGTTGGTGTACTTTCTTTACAATCACATTGACATGGGTGGACCAAGAAAGATTGTTGGTGATCATCACTCCCATTCTATTTCCTTTGATGGTTTGACTTTTGTTACAATGTTTTTTTAAGGGGTAGTTATTTAGTTAGTTAGCTCATTGATTTACCAGGTTTTCAAAATAGTATAAAGAGAAACTGCTGTCTCATTTCTCTAATGTAGTAGTTATCAAATTTACTTTACACATGACGGGGCCCTGCTTCAAAACTAAACAGAAGCAAAGGCATGAATTGGGGGTGTCTGAGTGGAGAACTTATTCCTGCCTTACTCTGTCTGTTGAATATTTTCACATTGGCCCCTGGGTTCTTGAACCTCCCTCAGGAGCCTGCACCCCACAACCTGAGGTGCCTCTTGGGTATGTGTAGTGTGTCTTTCCATCTGACAAAGAGACATATTTTGTACAGACTGCTGCTGCACACCACCCATCTTGATTCCTTGATCCTCTGCCTGGATATGGCTTGACGTGCCCATTTGCCATTGGGTGGCAGGTATCCCAATAGTGGAAGTCCTCACATTTTCCGTTAGGGACTCGGGGTGAAGGTGTTGCATGCAGTTGTTCATTATAACATTGTGGTTGTTCATGCACTCCCAGCCCAACTGTTTATTTTAAGGCACTGTAGATTCCACAGGTCCTGCATATATTGATTTTGGGTGATTGCACACTCTTTTTATTTATTTGAAAAATTTTTGGTGTGTTTTTGGTTGTGCTTCAGCCCCACACTCCTGATCTTTGGACATCTGGTGCGAAGGAGTGTGGGCAGATCAGAGGACCTCCTCGTGGGTCTGCTCCCAGGCCTGGCCAGGCTGGCTATAAACAGTCCCAGGCTGTGGGCTTTGGAAGGGGTCATCCCTGCTGACAATCTGCCCCTCTTCTGTGGCTATGGTCATGCCTAGGTGTTGTTGGAGAGGGAGCACGCAGAGTCTATCAATGCTCCCAATGCCTTTAGAGAGTGAGGTGGCCACCGTAGGGGATACAGTGTTTTATTTCCTGCTTCACATTCATTTTGTTTCAGTCCCTTCCCTCTCTCCCTATCTCCCCTTCACATTTGATTAGTTGGATTGCCCATGATGGGCTTTGCCTTTAAATATTTTATTGGCTGCATGGGTGAACACTGGTGGTGGTTAGTAGTTTCAAGAAAAGGAAAAGATCGTGGTGATTTGGTGGTGGGAAAGTTGCTCTGTTGTGTGCAATAGCACTTTTGAATATAATGAAAAATATATAACAACGGCTCCTGTTACAGTCACCCTATCTCTGATCCAGGAGGCCCAGGTTTCAGAACCAATCTGCTCCAGGAATGTGTAATAATATCTATGATAAGATTGATTAGCAAATATTTAAAGAAAGACTGTTGGAATTATTCTGTCCAAAGAGTCATTATGAGATGTGATATATTTTTCTTTCTACAGTGATTCCACTTTGTTCACTATCATTGTAACTTTCTAGTAGGAATTATTGGGAACTTTTTTTTACAGTTGTAGCTGAGAGACCCTGGCCAATTGTTCGAACTCCTTCTCTCTCTTGCCTGTGACCTGCAAATTCAGTATCAGTAGAAATAAACTTTGTGGATTATTCCTTGGTCAGAGTTTACAACTAACTGCTGCTTGAAAGTTTTTTCCCACAAAGACACACGCCATGCACACCATCAATCAACTTTAAGTTGAGAATATTAAAATGATGAAAAATGTAAGTGTTGGTAGGATTGAGCCTTTTAGTTTAGTGGCTGCAGATCAAAAGAAAACTCCAGTTGCCTCTCTTACTTTCTCCCAACCCAACTGCCAATTACCTTAAGTGCACAGGGAAAAGAGCATTTACAAATATTAAGTCTGAACCTAGCAAAACGGGAAAAGTCATGTTTCATTCAGAATTTTATCAAAACGTTTAGCTGGAATAATTCACGCAGCAAGTAACCCCAAATGCTGTCAAGTTTAAGAAAATGCAAATTGCTAAAGCATCTATTTAATAAGCAACAAATTCAGTCATATAGTTATTTTGAAATTGAAAACAATTTCGCATCAGAAAAAAAGAAATCTTGGGTATAATGAACAAAAGGAGTCAGTGCCCAGTCATATGGCTAGATTTAGTGGTCTCGGCAGTTACCCACCTGCTGCCTGGAGACCTGGCAACAACCACGCAATGGCCATTCTTGGGGTCCTCAATATGAGGAAAGAGCCAATTACACATGTCTGGGTATTCAGAAATGGGAGAGGGGAAGGGGATTCTGAAATAAGTATGGAGAAAGGGAGAGGCGGATAGAAGATGGATAAAGGGGCAGATAGGTGGAGAGGAGACAGACAGGTCAAAGAGGCGGGGTTGGAACCAGTAAAGGTGAGTGTAGGTGGGGAAATATGAGGTGCTGTTCCTGCAACCGACAACTCCTCCCTCACCCCCATCCCAGGCTCTAAGAAGACCTTCCACATGAAATAGATGTTCAGCTGCACATCTGCTAATGTGGTATACTGTATCTGCTTTTCCTGTTGTGGCATCCTCTACATCGGGGAAACCAAGCAGAGGCTTGGTGACCGCTTTGTGGAACACCTACGCTCGGTTCGCACCAAACAACTGCACCTCTCAGTCGCAAACCATTTTGGCTCCCCCTCCCACTCCTTGGACAACATGTCCATCCTGGTGCAGTGCCACAACGATGCCACCAGAAGGTTGCAGGAACAGCATCTCATATTTCGCTTGGGAACCCTGCAGCCCAATGGTATCAATGTGGACTTCACAAGCTTCAAAATCTTCCCTCCCCCGACCGCATCCCAAAACCAGCCCAGCTTGTACCCACCTCCCTAACCTGTCCTCTCACCTATCCCCTCCACCCACCTCAAGCCCCAACCCCATCTCCTACCTACTAGCCTCATCCCGCCTCCTTGACCTGTCCATCCTCCCTGGACCGACCTATCCCCTCCCTAACCCTCCACCCACATTCACCTTTACTGGTTCCAACCCTGCTTCTTTGACCTGTCTGTCTCCTCTCCACCTATCTTCTCCTTTATCCATCTTCTATCCGCCTCCCCCTCTCTACCTATTTTTTTCAGAATCCCCTTCCCCTCCCCCATTTCTGAAGAGGGGTCTAGACCTGAAAAGTCAGCTTTCCTGCTCCTCTGATGCTGCTTGGCCTGCTGCGTTCATCCAGCTCTACACCTTGTTATCTCAGATTCTCCAGCATCGGCAGTTCCTACTATCTCTTTTCTGGGTATTGTTGGGGTACCCACATCTTGCAGAGGGAGGTCCTGCTTCCCACCCTGGTTGGTCAATCAGAGGTTGGCAGCTTTTCCACACTAGCAGCACCACTGAGAACTCTGCCCACTGCTGGTACTGCAGTTGACTCCAAGATGAATAACCAGGGAATGTCTGATTGCTGGTTAAATGGAGTTGGTTAGTCAGGCAGGCCTGTCAGGATTGAGGGGAGGGCAGTCAAATATAGAGCAGCGAGTGTTTCCTGGGAGGTGCAGCCCTTGTCAATAACAGGGTGCTAAGGAGGTGGAACATCTCTTGGAACTGGCAGAGCTGCCAGGGTATGCTGGGTGACTTGCCCATGTTGTGACCCCTCTCTCTCCCACCATTGGTAGAATAATGAAAGCTGCATGTTAAAGCTCTTATGTGGACCTTTACTGGCCTCAGTTGGCCTACAGGCAGAAAGAAATCCTCCATCCTTCTTGCCTGTACTTAATTGGATGAGCCAGGAAAGCAACAGGCTCCGTACCCTTGAATCTTCCTGTCTTGTTATGTTCTTCCACCTCTGAGCCTACTCTCCTGAAGGGTAACAAATTCCACCATTGGAGTAAAACCCAGAGGAATATCCAAAATTTCCCTCAACAATTGGCTTTTGAGTTATGAAAGGAGAAGCGAAAGATGGAGAAGTGGAAGTCTTTTTGTTAGGGCTTTTAGATAGTTTACCACCTAATGCACTATAAAATACCAGGAACTTCTTTTGAATGTTCAAAATGTCTGAATATTTAGAGTCACCTTAAACAGTAGAACCCAAATTCTAAAATTATACAGCTTAAAGTCTTGTGTGTAGTATGCGCCATCTCAATGGACCAGTCTAACTCTAAGAGCTGAAGAAGTGAAAAAAAGACTCAACATGCTTGAAACACATCAGCAAGTCAGGAGCAAATTACTGCAGATGCTGGGATCTGTACTGAAAACGAAAAATACCCATTCAAGCCTCCTGACATGCTGAAAACAAAAATTGCTGGAAATCGCAGTGGGTCAGGCAGCATTGTGGAGAGGGATATTTTGCTGAAGAGTTATCTAGACTCGAAATGTTAGCTTGCTCTCTCTCTCCACAGATGCTGCTTGACCTGCTGCGATTTCCAGCAATTTTTGTTTTCAGCACGTCAGGAGGCTTGTATGAGAGGTGGGTTCAATTAACACTTTAAATCTTGAAATGGAGGCTTCCAACCACCAGCAGTTTGCTTACTGTGAACTTTATATTTAACGTAAAACACACGTGTTCTAAATGTTCCAGACAATAAAACCAAATCTACAGTATTTTCTTAGTTGAACACAAAATTTGACTGATATTTGCAGACAGATGAGCTGAAATTGACTTGCACAATTTAACAGGTAAGGGAAAGTATTTGTAGCTCAGCTCAATGGACCTTTGCTCAATTCAATTGTGCATCGATTAACCTCTGTTTCCTTTGATAAAAATACGATAAATCTGCTTAAAATCGTTGCTGCAGTGCATGAGTACAATTTTGTCTTTGTGGAAATTGTACCATTTCTTCCAGAAGCATTATCATGTCATTGCTGCACTGTAAAAAGAACAATTGTTTTGATGATCAATTGATTTTTGCGTTAACATTATGAATCTTGATAAAGTGCAAGGTCAGCTTATTTCTTACAACATAGATGGAGCTTCTCTAATTACTATTGAGTAGCATAATGAACCTGGAAGAATGAAGGCAGTATAGAGGCCTATGTGATCTCTGTGAAGCAGGCAGATTCGAAGACATTTACAGATTAGGAAAAGCAAAGATTATTGTTCCTGTAGCACTAGTGCCACTAAGCACTGTACAAAGAATTTTAAGAAATAAAAATTTATATCATGCTTTTGTCAGAGCAGTGAAGAATATAACTTATTTTAATGGAGCAATTACCCCAACAAAAGCAAATAGAATATTAGTGCCAATCAATGTAATTTTATTCATACTTAAACCATTATTTAAATATTTGAGGGCTGAATCTGGTTGATTTCATCATTTTAAGATTAGGGAGAGAGATGAATAATCTGTTCTCCAGATTCAAATGAAACAGAGAGCATAGCTGAATGAACTAAAACAGTTTATCACACAAGTACTTAGGCCAGCAGATAACTCAGTCAAAACATAATTCAAAACATTACATGTATATTTAAATTCACTCATGTCAGATTCGATCACTACGATGCAACTGTCTATCTTCATTTTAATAGTTATTCTATGCTAACTCATGTCAGCTGCGTTTCACAGCAACCCAACAGGTAAGAGGAGATGAGTAGGACAGACTCCTTAAGATAAATGTCTTTACCATACTGCTGAGAAAAAAAGCTGTATAGCACACTCGCCAAACATACAAGCTTGCTGCTTCTCAGCTCAACCACCATGAGTTTGGGGTGGCACAGTGGTAACATCATTGGACTAGTCATCAGAATTCAGACTAAAGGACTGGAGACATGAATCCCGCCATGGCAGATGGTGAAATTTGATTTCAGTAAACATCTAGAATTTTAAAAATAGCATAGTGACCATGTAACAATTGTTAATTGTCGTAATGGTGATTTGAGCATGCCTTATCACACTAACCTGTTACATTTGTGAAGAGGAAAGGCTTCTTTCTCTTTTTATGTTCAAATCATTTGTGACCATTGAAGCCACACTCGGGGATTAGCCAAAACACTTAGATACTGGAGGACACGTAGGTTTCTGCCTCATTCCAAGGTCCATTGGTCATATAAGGGTGGCAGTTGGGAGACAAGGCCTACACCCTTCAAACATAGCTCATGATACTTTTACAAACTCTCAGCCTGACACATTTCAAAGATACAATACTGCTCAGACTTCCACCAAGAACAGACTAAAAGTCTCTTAAGATGAGGTCCGGATGCCCAGATCATTCCAGTGGAACCTTGCAGAATTACTCTGAAAGGGTGTGCTGCATCATTGTGCCATGCTGTGCCCATCACAATTTGAGGTAACAAAAGGGGTATGCCCTGGATGCAGATATTATGGAAGATCAATAGCAATTTTCTGAGGATGAAGATGAGACAGACTGTGGGGCATTCACCAAAAATTGGTCTACCCAAGAGAACAGGATAAATAAAACGCATCACAGAGCCTTAGGCAACCTGCTTCCAACATAACTGGGTTAGATACAGACTTTGCTTGATCATTTACAAATTTGTGACCCATCTAATACGCATCCTCCTGCTTGGTGCAAAGGGAATGAAGAGCTTTTTACTTTGCAACCCTGCACCTTCTGTATTACTGAATAAATGTCTCATTATCCATGGTAATACAGATATATATGGACAATCCCAATTCAAACTGTCTCTACATGACCTGCCCTACATGACCATTTAGGAAAAAAAAAGCAGCAGTCAGACAGTGCACTTACAATTAACATTAGGTAGCTCTTAAAGTTCTTAAGGCATTTGAGAGAATTTGACACTTGAGTGATCTGTAGCACAGTCCCTCGTGATAGCTTTCAGGTTGCTCCGATACCTGAGGAGCCTCTTTTGAACTCTTGGATCTTCTGGACATCTTCAAGTTTTAATACTGTGCGTTATGTTATTAAGTGGCTTTATTTTTATTTGCTCATGAGATGTACAGACTGCTGGCTAGACCAGCATTTGTTGTCTATCCCTAGTTTTCCTTGAAAAGCTGGTGCTGATCTGCCTTCGTGAACCTCTGTAGTCCATTTGATGTAGATAGATCAACAATGTTGTTAGGAATGGAATTCCAGAATTTGTCCCAGTGACACTGAAGGAATGGCAATATATTTCCAAGTCGGGATGGTGAGTGGCTTGAAGGGGAACTTAAAGGTGATGGTGTTCCCTTGTGTCTGCTGCCCTTGTTCTTCTATGGCGATAGCAGTCATGGTTTTGGAAGGTGTTGTCTAAGGAGTCATAGTGAATTCCTGCAGTGCATCTTGCAGATGGTGCACACTGCTGCTGCTGAATGTCAGTGATGAAGGGAATATATGTTTGTGGATGTGGTGCCAATCAAGCAGGCTGCTTTGTTCTGGATGGTGTCAAGCTTATCGAACGGATATTGGAGCATTCTCAACGACACCATTGACTCAGAGAGTATCTATGTTTTGTGCAGTTTCCCTTGACGGACTACTGTGGTGTGAAAGCCAGTATGTGAAACTATTGAACGTCTCCCAGCCTTGAATGTCACTGCATTCCCTTGAAAAGCTCACACATAGAAACAACAATTTCCCTAGAGAGATGGGTGGAATCATCATTGGTTCTGTGCTCTTGTTCATAAGGTGGATGTAAGTGTGGAATGATGTGTGGTAGGAAGGCTGGACATTGCCTCACTGTTATTCCTTAGCTGAAGTTTTTAAAGTTCAGAATCAAGGATCTCTGATGTCTGATGTTGTCTGCAGTTGAAGACTCCATTGCTTGTGAGAGATGAACAAATATTGGTAATTGCAACATCTTGCAAGCTTGATATGTATGAAGAGACCCTCATCTCTCACACAGGTCTGTATAGACCAGACCCTTTGTTGAAAACTGTACTATAGCAGATGTTGTAACAATGCACATGAATATATATTAATAATAATGATTGTAAATAACTCATGATGTCGCATCCATGTCATCTACGTGCCCTCAGTACATTTTTTTCTTTCTCTCTCTCCCATTGCATCTGGGTGCTGGCCTGTGACCCACAGCTAAGGTGGAGGGAATCTGCTCAGTCGTTGGCTTCAGTGATTTGGAAGACGAGAAAGGTCATCTTGTGACCCTTTGGATCTAGCTTGTTCTGGGTTGTAGAAAGTCTCCTGGTCAAAAGCTGTCTCACCTACCTTGGCTTGTACCGTGTCAGGCTCTGGGATCACTAGTAGGGGATTTTTTTTTTATTCACTCATGGGACATGGGCACCACCAGTTAGCCAGCATTTATTGCCTGTCTCTGGCTGTCTTTGAACTGTGTGGCTTGCTAGGCCATTTCAGAGGACAGATGAGAGTCAATCACATTGCTGTGGGCCTGGGGTCACATGTAGACAAGACCAGGTGAGAATGGCAGATTTCTTTCCCTGAAGGACATCAGTGAACCAGATGGATTTTTCCGACAATCAGCAGTGGTTTCACAGTCATCAGTACATTCTTAATTCCTGATTTTTTTTAAAATTGATTTCAAATTCCACCATCTACTATGGTGGGATCTGAACCTGGGTCCCCAGAACATTAGCTCAGTTTCAGGGTTAATAGCACAAGGCCTTCACCTCCCTGAATAGATGGATGGGCACCTCTTGACTGTCCTGAGACAATGCTTCTTTGGTGCCTGCCTACCATCTGTGATTCCAGGAGCTTAGCTCACGTAGCCAAGCAATTTAATTCTCAGTTTTGCAAAAACACCCTTCTCATTCGATGTTGGACTCGCAATTTGAGGGACTTTCATATAGTTTACTTTGATCGTGTTCTTCTTTTATGCTGTCCACATGATATATTACCCTGTCGACGCCTTCCAAAGTATTTGGCATTGAGCTTGGAAAGAGTTCTGGAACAGATGCTATTCCAATCAGTAATCTGTTGTAACAATAATGCCCTAAAGGTGTTACAAATTCAGTCGACCTTTTTGGAGTTTTCATCCAGAGGTAATTGCCAAAATCCACTGTTAGCATCCAGTTTTATGAGCAGGGTACTTTTAGTTAGTTTTGCCAGACTTTCAACCATTGCATATACATTAGGTGAATTTCACATTCCACTTCCTTGTTGAATTGAATTTGATCCACAAAGATTCTTATTGAACCATTAGGTTATGGTACTGTAGCCATATTTGAGCACCTTCTCATCAGTATAATAGCTGGTGAAATTACTCTCTCTCTGAAGATGCAGTTCATTTCTTCTTGAACTTTATCTGCTCTTATTGCACTTTATGACACTTTTCCTGGTCAACCATGTAATGGAAAGAAATTGGAAACTTTACCATCACTATCCATAGCTCCAGCTGCAACGTGCATGCAAAAGTGTATGTTACCACAGCATCTTCAACACCTGTGTGGCCAGTGTGGTTAGTTCATTTGGCTGTTTTGACAATCTGGGTTGAATTGGTGCCAACAGCATGGGGGTTTGATTCCTGTTCTGGCAGGGGTGGATTTGGGATCAGCACAAAATTGTATTGTGATATAATTCCAAAATAATTTTGGAAAAATATGTTGAAGCTACAGTCTGTGTACTGAATGTGTAATGAAACATTCTGCCACATGCACAGAGAGATGTGAAAAATATACTTAATCAATGCTCCAGTATTTGTGTCTAAAAGTGTGATTATTTTGTATTTCTAGGAACCGCAAGATGCAGCAAGCAAAATTAAAAGCCATTGCAAGTGATTGTCTAACTGCAAATGGATACATTAGAATAGAACAAGGGAAAGGTGGTCAATGTGTTTAGAATTATTTAATGGAATCCTTACAGTGAGGAAACAGGCCATCCAGCCCAACAAGTCCACACCAACTTTCCAGAGAGCATCCTGACCAAAGCACCTGGAAGAAACACACACAGACACAAGGAAAATGTGCAAACTCCATGTAGTCGGTTGCCCAAGGCCAGGTTTGAACACAGGTCCCCAATGTTGTGAGGCAATAGTGCTAACCACTGAGCCACTCTGCCACCCTCCTTTGTACTGACTGGTCACAGTGAATCTTACAACATCAGGTAGAATACGCATTTCATGCACTCCAACAAGTCAGACTGAAAGTCAGGAAAATCTTCTTTCTTATCTCCAGCCAATTAATATAAAATTTCTAGAAAGCCTAAAAATCCATTTGCATCTCAATGACTAAGATTGTTTCCAATGAACTGGAAGAATGTGTTTATTTAAAAGATTGGGAATGATAATACAAAGCTTACTGTTATATAATAGTCAACGTTTAAATAAAAGCCTGCTTTCACTCTATTTGATTGTTTGCTCAGTGCAACTCAGAAACGGTCAGCATCTTCTATTATTTATACAGAACAAAATTTTGAACACCATTTCTTTTGCGTGGGTTCATTGACTTTTCAGTGAGCTTCTTGTTTCAACTTGAAGTTGATGACCATGTAGTTTTCAGGTTTGAACTTTTGAGTTGGCAAGTTCAAATAATTTGTTAATTCTTCCATTGATTGCTCAGCAACTAGCAAGATTTATAATGCATACTGGACTATTACAAGATTCATTGCTATAAATAAATGACTAAATGGGTGCTGCAAGTCTCTGCAAGATGCTAAGGAAAGATCAACTGGAGTTCATATCAACGATGATATATGGTGATTCCCTGTGGGAAAATATGATGGTATTAAGTGAAATAAGGTGTGTTCAACAGGCAACTTGTGGCCAATTAGTCTGCTTAAAATTTCTAACCACATAAGGAATGCCTCCATGGTTATAACAGTGAGGGACATCATATTCATGTGGTGGCCTTCCCATTGACAATCCTAGCTGAGCAGGTAAAGGTAACATTTTCTTTGATGTTTTATCAATATGACTAAAACATCTACACATTTACCACTGCCAATATTTGCAGGTTACTCAGGCATCCCGAAATTTATAGACTTTTTAAAATGGTTATGCTTTGTTGAGAACACTTAAGAGTGTAGAAAAATGTTTTTTATTTACCCATGAAAAGTACAAGTTTTTTTAAAAATTGGCAAGTAAAAGTGCAAATGCTGTGATCTCCTACATAGTCCTTTGGCTGGTAGATGCAGTGATTGGAACCAGGTGGATCTCATTGACTATGAGATACTTGATTGCGGTTGGTAACCTGGACCAATCAGGAAAGCCCCAGCTGACCAATATAAACAGGGGTTCTGACTCCGAGCTGCCTGGCCACAGTCAGTGTACTGTGCACAAGTAAATAAAGGGTGACTTGGTGATGGGATACCGGCCTCTGTGCAGTCATTTTCGTAGCGACAAGAGAAAACTGGCTGTGCCTGAAGATCATTAGCTCACAACAGTCATCTTGGATTTGGAGTAAGTATTTCTGGCATCATGCCTTTATTTAGGAAGCTTGACTCATTTGATCCTGCCATCCTAGACCGTTCCAGTATGTGGAAATAATGCTTTATGTTTTCCGGGCAAATGATTTTGGGTCAGATGAAAAGCAACAAGTGATCCTTCTGACTGCTTGCAGACCCACAGCATTTTCGATAATAATAGGCTTAAACTTCCCAGAGGCACCAGACACTAAAACTTTCCGAGAGTTGACGGGATTAGTCAGGGAATATTATGACCCCAAACCACCTATTTTTCTGAGACTCTATCAGTTTTATTTGGCTGTTAGAGAAACAGGGGAGTCCATATCGGGATTTTTGATGAGGTTGAGACAACTGGCAGAGGCATGTGATTTTGGGTTAACACTGAATGAGATGCTGAGAGACTGTTTGGTATGTAAGATTGATGATGTAACCGTGCAGAAGTGCCTGAAGCCCAAATGGACTTCAAACAGACACTACAACTGGCTCTGTCATTAGAAAACGCACAATGTGGTGCATGGGACATACAGGGCATCTCAATGGAAGTGGTCTCCCTCACCTCTCTGACTGAGCTTGGGGAACATCACCGGAGTGTAGGCACTCACAGAGCCTCACGCAGGACATATCCTGAACAGGGGGACCCTAGGCCAGCCCACAGCAGAACCCCATAACAAAGCCGAGCCTCTGCCAAGTGGCTAAAATATTCCTCAGGATCTGGGCTGGCAAGCCATTGTAGTTGTTGCCAGTATGTGGGGTTGAAACAGCAAAGGAATCCTACAAGGTCTGACTTGAGTAAGAAAACTCGTAGGCAGGTACCCATGAGAGTGCACACCCTGGATAGTCCTCCTGCATGTGGGCTGGAACAATTCAATTGTTTTGCGACATCCAGATCAGATTGGTTTAAAATGAATGTTTCGTTAAATGGTCACCCAGTTCCAGTGGAGGTCGATACCACCACAGCTGTATCTGCGGTTGCAGAGTCGGCCTTTAGCAAGATTCACTTGGGGCTTCAACTCTTAAGTTTGCACAAGACCTCAGCCAGACTGAGAACATACACTGGGGAGCCGTTGCAGATTAAGGGTACAACTTCGGTTCTGGTCTCCTATGAGAAGCAGTTGGTGCACTTCCCACTGATGGTAATAACAGGCTCAGGCCCAAGCCTATTGGAGCAGAATTGGTTCTGAAAGATTGACGTGGATTGGTTCAGTGATGTCCTGGTGAAATACCCAGGCGTTTTTCAGGAAGGACTTGGGACTATCAAAGGGGACAAGGCCAATGTACATTTTGACCAGGATGCAATCTGAGATTTTGCAAAGCCCACCCACTGCCATTTGCCTTGAGGACAAAAGTAGAAACAGAAATCAGGAAGCTGGAGAGCAAAGGAATCATCAAACCAGAGCAGTTTGCAGAATGGGCAGCACCGGCCATTCCGATTGTGAACCTTAATCGCTCAGCTCGCCTTTGTGGGGACTTTAAGCAAAAGGTAAACTGATTCTCACAACTGGATAAACACCCCATCCCTTGCATAAGAGAATTTTATGCAAATTTTGGTGGGGAGAGGGAGATCCTTTACAAAGTTGGACATGAGCCATGCCTACCTGCAATTGCAAGTGGATGAGGAGCCCAGAAGTACATTACAATTAATACCCATAAGGGTTTATATCAATATACAAGACTGCCATTTGGGGTATCATCAGCCTGCACCCTTTTACAGCAGACCATGGAGAACACTTCATAAATGCTACCTCAGATTGCAATTTATCTGGATGACATGCTTGTAACCAGGAAGACTAATAAAAAGCACTTGGAGAACTTGGGCATAGTGCTTAAACGTTTCTCCCAGATAGAAGTACACCTTAGAAGGGAAAAATGTGTGTTCCAGGTGCCCCAAGTGACTTACTTGGGTTACAAAGTGGACAATATCAGATGGAGAAGAGCGCCCAGTAGCGTATGGTTCACAGATGTTGATTGATGGTGAGCACAAATATGCCCAGATAGAGAAGGAAGGTTTCACGGTCATCTTTGGTGTGAGGAAGTTCCACCAATACCTTTATGGATGGGAATTTGTCACAGTAACAGATCACAAACTCATGCTGAAGGAAGACAAGGTGGTGCCGTTGTAGCTTCTGATAGAATTTGGCTTTGGACCCTTATCCTCGGTGCCTACATGTACAAATTAGAGCACCGTCCAGGAAGCCAAGTGGCTAATGTGGATGCCTTGAGCCACCTCCTATTGGCAGATACTCCACCAGTGGTTCCTCCCCTGGAAAAGTTTGTTTTGTTCCTGGACACACTGCTGACAATATCCGACTGTGGACACAAAAAGATTTGGTTCTAGTGAAACTAAAACAGCTGGTGGTAACAGGGGAGACAGAAGAGCCATCGCAAACCAGATTGAAACCTTTCTGAGCCCGGCAAGACCAGATCACCGCAGAGGACAACACATCACTGTGGGGAGCAAGGGTGACTGTCCCGAGTAAAGGTCGCTGCCAGATACAGGCTGAACTCCCCCAGGTCACTCAGGGGTTTCCAGGCTGAAGATGTTGGCAAGAAGCTATGTTTGATGGCAAGGATTAGGTGCTGATATAGCTGCGTTGGTGGAGCAGTGCCCAGAATGCCAACAGGGACTAAAATTGCCACCAGCAGCAATGGCCGGGTAAACCCTGGAGTCAGTTACATGTCGACTATGCTGGTCCTTTCATGAGTTCAACATTCCTAGTCATTATGGATGCCATTCAAAGTGGTTGGACATGTATAAAGTTCATTCGGCAAACTCAGGGATGATGATTGAGAAACTGTGAGCATCATTCGCAATACACGGACTCCCGGAAGTATTGGTCATGGTCAATGGGATATCATTTACCTGTACGGATTTCGAGTATTTCCTAAAGTCAAATGGCATTCGGAACATTAGGACAGCTCCATAACACCCATTGTCCAATGGTCTGGTGGAAAGAGTGGTCCAAACATTGAAAGCAGGCTTAAAGAGGCAGCCTACAACGTCACTCAACAGCATAATGTCCCAGTTCCTGTTTAATTATAGGACCACCCCACATGCACCAACAGGGGTAGCTCCAGCAGAGTTGCTGATGGGGAGAAGACTCCACACCAGGTTAAACCTGATCTTCCCAGACATTGGGGATGGTGGTTGGGGGAATGTGAAACGGCAACAGGAACACCAATGCCAGCCACATGCCTCCTGTAAGCGAGAGAGACAATTTAATTCAGGGAATGAAGTTTGGTGCCGGAACCATGGGAATGGCCCTGTGTGGGTACAAAGTGCGGTTGATGCAAGGTCAGGTCCCGTGACTTACGAAGTTCGGGTAGGAGGTACAGTTCTGAACAAACACATGGATCACATGAAAGCTGTTACCTCACAAACGAGGCAGGAGCAAAACATACCTGACCCCTCAGAAACAGCCTGAAGGCCTGTCAGAAACAGTAGGTTCTCCCCCACCGTCCATTGTCGAGGACAGCTTCCAAGTCCGAGGTGGATGCAGTTTCGATACCGTTCTCGCCAGAAGAAGATGAGAAAACTCTCCTGAGACAGTCTGGATGCAAGAGGCAGCCACGGTCCAGTACACGCTGCCCATGTCAGAGTTCGAATCAGAGGAACCGGACTTGGGACGAAACATTGCAGGAAAAGCTACTAGAGAAAGACCAGGCCTACATTCCCAGACTTGGCTGGGGTGGAGTGTGGAATGGATGTTATGATTGGAAGCAGGTGGATTTTGTTGACTACAAGATCCTTGATTAGAGTTATTAACCTGGGCCAGTCAGGAAATCCCTGGCTGGCAAATACATTCAGGGGATTTAGAATCTCCTCAGTTCAGGCGACTGACTCCAAGCTGGCTGGCCACAGCCAGTGCCCTGTGGACAAGTGAATAAAGGGTGACTTGGTGACAGGATACCAGCGTCTGTACAGTTATTTCAGTACAGATGACAAATAATACTCTTATTATTTCATCCTGGGCTTGATAGCTGATTTGACAAGTGCACTCTTAAGCCATAGTTAAGTGCACTTGTTATCAGCCTCTAATCAGCACTGAAATAAATCTCATAGTCAATAAAAACTATCATTCCTGCTCTCTGAATATTAGGTTGCCACAATCAATATATCTGTCAGTCTAATGGCCAAGAAGTTTAATTCTTGCACCTTAAAGGTGCTAAATAACTGTCACTGGTGGTCTAATGTCCTATCAAGTAAGTACCATAATAATGCTGACGGCTACATTGCAATTAAACATTGGGAAGACGGAAGCCATTGCCTTTTGTCCCTGCTACAAGTTCCATTCCCTAACCAATGACATCATCTCTCCATGAAATAGACTGCTTCTAAGCACTGATGTTCTATTTGATCCTGAAATGAGTTTCAGCCAAGTTCCCACATCACAATTAAGAGCATCTATTTCCACTGGTGTTGCATTACCCGACTTTACACTTACCTCAGCTCTTCAGTTGCTAACACCCTCAACAATGTCTTTGATACTTCAAGACTTGCACTGTGTTTGGATTTTTAGAAGGTTTTTGACATGGTCCCTCATAAGTGGTTATTGGGAAAAGTTAAAACGTATGGGATAGGCACTAATATATTGTCATGGATCAAGAATTGATTGACAGACAGGAAACAGAGTGGAAATGCATGTGTTTTATTTTTTTCTGAATGGCAGGCAGTGACTAATTGGAATACCAAAAGGATCAATGCTTGGTCCCCATCTATTCACTGGATATATTAATGATCTCAATGAGGCAACCAAATGCAACATATTTAAGTTTGCTGTTAATACAAAAGTGGGCTAGTTGGGGAGTGTGAGGAGGATGCAAAGTGAAAATAATGTGATTTAGAAAAGTTGAGTGAGAGGGAGAATACATGAGTGATTCAGTACAATGTGGCAAACTATGAAGTTATACATTTTGGGGTGAAACATGAAAGGAAGAATATTATTTGAATAGTGATATCTTGGGAAGTATAGATGTACAAAAATATTTAGGTAAGACCACACTTGAGAAAATCCATGCAGTCTTTGTCTCCCACCTAGGAAAGGATATTCCCGCCATAGGTGGAGTGCAGATAGGTTCACCAGGCTGATGGGAATGACAGGACTGTCTTGTGAGGAGAGATTGGTTTGACTGGGCCTATATTCACTAGCTTAGACAGATGGAGGGGGAACTGATTGAAACACGTAAAATTCTAACACGTCTGAATAGGGTAGACACAGGGAGGATGGTTTTCCTGGATAAGGAGTCTGGAGGCAGGATATGGAGTAGGCCATTTAGATCTGAGATGAGGAAATATTTCTTCATGCAAAGGGTGGTGAGCCTAAGGAATTCTCTACCACAAAAGGCTGTAGAGGGCAAATCACTGAATATATTAAAGAAAGAGATAGATAAATTTTTTAATTTTGAAGGCGACAAGGGACATGGGTAGAAAGTAGGAATATGGTATTGAGATAGAGAAACAGGCATGATCTTATTAAATAGCAGAGAAGGCTTAAAGAAGCAAATAGCCTATTCCTACTCCTAATTTCTATGTTTCAATGACAATTCCAGTGTACTCCAGGTTGACCTTTTACTTTGGAACCTTTGTAAAATTGAACTCATCCAAATCCTTCCTGTCCATATCCTACCTCACCCATCAAACCAAATATGTTATTTGCATTTCAGGTGGTTGTTAAAAATAATTTGCACAAAGTTGATTTCAACAGTTTAACACTAAGATCTATTTCATTACATCCATTTCAGCAGCCTCGAAACAGATTGTATGAACTAGTTTTATAGGCCAACAACTTACACACTACCTTCAGCACTCAGTTCACTATTACATCATTATCGTGCTATAACAGATGGACAAAATTCATGTATGTGCTTTTAATGAACATAGAACAGTACGGCACAGTACAGGCCCTTTGATCCACGATGTTGTGCTGACCTATTATCCTACTAAGGTCAAACTACCCTGCATACCCTACATTTTACTATCCTCTATGTGCCTATCCAAGAGTAGCTTAAAAGTCACTAAAGCATCTGACTCCACTACCCCTGCCAGCGGCGCATTCCACACGCCCACCACTCTCTGTGTAAAGAACCTACCTCTGACATCTCCCCTATACCTTCCTCCAATCATCTTAAAATTATGCCCCCTCGTAATAGTCATTTCCTCCCTGGGAAAAAGTCTCTGACTATCCACTCTATCTGTGCCTCTCAACATCTTGTACACCTCTATCAAGTCACCTCTCATCCTTCTTCACTCCAAAGAAAAAAGCCCTAGCTCCCTCAACATTTCCTCATAAGACCTGCCCTCCAGTCCAGGCAGCATCCTGGTAATGCAGTATAGTTTTTTCTCCTATTGAAAGTTTTAATGATACATCTTCATAAGACCAGGTGTATAATAGGATAAGGCATAAGAATATCATCTCTGACGACCAGGACTTTTCTTCTTCTTTTCTCTTTCTGTTTGGGAATTCTACTGTGTGTCTGGTAGAGTTATAGAGTCAAACAGCATGGAAACAGACCCTTTGGCCCAACTCACCCATGTCAACCAAATTTCCCAAACTAAACTAGTCCCACTTGCCTGCATTTGGCCCGTATCCCTCCAAATCTTTCCTATTTGTGTACCTATCTAAATATCTTTTAAATGTTGTATCTGCACCTCTATCCACCACTTCTTCTGGCAATTAACTCCTCATATGAATCGCCCTGTGTGTAAAAGTTGCCCCTCACGTCCCTTTTAAATCTTTCTTCTTTTGCCTTAAAAATATTCCCCCTAGTTTTGAACTCCCCCACTCTAGGGAAAATACGTTTGCTATTCCCCTTATCTATGCCCCTCATGATTTTGTAAACCTTTGAAGGGTCATCTTTCAACTGCCTCTGCTCCAGTGAAAAAAGTTCCCAGCCTGTCCTTATAACTCAAACCTTCCAGTTCCAGCAACATCCTGGTAAATCTTTTCTAAACCCTTCCTAATTTAATAGTATCCTTCCCATAGCACAGCAACCAGAATTGTACATGGTACTCCAATGGGGGAGGGGATAGCCTGTCAATCCAGAGACCCAGATAATGTTCTGGGGACTCGGGTTTGAATCCCGCCATGGCAGATGGTGGAATTTGAAGTCAATAAATATCTGGAATTAAGAATCTAACGATGACCATGAATCCATTGTCGACTGTTGGAAAAACCCATCTGGTTCACTAATATCCTTTATGGAAGGAAACTGCCATCCTTACCTGGTCTGGCCCACATGTGACTCTAGACCAACAGCAATGTGGTTGACTCTTAACTGCCTCTGGGCAATTAGGGATGGGCAATAAATGCTGCCTCGCCAGTGACGCCCCTTATCCTGTGAATGAATAAAGGAAAAAAAAATTGGGAAAATGTTAGCACCTATTATAGAGGATACAAAAGCAGAGTATTTAAAAATTCATAATATAATCAAGCAGAGTCAGTATGGCTTCACGAAGGGTAAATCATGCCTGACAAAAATAAATTAAAATTCTTTGAAGAGCTAACATATTAGAATTGCTAAGGTAAACCAGAATTTGCAACATATTTGGATTTCCAAATGGCATTTGATAGGTACGCACAAAACAATTTAACAAAAGCCCATTGTGTTGAAGATGGTATATTAACATTGCTAAAAGATTGGCTAACTAGTGGAAGACAAACAATTGGGATAATGAGGCCATTTTCAGGATGACATCTGTAACTAGTGGAGTGTCACAGGGATCACAGATATTTACAAAAATATATGAACATGGATAAGGAAAATGTCAGATCACCAAGTTTACAGATGACACAAATATAGGTAGGAAGGCAAGTGAGGATGACAAAGACTCTACAGCGGGGTGTAAACAAGCTAAGTGTGTGGGTAAAACCTGGCAGCTGGAATGTATTATGGGAAAATGAGAGATTATGCACTTTGGCAGGAAGAACCGAGGAGCTGAATATTATTTAAATGGAAAAAGACGGCAACAATTGAGTCAGACCACATTGGAAAAGGAAAGATCTTCAACAACACTAAGTTTAGGTTCAGCTTTTTTTGAAGCACCATCTGTTGTTGTACCAATTTTATTTAAAAAGGCTGAAGTCAAAAATGACATGTGGAGTAAAGTTTCGTTAGCCATTAAGCTGATAAAGGAGGGCTCAAGTGGTTAAACATTAAACCCAAAGAACACACATAATTTTTTGGAAAGTTAGCATTTGATAAGTAGAAATGGCTACTTTTGTTTCAAACAACTAGAAGATGTAATTTGAAAATTATCTGGTTTCAGGACAGATATTGATTGGCATTGACTCTGGGAATGGAGTAAAAATTGTAACTCTGATTTCACCATGAATGAATTGGGCTTATGGGGCTTAGAGCAAAGCCTTTCAAAATTAGCCATGTAGTGTACCTAGAAACAAGCTTTATGCAAAAATTGGATTAAAAATAACTAAATGCATCCTATTTCAAAAGATCATGTACTAAATACTAAGTTTAGACTCTCAATTGTGAATAATTATTACTCTTCGTTAATTAAATAATACTCACATTGACCCCAACATCCTGTCCTTGGATTAAGATGGTTGGGGTACAGGGCCTTATGTCTGTCCATTTTCTGTAACAACATTTGAATGTGCAACAATTTTTTGTAGTAGATCTGCTCATTGTTGCTAGAGCTAAAGTTTGAGTCCAATTCCTGCCATGGGACAGTACATAAGTATTCCAGCCAGGTGCATTATCACATCTTCTCAATTGTTTACCACTCGGCTCAAAAATAATTTAGATTAAGGTGTACAGAGAGATACAATGTGACATTTCTGATTGCCACACTGATATTTCATGAGAACCCAATTTATATAAATTTAAGGAAAGTGTTCAGCAGAGAAACAGGTCATTTGGCTTAACAGCTCTATGCTGCAGTCTGTGATTTACACGAACTTCCTCCCACCTTACTTTATCTTATTCTGTCAATACCGCATTCAGTTCTGGTCTCCCTGCTGCAGGAAAGATTTGTGAACCTTGAAAGGGTTCAAAAAGATTTGCAAGGATGTTCCCGGGGTCGGAGGGTTTGAGCTAGAGGGAGAAGCTGAATAGGCTGGGGCTATTTTCTGCGAAGCATTGCAGGCTGACAGGTGACTTCATAGAGGTTTATAAAATCATGAGGGGCATGGATAGGGTGAATAACCAAGGTCTTTTCCCCAGGGTAGGGGAGACAAAAACTAGAGAACATAGGTTTAAGGTGAGAGGGTAACGATTTAAAAGGGGACCTGATAAAATGATGGTGTAGGGAATGAACTGCCAGAAGAAGTGAGGGAAGCTGGTATAATGCCAACATTTAAACAACATATGGATACCTATATGAATAGGAAGGGTTTAGAGGGATATAGGCTAAATGCTGGCAAATGGCACTAGATTAATTTAGGATACTTGGGTAGCATGGATGCGTTAGACCGACGCGTCTTTTTTCTGTGCTGTATAACTCTATGCATCTATGACTCTATATTATTCTTGATGTATCTGATATAAGTCTAACTTAAACTTATACAAATCATTTCTACAATTCCATGTGCTAATCAGTATCTACGTAAGGAACGTTATCCTAAATTGAATTAAAGATTTTTACTATTCTAATCTTCGTGGAAAATGCAATATACTCCCCAGAAGGTAAGGGTGAAAATGGCCTCCATTGAAATGACAGAAAAAAGCCAGAGACCACCCGATCTGTCAAATCTGTGTTAATGCTAGTTGTTCAACTGAAGCAGTCACTTTATTCATTTTCTCAGCATTCGTTTATGTTCTTCCTTTTTTTGAATTACTTCACCAATTCCATTTTAATGTGATAGCCTCAGCCTCAATAGAAATTTGTGATAAAATAGTCCATATTGTAATAATCGTCTATGGGGAAAAGGTTTCTTAATTATTTACATACTTCAATTACCTTTGCTGACAATTTAGTCTTACATGATTCAAAAAGGTATTCCCAGATGACACACAGTCAGAAAATATTGGAGCATGAAGTATTTTTAGTAACAGAAGGAAGTGGAATATAAAAACATATTATATATGCGTGTGGAAATGATAGAAATAGCACAGCAGGAGAGAAGCTATAAATCGGTGAGCTAAAGAACTTCAAGTAAACGATAGGTGGGAGCTCATGACATTTGGTTCAACCCTACCATAAATCACAAGGTAGAAAGCCACTGTAAGCATCAACATGGCCGTTTTTACAGCAGATTGTAACAAGGAAAAAAATTGACGAAGCAACATGAAAATTTCCAATCTGAAGGAAGTGGCGAGGAGGGGAATTGTGGGAATAAATATCACTTCTGCTATTGTGGTTAACAGGTGATGGAGAATCAGCTGCTTGTTAAAATTCTTACTTAATTATATTTTCCATTCAGTTCAAGAGACAGGAATCAGGAGCAATATTCATTTGTGTGCTGCAGCTCAGTTGGTAGTGCTACTTTTTAAAGAAGGTTCTCAATTAGAATGTTCCCAGTTGTTAAATGCCATGTTAGTTCCCAAATCAAGGCCGACACTTCAGTGCTGTGTTCTTCTGTTGTAGATGCCATGGTTTTGGATGCAATGTCAAACTTACACCCCATTTTCTCTCTCAAGTGGATGTGAAAGACCCCACCATTATTTTGAACAAGATCCGGGGAGAGCTTGTTGGTACCTTGGCTAGTAGTTGTCTTTCAAATCAAATCACTAAGACCCAGACAACTTTTGAGTGTTTGTCATAGGGTTCTCACTTCTAAGTGTCCTGAGCACCACTTTATACCCAACAGCTGTGTGTCATAAACTCTACATTCTACTTCCAGTGTACAATTTTTAACTAACTTGTCTTTCAATTACATTCCCATCTGTCTCTTGCTTACAATAGCTATTTGCGAACTGAACAAAGGGTAGCTGTTAACGGTTAACACTTTATCACAAATTGACGTGATCAGCATGGAGTCATATTCCACAAGAAGAGACATCACAACATAAGTTACAACTTGTCGTGATCAGCACATTTCACAGTACTAATTCATTGTTGTCATGTCACGGTTACAAGCTTATCTGGTCGTTATCGCATTGCTGTTTGTAGCAACTTGCAATGCCAAAATTGGATACTGTATTTCCTACATTAGAACAGTGATTACACTTCATTGTGTGCAAAGTGTTTTAGGAGTCTTCTGATCGTGAAAGGTGCTGTATACATGGAAGTCTTTCTGCTTTTAAAAAGCATCAGATTTGAGGTCACTAATTTTACATTTTCACAAAGTTAAAATTACCCCATAAGGCACAAAATAACTCAGAATGATGAGATAAGATAATGAAGTGCTCTTTGGAGAGCAGTAAGAAGTCTGTAAAAAAATCCAGGTATTTAGCATGCTCCCAGTCATGAATAATGTGGATGTGGGCATGTGATTTAACATAATCTTTGACTGCATTAGCAGAATATGTGAGTGTTTATGAGGTTTTGAGTAAGAAACTTAAGTACTTAACATATGGAATATGTTCCATCAGAGTTAATCAATGCATTTGTTTTTTTTAAAGGAGCCGAATGAGTATCTCATTCGCTGTGTGTTAAAATAATTGCATGCATGGATAATTAAATATTTAACAGACTTGTAGATGCTGTCCTTTTCTTCCTATTCATTTTTTGGGTGGAATTAAATTGTTCAAGATGGAAGTTTAGATTACATTGTTAGATTGGTATTGCGGGGAGAATAGGAACGTTAGCCAGCTATGGTGGGAAATAAAGGATAATGAAAGCAACTCACTATGGAGGTAAGCAAGAGTGTGTAGGATGATTATTTGGATAGAAATAGTGTAGAAGTGTATAGGAATAAAGCAAGAAACAAGCATGAGGTAGTGATGCTTGTTTGGTGGAGATATGATGAGCTGAATGACCTTTCTTTGGACCATAACAATTCGCCAGACCTGTTAAGCTTTTCCAGCAACTTTGTTTTTGTTCCTGATTTACAGCATCCGCAGTTCTTTCAGTTTTTATAACAATTCTGTCACTGTCTGATTCTGTGGATGCTGGAGGTCTGAAATAAAAACTGATTGCAGAAACTTATCAAGTACAGCAGTGTCTGTGGAGAGAATACAGACTTAACATATCAAGTCTGCTAAGACTCTTCTTTAGAATGGAACAATTTCTGTTTTATATAATGGTAAATAAATGAAACTGGAGAATGCTTGAGGTGGAGATGGTTTGGAAAACAAGAAATTTGACAAGTTTAAATCTCAATATTTTTGGCCGGGAGATAGGGATCAGACGGTATGGGTTGGATGGCAAATGCAGAAATCATCAGCTGCTCCTCATAAATGATGGCATTTAAATGATGGATGTATTAATTATAAATAGATGTACAAGCTTATGACAGGCAAACACCTTGAAGGGACACCGTTTATTATGAACAAATGTGTCATAGAGTCAAAGCATCATACAGCATGGATTCAGACCCTTCTTGGACTCATTTTTCACTATTTTCTAATGCTCTCGAAATTTCACAATTTTTTTAATTGAGTAAGGACAAAAAACATTTATACCATGCCTTTAATATAATCAATGTCACAAAGTGTGTCACAGGACCACTATAAAACAAAGTATAACACAAAACCACTCAGATAACCAACATCTTGGTACAACAGGTAGGTTTGAAGCAGTGTTACAAAGAAAGAAAGCAAGGCTGACAGGCACACAGTTGTAGGGATGATATTCTAGAGCTTGGGGCACCAGTAGTGGAGCAATAGTAATTGGTAATGCACAAGAGGGCAGAATTAGAGGAATGCAGTTATCTTCAGGGGTTGTGGGTCTGGATGAGATTACACAAACAGGGAGAAACAAGGCCATCGTGGGAATTGCAAACAAAGATGAGACTCTTAAAAGCAAGACATTGCCTGAAGTGAGTCAGTGAGCAGAGGGATGATAGGGTACAGGGCTGGCTGTAAATTAAGACATGAGCAGCATATTTTTGGATGACTTCAAATTTACAGAGGGTAGAATATGGAAGGCTGGTCAGGACTGCACTCGATAGTCAAGTCTAGGGGTAATGAAGGCACGAATTGTAGTTTCAGCAGGAGGTGAGCAGAGATAGCAGCAAAGATGAATGATGTCACAGAGGTAACAATAGGTGATATTGGTGATGACAGGAGTATGTAGTCTAAAGCTCATTTCAGGGTAAAATGTGGCACTAAGGTTGTTAAGTCTTAATCTCAGATTGTTGCCAGGAAGCGAAATTGATTCACAGAGTTTGGAGTAGACACTGGAAGTAATGGATTCAATCTTAACAGTATTTGATGGAAGGAAATTTCCGCTCCTCCATTACAGCATGGTGGATAAACAGTCTCGATATTCTAAAAAATCTCGATATTCTATGAGTTTCAATGAGATCCCCCTTTATCCTTCTGAACTGCATTGAGTACAGGCCCAGGGTCCTCAACCGGTTTCCATATGACAAGGCCTTTGCCCCACGGATCATTCTTGTAAGAGTCCTCTAGACCCCCTGCAATGCCAGCACATTCTTCCTTAGATACGGAGCCCAAAACTGCTCATAATATTCCAAATATGATCTGACCAAAGCTTATACAACCTCAGCAGTATAGCTCTGCTGTTGTGTTCTAGCCCTCTTGAAATGATTGCTAACATTGCATTTGCCTTCCTAGCTCCCAGCTGAACCTGCATGTTAACCATAAGAGAATCCTGAACTAGGACTCTTAAGTTCCTTTGTGCTTCAGATTTCTGAAGGCTTTCCCCATTTAGAAAATTGTCTACACTTCTTCCTATAAAGTGTATAAACCTCACACATTCCCATTTTGTATTCCATCTGCCACTTCTTTGCAAACACTCCTACCCTGTCCCAAGTGCTTATGCAGCTTCCCCACATCCTCAACTCTACCTGTCTCCTCATCTATCTTTGTGTCATCTGAAAACATAGCAACAATCTCCTCAGATCCTTTAGCCAGATTGTTAATGTATAACATGAATAGTTGTGGTCTCAACCTGGACCCCTGCAGAACTCCACTATTCACCAGCTGTCATCCTGAAAAAGACCCCTTAATCCCCACTCTCTGCCTTTTGCCAGTCAGTCAATCCTCTATCCATGCCAGAACATTGCCTCTAACTCCATGACTCTTATTTATTTAGCAGTGCCCTGCGAGGCACCCAGTGAAAGGCTGTCTGGAAATCTAAATAGATCATACCCACTGGCTCTCCTTTGTCTAACTTACTCGTTACCTTCCCAAATAATTTTAACAGATTTACCCTCCTAATGAAGCCATGCTGACTCAGCCCTACTTTACCATGCACCTCCGCAGTCTCATCTTTAATAATGGATTCTAAAATCTTACCAATAATTGAGGTCAGGCTAACTGGCCTGTAGTTTCTTGTCTTGAGCCTCCCTCCCTTCTTAAACAGAGGGAGTATATCAACCATTTTCTAGTCCTCTGGGAGCCTCCAATAATTCTTGAAAGATCACCACCAATGCCTCTACAATCACCTCGTCTATCTCCTTCAGATCTCTGGAGTGTTGTCCAACTGGTCCAGGCTATTTACCCACCTTCAGACTTTTCAGCTTCTCCAGTACCTTCTCCTTAGTGATGGTCACTACACTCATCTCTTCCTCCTAACTGTCATGAAGTTCTGGTATGCTGCTGGTGTCTTTCATTGTGAAAACTAACACGACCTGAATGGATGGAAGTCTGCAATGCTGAAGGACATCAAGAATTTTGTTTTACATAGAGGGCTGTAGTGACATTGCTGAAGAGAAAGAAATACATAATCCCAAATATCACACTGTAAGACAGCTTCAAAATTGAAAAAAAGCAAGTTTCATTTATATCATATCTTTCTGATACCTGAACACATTTTATAACCAATGAAATACATTTGGAATGTAGTCACTATTGTAATGCAAGGAAACATAACAGATGAATGAGCAAAAATCAAAATGCCATAAATGAACCAGGAAACCCCATGGAGATCTCCACCCATCCCTCTGCTTTAACATAGAACATAGAATAGTACAGCACAGTACAGGCCCTTCGGCCCACGATGTTGTGCTGACATATTATCCTACTAAGATCAGACTACACTGCACACCCTACATTTTACTATCCACCATGTGCCAATCTAAGAGTTGCTTAAAAGTCTCTAAAGTATCTGACTCCACTACCACTGCTGGCAGCGCATTGCACATGCCCACCACTCTCTGTGTAAAGAACCTACCTCTGACACCTCCCCTATACCTTCCTCCAAACACTTTAAAATTATGCCCCCTCATAATAGTCATTTTCACCCTGGGAAAAAAAATTTCTGACTATCCACTCTATCTATGCCTCTCATTATCTTGTAAATCTCTCTTGAGTCACCTCTCATCCTTCTTCACTCCAATGAAAAAAGCCCTAGCTTCCTCAACCTTTCCTCGTAAGACCCGCATTCCAGTCCAGGCAGCATCCTGGTAAATCTCCTCCACACCCTCTCTAAAGTTTCCCCATCCTTCCTATAATGAGGTGACCAGAACTGAACACAATTAAAACAGTTGGCAGCAGTGGGATACGAACCCACGCCTCCTCAAAGACAGGAACCTAAATCCTAACATCTGAACAACGGCACTGCCAACTGTACTGTGCCCTATTAACACTGCACTTCTGTCTCAGCCTGGATTCTCATGAAGCTGCTCCTATTTTACCACCATGATCTCACTAGAAGTAGGAAGCAATCACCAAGGAAATTTCTGGTCTTGGACTCAAGTCTCTGAACTGGCAATGGAAGCCTCCAATTTAGAGGCAGGAGTGTACCTACCGCGTCAAGGCTGAAAGAAAACTTTATAATAACATGAATTCTTCAAGAAGTAGTTATATGATACCAAGCTTGACTTTAGGAGACAAAAGATCCTGGGAAATAATGAGTTTGAACAGCAGAGACCACAATAAGTTGTGATTGCAACACAATAGCAGGATAGCAAGGAACTTACATAAACAAAGAACAAAGAAGATTACAGCAGAGGAACAGGCCCTTCGGCCCTCCAAGCCTGCGCCAATCCAGATCCTCTATCTAAACCTGTTGCCTATTTTCCAAGGATCTGTATCCCTCTGCTCCCTGCCCATTCATGTATCTGTCTAGATACATCTTACATGACACTATCGCGTCCGCCTCTACCACCTCCGCTGGCAACACATTCCAGACACCCACCACCCTCTGCGTAAAGAACTTTCCACGCATATCTCCCTTAAACTTTCCCCTCTCACCTTGAAATCATGACGTCTAGTAATTGAGTCCCCCACTCTAGGAAAAAGTTTCTTGCTATCCACTTCTTGCTTTTATGTTTATAGCATAAACATTATGTTCTTCTGCTGAATTGACACAGAAAAGTAAAGCTAATGATCCAACAAGCACCTCTGAGCAGTCAGACACTTGAGCACCAACCATTACAAACCTTATAGTTTGGCTGTAAATACTAAGAAGAGCATAATGATACTGAGGGAGAAATAGAGATGGGAAAAGCAATGATAACAAACAGTCTGGTTTTACAAGATGGGATCCCAGAATGTTAATTTTCTTTGGGGAATTTAAAAAAACATAAAATTATGGAAGTATGCAGCTAGCCCATCAGCCGTAAAGTGAAAAGGCAAGCTTTTTTTTTAACGCAACCGCGTTCATCAAAACTGAATCAGATAATTGCAACAATGCAGCAGACTGCCAAGGAAACGCAGTATTCGAAGGGTTAAATAGGACTTGCTTGTGCGTGGCTGGTCCTTTTAATGCAAAATATAAAAACAAATCATTAAAATGCAATGACTTCATAATTATTATAATTAAAAAAGGGTGAAATTGGCAGGCCGTAGTGATACGTCTAAGGGTTTTTTTGTGGAAACTTGATGTAGATTGTGAATCTCTTGATTAAGATTCAGCACAACATGCACACTTTGGTGTCTGCAAAGAATCATCATGAAAACAACTTTACAAACCACCCACTAAATGCCAAAATTAGCAGGTGCAATTAGCAGATAGATAGAGCTGCCTCCAAACCCTCTCCAGAAGCCGCATTCTAGAATTTTCAAATTGCATATGTGTAGAGTGTCAGAAAACGTTGTAGTATTCACAGTTTATTTTTTCCTGATGAGGGATAAAAATGTTAACCCTTTCACATACTTTATGTTTCAGTTAATTCCACTGATATCACAAAGTCATCTGCTACAGCAAAATCCGAGTTACAAAATTAGCAATCTATCAGGAATTGTGCAATTTCTTAGCTTCATGAATAAATATAAAATATGTCTTCAAGACACTGCATTTGTCCTGATGATATCTGAGTTCTCTCTTTCCATTGCCCTATTAATCTGGGCTATATTTATGTCAGCCCACACTCTGCCCTGGACTCTTCTTGCCAGCCTCCAAATTGAGGCTGGCTGCAAAGTGTCTGTGAGTGATCAATTATGGAACGCTACAGAATCTCAACTGGAATAAGGAAGGACATGCTGGCCTTGGCTTCACCTGCTCCAAGTTGACACTCCTGCCAAGTTGCGAGCAAGCAGATACGTGGCAGGAATGCCACCCTGGGAAATGTACAGGACCCCGGGCTTACCAACTGGCCAACAAGGTTAAATGCTGATTTGATTCCAGAGCAGCCAATACTGCAACTAGAAAGGAGAACAAGAATTATACTTGCAAGTGGCTGTGACAGTGATTCTAGCCATGACCATTTTTGCAACTGGTTCATTCCACGCTGCCGCAGACCGATATTTAGATCAATTTCATGTTTGCCAAGAGATGTCTATGAGGGTCTGTTTTCAAAGCAAACTCAGCCTTCTGTCTTGTAAGCAAGCAGCCAGCAGAGCGAGTGTGCGACTTTGTAAAGTCACAGAGCTCCCAGTGCGCAAAATGCCATTGATAGCCAGTGAATTCCTTTGCAGGTGCTGAATTTTAATGCAGAAAATTACCGCAACCAACGTTGATTCTCTCCTGCAGCAAATGATGCAGCTCGGTGTCGTGGCAGTAGTCATGATGCCCCCACTTGTGACATTCCAAGTTGCCATCTGCATTTGAGTCAGCGCAACAAATCAAAGACCTATTCGTTTCGTACATGACTCAGAACTCCAGGGCACAGCCTACACACTAGACGGCAATGCACAATGAAAAGCAGCTGTCACACAAAATGTAAGAGAACTCACTACTGGGATGTTGAAACAATGTCTGCTGTCTGACTCATGCTGGAGTAATTCAGATAGTGAGATTTACAGTTGCCTGTTGCCATACAGTCATAGAGTAATACAACATGGAAATCGGCCCTTCGGCCCAAACTGGTCCATGCTGACCATGGTGGCCACTCAGCTAGTTCCAATTGCCCACATTTGGTCCATATCCCTCTAAACCCTTCCCATCCATGTACCTATACAAATTGATTGTTTAACTAACAACATCAACTCGACTGGTGAAATCAACGGCAATGGCTCCAATGTTCGAATATCTGCTCTTCTTCAACAATTCAGAGGCTACTCAATATATCATTTTTAAACACTTCTATCTTATTATATTCACCTCCGTGAGTATGTTGCATTGTTATTCTTTTTTGTAATGAATAAATGCTCTTTTTGTTAATTCAAGGAAGCATGCTTAAATTGGCTCCTTCTAAAAAGCGTAAGCTCACGTGGTTTGGTAGAAAGGTATCCACAGGGAAGGAATCCTTTTAACATTAATCTTGTTACAATCAACTAAGGAGGTGGATGAATAACAGAACAAAGGAAATAGGAGCAGAAATAGACCATTCAACCTATTGATCCTGCTCCGCCATTGAATGCGATCATAGATGATCTTCCATCTCAACACCATATTCCCACTGTCTCCCCAATCCTTGACGTCTTTAGCCTCTAGAGTTTCTTTCTTAAATATAACCAGTGTCTTAGCCTCCATAATTTTCTGTGATACAAAATTCCATTGTTTCGTCACCCTCTGAATGAAAAATATTCTCATTTCAGTCTAAAATGACCATTCTACATCTTGCATTCATGACCCCTTGTTTGGGAACTCCCAAGTAACGGAAACATCATCCCTGCATCCTGTCTGTCCAACCCTGTCAAAATTTTACATGTTTCAATGATGTGCCCTCTCACTTTCCTAAACCAAATGGTCAATACATGCATAGTTGACACAATCGCTCCTCATACGACAAACCTACCCTCCCAGGAATCAGCCTGGTCCACATTTACTGCACTGCGTCTATAGCAAGTATATCTTTCCTTATGTAATGAGACCAAAACTATACAAAAAAGTTAGAGCTCTGCTGGAATTTCTGACATTTACTTAGTACAAACACTCTTTTTAAAAAGTACATAAGAAATTATAAGCACACAATATTGGCAGTTTGGTAGAGAGATTCTGAAATGTATGTTAGGAGACAGAGGGTGGTGATGGAGGGTTGTTTTTCAGACTGGAGGCCTGTGACCAGTGATGTTCTTCAGGGATCAGTGATGGATCTACTGTTGTTTGTCATTTATATAAACGATTTGGGTGAGAACATAGGAAGCATGGTTAGTAAGTTTGCAGATGACACCAAAATTGGTAGTATAGCAGACTGTGAAGAAGATTATCTAAGATTACAAAGGGATCTTAATCAGCCGGGCCAATTGGCCGAGGAGTAGCAGATTGAGTTTAATTTAGATAAATGTGAGGTGTTGCATTTTGGGAAGATGAGCAAAGGCAGGACTTACACAGTTGATGGTAGGGCCCTGCGGAGGTGTTGTCAAACAGAGAGACCCAGGCGTACAGGCACATAGTTCCTTGAAAGTTGTGTCACAGGTAGTCAGGTGGTGAAGGAGGCACTTGGCATGCTTTCCTTCATTGCTCAGACGATTGAGTACAGGAGTTGGCTCATCATGTTGTGGTTGTATAGGATGTTGGTGAGGGCACTTTTGGAGTATTGTGTACAGTCTGACTACCCTGTTAGAAGAAGGATATTATTACATTGGAACAGTTGCAGAAATGATTTACCAGGATGTTAACAAAACTGGAGGGTTTGAGTTATAAGGAGAGGCTGGATAGGCTGGCACTTTCTTCACTGCAGTGTGGGAGGTTGAGGTGTGATTTTATAGGATCATGATTAAGTCATGAGCGGCGTAGATAAGGCGAATATTGAAGGTCTTTTACCTAGGCTAGGGGAGTTTAAAAAAGGGGGCATAATTTTAGGCGGAAGAGTTCAAAGGGACCTGAGGGGCAGTTTTTTCACACAAAGGGTGGTTCATATGTGGAATGAACTGCCAGAGGAAGTGGTAGATGCAGGTACTGTTACAACATTTAAAAGACATTTGGACAGGTCCGTGAATAGGAAAGGTTTACAGGAATATGGACCAAATGCAGGCAAATGGGACTGGTCAAAGTATGTTAGTTGGACTGAAAGGTCTGTTTCTGTGCTGTATGAATCTATAACTCTATAATGTGAGAGGTGATTAGGTTTAGGACATTACATATGTTTAGGCAATTTTAATCCTCTGTGACATTGCTTCAAGGGCTTGTTGCAGAAGTAATCTATTTCTGGTCTATTGTAATTCTCTAGTATGTACCAATCAGTCCGACACCCATAATAGAAATTCTGAAATGCTGCCTAGTCAGAAACTCCAGACAATGAAATCTAAAAACCTATTAACAGTCTTAACATTTTTAAGAAATTGGCACAGTGGCTCAGTGGTTAGCACTGCTGCCTCACAGCGCCAGGGACCCAGGTTCAATTCCACCCTTGGGCAACTGTCTGTGTGGAGTTTGCACATTCTCCCCCTGTCAGCGTGGGTTTCCTTCGGGTGTTTCCTCCCACAGTCCAAAGATGTGCGGGCTAGGTGGATTGGCCTTGCTAAATTGCCCATAGTGTTCAGGGATGTGTAGATTAGGTGGGTTATAGAGCGATGGGTCTGGGATAAAGGAGGATGCTCTGTGGGTCAGCGTGGACTTGTTAGGCCGAAGGGCCTGTTTCCACACTGTAGGGATTCTATGTGTTCTAACATGCATACTAAACAGTCAATGCAGCATACAATAGAAAGATAAACAATAAATCAGAACAGTTAGCAGTCCTGCTGCATCCAGTCATGAGCAAATAATCAAAGGAGGGTTCTCCTCATATTTCCTGTCCTCTACGCTAAAAGCACCCAGCATGTCAGTGAAAAAGACAAGTCTGAAGAATTTGCAAACATTTTCAACCAGAGGTATAAAGTGGGTGATCCATTTCCGTTTCTTCCTGAGGTTCCCAGTGATCACAGTTATCCAAATTCAGCCAGTTCAATGCAATCCACTTGATATCAAGATAAAGACAATGAGATCTGACCACCTAACAGTACTGAAATCTCTGCTCCACAATTAGCTGTTTTCTAGCCAGGCTGGCCCAGTGCTGAAACCTCTCCTCCACAACTAGCTATGCCCCCTTGGCCAGCTGATCCAGTACACCCGCTATATTGACACCTACCTGACCCAATGGAAAGTTATCCAGACATATCCTGTGCACAGACAGTAGGACAAATCCATCATCAGACTCAATCATCAGCAAAGTGGGGTTGTTTGATTCTTCGACAGTGTTGTAATGCAGCATGAGAACCTGCACATAGATGTTCAGTTTGGGTCCCACCAGGGTCACTTGGCTCCTGGCCTCATTTACAGCCTTGTCCACACATGGATAAAAGAGCTAATTTCAAGAGGTGAGGTGAGAGTGACTGCCCTGGACATCAAGACAGCATTGGATGGAGAATGTTATTACGGAGCCCGAACAATGTTGAATTGAATGTGAATCAGGGGAAATCTCTCCAGTCAGTCATACCCAGTGCAAAGAAATTTGGTTCTGGTAATTGGGATGCAATCTTCTAAACTCCATGACATGGTCGCAGGAGATCGTCTCCTAGGCCCAACCATCTTCAGTTGCCTCATCACTGACCTTCCTTCCATCATAAGATCAGAAGCGGGGATGTTCACTGTATTGTTCCTGGCTCCCTACAATCTGAAGCAGTCGACGTCCATATGCAGCAAGACGTGGACAATATTCACACTTGGGCTGATATAAGTAATAAGTAACTATAATACCACACAAGTGCCAAGCAATGACTACAACCAACTGGAGAAAATCTAACCATTTCCCCTTGATGGGTTCAATGACATTACCAAACCCCTGAGGGTTATCATTGAACATAAATATAAATGGATCAGTAATGTATATACTGTGACCACAAGTGCACAATGGAGTCTGGGGTTCCGTAGTGACCTCTTGATTGCCAAACCATCCCATCAACCTCAAGACACATCAAGAGTATGATAGCATACTCTTCAGCTGTGTGGGTTAATATAGTCCAACAACAGTCAAACAGCTCGATACCACCCAGGACGGAGCAGACGGTTTGAACAATAACACATTCACCTCCTCTACCATCAGCACATACCTTTAGCGATGCATTATATATACAACATGCACTGCAACTGCCCTCCAAATCTCCTTCATCATCAGCTTCCAAACCTGCAACCCTTACCATGTGGAAGGACAAGGGCAGCAGACTTTAGGAGAAACACAACTTGCAAGAGCCCCTGTGCCTTGTATTGCCATTCCCTCATTGTTGCTGGCTCATACACTGTAGGACTAGACTACAGCAGTTTGAATAATGGTTCGCCAGCACTTACTCAGGGACAATTAGGGACAGGCAATCATTATTCCTTTCTCCGAGATCAATATGGCGACCTGGCAGTGGATCATGTGAAAGTAGCTTCCTCCCACAAATGAAGCTGTGAAATTGTATAAAAATAATTTAAAGGATAGTGAAGGATAAATAAGAAATCAGCGGCAGCTAAAGTATCAAGAACAGTAACCGCAACAAATGAACTCTTGATTAATCTAATGACCAAGACTGTTGATCACTTTTGCCTTGAGGCTGTTTGAATGTGCAGTTGGGCTTTCATCTCCTAGCTCTGAAAGAAGGCACGCCGTATGGCTTCTAGCATTCCTCTGCGTGTGGCTTTCATGCATACTTCAAAGGATTCCTTGTCTTTGATGATCCAATTTTAATTAATTCAGAAATAAATGACAGTGAAGGTGGTAACAGCTCATTTGGTAGGATCTTAGCATGCAGCACTTCATGACTGTAGACTAATGTGGATGTTTGAGCTCTTTTTAGCAAAAGCATATTCTTTTCATAGATTTGGAACCATTTAATCAAAATGAGGCAATTTGAAACTTGCATCTGAAGCACTTTTATATGACACAATCTCAAATATTCATTCAGGGTCTTGGAGATTTGGGGAGTACTTGTAAAGTTCACAACTCAGTAGTAATCTGGCAGAACTGATCGCTGGCCATTGTAGGACATTCCTGATTCCTTCTCCACCAACATGCCCCACCCTTGCACTGCCACACTGCCACCCACCCTTCCAAACATACACAGTAATGCAATGAATGGAATAAAAGCTATATATTTTACAATGGTTTATTGATTTGCTCTGCCAGGTTACTGATCATGTGGTGAACTTGGAAATTACTTCATTTTTCAATCTGTATTAAGGATTTTGCTCTGGTTGAGCAGAACTGGAAAGGTAGCTCAACACAAAAGGCCATCTTTTGTCCCTGTGTCCTTATCCCATGTAAAGCTTTGGTTAAAAAGCTATCAGATGTGTAATTTCTCCTGCTTGTGAGGAAAGGTCAGTGACCTGATGGTGCTTAATCCATTGAGTACTGTAGCTCCTTTGAGGTTTACAGTGTGAATCCTGGTAGATGTGTGAGAAGTATTAGCACAGTGATGCCAGTAGTTCTACAATGGCAACTGCAACAAAGAGACTGGCATTGATTGCATTAGGCATTTGGTGGGCATGCCTGGCACCCAGCCTCCTGTGCGATAGACCTCTGAAGTGGCAAGCTTACAATGCTAACTCAGGCAATGGAGTATGAAGCATTGAGTAGGCAGTGGTACATATCCTGACTTAGCACAGCAGATCATTCATCCTCTTGTGGTACTGGAGCGAGGTATCCTTGAGATACTCAAGGGTGCTGACCTCCACAGCCATCTTCAACAATCAGGATAGCTTCTTGTTGCCATTGCCAATAAAAAGAACATCCTTTCTCTCCTGGACTGTCTTCATGAGACCCTCACCTTTTGCCTGGTCTCCAGGAGTGGATGGACATGATGAGAGGAAGTTGAGTGGTGCTACTGGGTTACAGAAATTGAACTACTACCTGGGTGTATTTTAGATAGATCTTGGATCATGGGAAGTCCTGGCAGGTTTCAGAATCTCCTGATCATAAAATTTGGTGTTTTACCCATATACGCATATGTAAAAGGGCTGAGAAGAACATAATCATTCAGGAAAAGCGTGATATGACTCCAAGGAAATGTCTATGCTATTTTTATAGCCACCTCAACACCTAGTCTAATAAAGTCCTATTCATCAGGCCTAAGAGACGTTGAATGTTTTCAGGTATATTTTGCAGCCCAAACTGAAAAAAAACTAAAGAGGACAAGAAATGTCATGAACAAACAAAAAAACAGTTTATTCTGTTATATACATATATACACATGGCCACAAGAGGGTGCTACTATACCCCTCCTTCTTAAATGAATATTTTACACAATGTACAAAATTATATCCAATTTAGATTTTATCTTCCTTTTATTTACAAATCTAACTTGATCTCTGTTTTTCTATTCCTAAGAAGATCCCTTCTTTCTTGACTTAAACTTTCAGAACTTGAGAAGGGCCTTATTCTAAACACAGGAAATGTCGTCTCCAACCAGGTCAGCTTTTGCCTTTGACCTATCCTCTTTGGAAGACATGTTGGTCTTAATCTGACACTGGTTCCATTCACAACTTGCGCTGGAGTAACAATTAGTTCTCACAACTTTCCTATTCATTAAGCTCATTCGACTCCTCCCAACTCATTTCTTCTTCGTGAACCTCTGAAGGTAAAACATGGTGTACATGTACAAACCTAACCTTTTCAACACCAAAAGCTTTGACTAAATATGTGCATGAACCTTTCTTTTATTACTTTCCCTGTTAGTTACTTCAACCAATTGTGATGATGTTCTTTCATCTTAACTTTCTGGTTCAACTCCAGACTTCTTTTTCTCCCTCTATTCCCATTATGGCTATCTTTTTGTCTGGATTTTTTTTTTTGCTGACTGTGGAAAATGTGTCTTGAACAATGAAGCCTGATTCTAGATTGCCTTCTAAGAAACAACTCATCTTGCATTCTACCAGTTGTAGCAGGAGATAAGTAAGCAAAACATCACCAGTTTGTGGGTTAATGGCATTTGACATTTCTACCAGTTAGTATTTAGCATTTGCTTAACAAGAGCTGCTTAACAATGAGTACTGTGCACTCTGCTGTTCCAGCTGAAGCAGGATGATACAGTGGAACGCGTTAAGTTTTACCTCATTTATTTCCATGAAATTTCAAAGCTTTTCTGAACAAAATTGAAGTCCATTGTCAGACACAATTTCATCTGGGAACCTACAGCAGTAATCAAACTAATTTAAGTCTCTAAGCTTACCTAGATGTTTTCTTGGTTCATTGATAACAGTTCACCTCACTTCAAAAGGCCAATGGTCTCAATGAGCTGCTGATGCCTTTCAAGTTCTACAGTATCAATATACAGCCTCTACCATACTATGACAGGCAACGGCCTGCCCATTATTGCAAAGGTACCAGTCGTGGCTTCTTCTTCAGAGCTTGGCATACAGTTCACCATTTCACTGTGTCTACTTAGTACTTATTGAAATCTAGTCAGCAAAGACGGGTTCTTGCTGAGATCTATGTCAACCTCATCCCTACGTATCTCATAGCAACTGTAATCTTATCTTTCTAAAATTATGAACTTTGCTCCCATATTACAGATCACTTATCAACACCTAGCTTATTTTTACAGGTTTTAAAAATGGGCTGACTTCCACTAACTGTTTTAGCCAATCATCTGCATTATAGCTGTATCCCCTTGACAATATGATGTTCCTACAAAGTGCTCTACAAACAGTGAATGGCAAGTCATCTATATTTGTAAAGAAACCCATGTGTTCTTCATTGGAAAAGAATTTTCTTTTCATTTGCACTGGCATTACAATGACCTAACAATCATCTGTACTTATTTTACTTATGCGCAAAATCAAAACCCATCTCCGCAGTTTGACTGCAGGTAAAGTGGGAACAAGAGCCATTGTATTCAAAAAGGCATCAGTGGTTTATGATAATTTTCAATTATGAAGCTACAACCATTTAATTATGTATGAATCTTCTTAGTCCATAAATCAAAGACAATGCTTCATACTCTGAGCATAATTTCACTTGCTAAGGATGCATGAGGCAAATACAGCTTGTCATTCCTCAACATTTTCTAGCATGACAGATTACAGCACCTTTTCAATATGGAGAGGAATCATAAGCTGGTTTAGTTTTTTTTAGGGCACATCTAAAGTACAAGCGCTGTACTGTGCGATTTTCCAATTTAGTTTTGCACAACTTCGATATTATATCAGAGATAACAAGCATGGGGCTCGATGAACACAGCAGGTCAAGCAGCATCATAGGAGCAGGAAAACTTGACGTTTCGGGCCTAAACCCTTCATCAGAAATGGGGGAGGGGAAGAGGGTTCTGAAATAAATAGGGAGAGAGGGGGAGGCGGATAGAAGATGGATAGAGGAGAGGATAGGTGGAGAGGAGGCAGACAAGTCGAAGAGGCGGGGATGGAGCCAGTAAAGGTGAGTGTAGGTAGGGGGGTAGGGAGGAGATAGGTCAGTCCAGGGAGGACGGACAGGTCAAGGGGGTGGGATGATGTTAGTAGATAGGAGATGGGGGTGTGGCTTGAGGTGAGAGGAAAAACAGGTTAGGGAGGTGGAGATGAGCTGGGCTGGTTTTGGGATGCGGTTGGGGGAGGGGAGATTTTGAAGCTTGTGAAATCCACATTGATACCATTGGGCTGCAGGGTTCCCAGGCTGAATATGATTTGTTGTTCATGCAGCCTTCGGGTGGCATCACTGTGGCATTGTCGGAGGCCCAGGATGGACATGTTGTCTGAGGAATGGGAGGGGGAGTTGAAATGGTTCGCGATTGGGATGTGCAGTTGTTTGTTGCGAACTGAGCGCAGGTGTTCTGCAAAGCGGTCCCCAAGCCTGCGCTTGGTTTCCCCGATGTAGAGGAAGCCACAACGGGTACAGCGGATGCAGTATACCACATTGGCAGATGTGCAGGTGAACATCTGCCTGATGTGGAAAGTCTTCTTGGGGCCTGGGATTGGGGTGAGGGAGGAGGTGTGGGGGCAGGTGTAGCACTTCCTGCGGTTACAAGGAAAAGTGCCGGGTGTGGTGGGGCTGGAGCCCAATGGCATCAATGTGGAGTTCACAAGCTTCAAAATCTCCCCTCCCCCAACCTCATCCCAAAACCAGCCCAGCTCATCTCCACCTCCCTAACCTGTTTTTCCTCTCACCTCAAGCCACGCCCCCATCTCCTATCTACTAACATCATCCCGCCCCCTTGACCTGTCCGTCCTCCCTGGACTGACCTATTTCCTCCCTACCCCCCTACCTACACTCACCTTTACTGGCTCCATCCCCGCCTCTTCGACTTGTCTGCCTCCTCTCCACCTATCCTCTCCTCTATCCATCCTCTATCCGCCTCCCCCTCTCTCCCTATTTATTTCAGAACCCTCTTCCCCTCCCCCATTTCTGATGAAGGGTTTAGGCCCGAAATGTCAAGTTTTCCTGCTCCTATGATGCTGCTTGACCTGCTATGTTCATCCAGCCCCATGCTTGTTATCTCATGCTCCAAAGATATGTGTTTGCATCTCTCTGAACAGATTGATTAAAATATAAGAAACTGGCAGTAATTAGTATTGACTTCTTTTGAATTCTGTTCTAAAATATAGGGAGAGTTTACCATTTCTTTTAGCCCATTGCATCTGTGCTGGTCATCAAGCATCTATCTTCTCTAGTCCCATTTCCAGCACTTGGTCCATAGTATGGTTTTGCTATGGCACTGCAATTGATCATCTGAGTACTCCCTAAATGTTTCAATGGTTTCTGCCTATACCAGCCTTTCCGGCTACAAATTCCAAAATCCTGTGAGTGACAAAATATCTTCCTTAAACACACTCTAAACCTTCTGCGTTTTACCATAAATTTACGCCCCTGGTTATTGATCCCTCTGCTCAGGGGAAAATTTTCTTCCCATCTACCCTGTTTACACTTCTCATAACTCCGTACATCTCAATCAGGTGCCCCTTCAGGCTTTTCTGCTTTAAATTAAACAACCCCAGCCCAATTAGTCTCTTTTCATAACCATATCACTCCAACCCAACCAAATCCTGTTGAATGTCCTCTCTACCCTTTCCAGTACAATAATATTCTTCAATAACATGATGACCAGAACGGTACACGGTATTCAACTGTGGTCTAACTGATGTCTTAACAACTTTGCCTTGAACTCCCCGCTGTTATATTCAATGCTTCTACCAATAAGGGCAATATCCCACATGCCTTCTTCGCCACCTTATCCAACTATGCTGCTGCCTTCAAAGGCCTATGGATATGCACATCAAGGTACCTCTAAATCTCTGTACTTCCTAAGGTCCAACTATTCCTTGTGTCCTCCTTTGCCTCATTAGTTCTCTCAAACTGTGTCATCTCATTCTTTACAGGATTAAATTCTGTTTGGTATTGTTCCTGACAACTGACCATCCCAATTATCATTATGTAGTCTAAGGCTTTCCTCCTTTCTATTTACCACACCACCATTTTTTGTGTCATCTACAAACTTATTAATTATATCTCCTCTATATTCATGCTGTGAAGTGACTTGTATCTGACCACACTAAGTGGCCCATGCCTGCTTACAAAATGGCAGACAAAAGCTAGGCAAAACTAAACAGCCTGCTCACTCAGTGAAATACAATGGTACCTTTGAACAAAACTGCTAGAAGTCAGCAGAAGAATGCTCCTACAATGCTTCGATCGTTAATGTGCACAACAAGCAGCAAAGGCCACAGTTGACACAGGCTTCCAGTCACAAAAATAACCCAAGGCTATCACCCTCTTCTTCCTACCACTAAGCCAATTTTGGATCCAAATTGCGAAATTCCAAATTGCCATGGGCTCTTACCTCCTTAATCAGTCTTCCATGCAAGACCTCGTTAAAAGCCTTACTGAAGCCCACGTAGGTCATGTCAATGGCAGTGCCCTCATCAATTCACCTAGTCACTTCCTCAGAAAATCTAATCAAATCTGTCAGACATGATCTCACCCTGACAAAGATATGCTGACTATGCTTGATTAATTTTGACACTCAGAACTTCTTCCAATAGTTTTCCTACACCACTGTTAGACTCACTGACATATAGTTCCTGATTTATCGCTACCACCTTTGTTGAATAATGGTGACATATTAGCTGTCCAGCTCAGTTGGCTGGATGGCTGGTGAATGATGCCTACAGCATGGGATCAATTCCTTCACCGACTGAGGTTACTATCAGGGATTCTCCTTTCCAACCTCCTCCCTTGCCTGAGCCTCAGATTATACCAGTCATCTCTCTCTCTGATCAGTCCTGTAGTCAGCTAGGACTTTGGTGATTTTACCTTTTAGTCCTCTGGCACCACTCCTGTCTCCAGAGAAGGTTTGGAAATTAACGTCAGGACCCAGCAATCTCTTCCCTTCCCTCCCACAGCAGCCTGGGATACATCTCACCTGGACCTGAGACACCCAATTACAATTCCACTAAAATTGCTTATACCTCTTTCCTTTCAATTTTAACTTGTTCAATTGTATCGTTTTCCTCTTCCCTGATTTCTATAATATTCATCTCTATCATGAATACAGATTTAAAGTATTCATTTAAAACCTACTCCATGCCATCTGACTCTACCCACAAATTGTTATTTAGTTTCCTAATCGGCTGCACTCTTTCTCTGCTAACACTCTTGCCTCCAAAATTCTTATAAAATGCCTTTATTTGTATGTTTTACCCACTGTTGCTTCTTTCCCTCCTTGCTTTCCTAATTTCTTTTTAATGTAACCCTACACTGTCTATCTGCTTCTAACGTTTCTAATGTTCTGACCCTCACTATCTTCCCTGTTATTGCTTATCAAATCATGTACATTTCTTGATATCTGGAATTTGTTTTCTCCCAGCTTCACCTTTACAAGAATATAACAGTTCTACACTTTCACTTTTCTTTTTGAAAGTCTCCCACAGCTGTGATGCAGAGTTTCCTATAAGTTGTTGCTCCCGGTCCACTTTGGCCAGATCCTCTTTTATCATATTACAACTGGCCTTCCCGCAAAATCTTTACTTCTGGTCAATATCTGTTCATTTCCATGACTGTTTTAAATCTTACAGAGTTACTATCACATATTCATGGGCAATTCTGTTTGGCAAGATATAACAAATAACAACTTTGCCAACATCAAGAACTTTCTGTGAATTTCTTCACTGTTTAAACTGCTTATAGATTTGTCCCAAATTGCTCTATCTTGAAACTTTCCAAAATTATAAAGAATGGGCAGTTTTATCAAAACAGTGATTAACTCTGCAATATCCTCACTAGGTAATCAATCCCTTGTTCCAAACTGATAGCTTTCTTGAAATCTCCAATGGCTTGGGGCTATAGTGCTACTCAATCTTACAGAAATGTTTGACGGGGGCATATCTTTTGGTTGAGTACAGAAAACATTTCTGGGCCTGCTTCAGTCAAAAATATCACTTTCCTTTTCCTCATTTTCAGGATAAGATTAGCAGTAACACCCAAGTTGCCACACATTTGCACTTAACGGCTTAACAATGGCCGTATAGTCTTAGTTCTCCACAACGTGGGCCAACTTTGATAGGACCCTAGTATCGAAAGTGCTGGGAACATTGAAGATGATGGCACATTTTGCCTTCTGAACCTCACAACATCAACCCCCACTGTACTATCTGATCTGATGGACAATTTTGTAACCACAGACTTCTTGCTTGCCTGCCCACCCATTCTCTCTCAACAACCTTTAAGATGGAGATGGGGAGGAATTTCTTTCCTCCAAAGGTAGTGAATCTCTGGAATTCTTTACTGCAGAGGGGTGTTGAATGTGGGTCACTAATTATATTTAATGTTGATATAGACAGACTTTTAATCAGTAAGGGAATCCAAAAGTTATAGGGAAAAGCCAGGGAAGTGGATTTGAGGGCTATTGATCACCTATGATCTCATTGAATAGTAGGACAAATTCAATGGGCTAAATAGCCTACTGCTGCTCCTACATCTTATGGTCTTATCTGAGCATTAGCCCTTGACTCACTTAACAACCTGTTACATCCTATGTTCCTCATCTTTCAATCTCTTGATCTATGCAGAACTGCAAGATAAGAAACAATTTCTAATCTTCTGTTCTGTTATTTACACAGCAGAAAGATAAACATGGTATCTCCTATATTGGTTGGCTCTTAGCTCATAGACTATTGACAGAAACTTATCACAGTTCATATTTGCAGTCAACTTATGGAATTGTCCAGTTGCTAATGTTCTCCAAACTGATCATGAATCTGGGCTTCATTTAGTTCACTCCTGTTTTTGATGTTTGATGTCCAACGTTACTTGGAAGCTAACATAGAGTTGATATCGGAACATTCAATATCTACAAGATGGCTGCAAACAGTATCAAAATAAAGGATGGTTTATTTCCTTGCTCACTGGCAAGGAGAGGAAGCAAACAATAACTCAGATATGGGTCTTGATAGGGCAGCATTGAATAATCGTTCATATCTAGTTGCTGGCTGCATTGGTTACACTGTACAGATGTACACCTGAAATGGAACTGCTGCTTTAATAAGGCGAACGATTTGACTGTTAGACTTCACACAGCAAGTTAAGACAAAGCAAAGGGCACAGAAATGAGAAGCAAATATCAAACTAGACCTACTTTCCCAAAGTGCTCACAAATTGGGATCTCCTGGATGGAATTGCCTGTGGTAGTTTATAATGTATCATGTATTTTTAACATCATGCAACACATTGATTTGGGAGTGTGGACATATTACAAACCACTGCTCAACATTAAATTGGGGGAGGTGATGGCATAACGGTATTATCACCAGACTGTTAATCCAGAAACTCAGTTAATGTTCTGTGGACCTGTATTCGAATCCTGCCATGGCCATTGGCAGAATTTGATTCCAATAATAATCTGGAATTAAAAGTTCTGATGACCATAAAACCATTGTCGATTGTTGGTAAAACCCATCTAGTTCATGAATGTCCTTCAGGAAAGGAAAGCTGCCATCCTCACCTGGTCGGGCCTACATGTGACTCCAGATCCAAAGCAATGTAGTTGACTCTCATTTGCCCTCTGAAAAGCCCAAGCAAGCTACTCAGTTCAAAGGCAGTTAAGGATGGGCAATAAATTCTGGCCAGTCAGCAACGCTCACATCCCACAAGTGAATTAAAAAGAATTGTACAGCATGTTCATTTCTAACTGTGTTTGTAAGAAATTGACATCCAGAGTTGCTAGGCAATGATGTATCCATAGAAAGTCATGTACAAAACAACACAATAGTAAGGCACATGTACCTTAAATAATTTCCTTACCCACACTAATAGCTCCCTGATGTTATTGACTGTAGGGACCACGATATCTTATTAACACTTCATATAGTATTACAATTCTTCACTTTTGACTTTATCACAGAGTGCCACAATGATTTTTCATGCTCTGGAATTTCAACTTTTTTTCAGTGATTAGACTCCCTTGGGTTATTTTTTTGAAACTGCTGTCCAGCACTTTTTCACAGAAACAGCTCTGACCTTTTGTCAACAACGAGTCACATGTAGCAGTACCACCCTCCAGGTTTGCTTCCTGAGCTTTAACCTATTTCAGTTACCCAAAGCAAATACTTTTTGTGAGTTTATTTTACTGCCATTCACATCTATAATGAACTGTTAGTGGCACTTGCTTCTTCTGAGCCCAGACAACTCTCAGGACTTTCCAGTGGCCTGACTCCACACTTTGCTGTCTGCTAACACCATGGACTTCTCTCATTCTCACAGCACAAAGTCATCAAAATGCTCTTAACTGAGTCCCCACTATGCAGAGCCAGAATGATTCATTTGTTTTTTCAGAAGTAAACGTTAACACTTCTTCCCTGATTGGAGCTTGCTCCTGTCTTTATCTGTCAAATAACTGCTTCGAAGAAACATTCCCCTGTCATTATTTTGAGTGACCTTTTGAAAACTTTTCATCAAGTGCTGTCATTGTTGCTAGGCAGCATTGAATGCAACTATTATTTTGAAAATGTCAAATGTAGCAATAAGCAGTAGGACTTGAATGTTACAAAACCTTCGAACTGTCTGTCCCCTTAATGTTACAATGTTATCCAATGGCTGGCTCTGGACAGCGCAAAAATGCAAACATAATTTTAAAAATCACACCAGGTAGAACAATGGAGAATGACGGAAAGATCAGGTCACTCGAGTGTTGTATGCATTTCAGGATACCATGAACAAATTTTGCTCACTTTGAGGTAGACAATTTATGCATAGAAATATTCCTATTCCCACATTAAGTTGATATATGAATCTGATATGCTATCATAAAGTATCAAAACTCCTCAAAAAATCATAACATCTGTAGTAAGATTAGGTTTGAGTTGTTGGTAGAAGATAGTCCAGACCCATGTCAATGAATATCAGCAACCTTTATTAGGTACTAACAATATACAAGAGATGTATATATACGAGGACACTGCTAGAACTTTACATACTGAGGTCCCATTTCATGTAATATGACTTTATCATGAAGTGGTTGTTTACACACAAGCTGTGTAGTTATTATTTGAGTAAAGGTACTCAACTGGAGTGTGCCCTATTTCCATGGATCTGAATGAAATTTGGAGTGGCACAATGGCTCATTATACCTGGGAACCAGGTTCAATTCCAACCTCAGGCAACTGTGTGGAGCTCACACATTCTCCCCATGTCAGCGTGAGTTTCCTCCGGGTGCTCTAGTTTCCTCCTACAATCCATAGATGTGCAAGTTAGATGGATTGGCCATGCTAAATTGTCCATAGTGTCCAGGGATATGCATGCTCGGGGGATTAGCCATGGGAAATGCAATGTTACAAGGATAGGGTAGGTGGGTGGGTCTGTGTAGGATGTTCTTCAGAGGGTCAGTGTGAACTCAATGGGCTGAATGGCCTTCTTCCACACTGTAGGGATTCTACGATTCCAAGAAAAGAAAATGGCAAAGTGATTAACAGCAACATAACTTTATTAGTTACACTCACCAAAGTGTTACTAACCTTTGACAGGTATGGGTACCCTTACTTGGTCTGTGGAAAATTACCTTCACAAAGTCCAGAGAGGTTAAATACAAAGTTGTGCTATGTATTGCTAGGATACCTGAACTACCTGCAGCTTCAAGCAGGAACAGCGAATGATAATGCCTGATAAATGAATATGCACTTGGGCAAAAACATATTTTTCAGGAATTTTAGGTGCTTGTCTTTGAATTTTTGTGTATCACCATTATTGAATTCTATCACTGAGATGACAGTTATGACGAACCAATACTGTGTTTGTCTTACAAAACCCCATGGGCAGCTAATAGAAAGTTTGGCTGATTGGCACAGGGTTTGTGTTTTTTGCACTGTCTTAAAAGCTATTGATTTCCCATCTGTTGACTACATGTATCTCTGCACATTATAATCATAGTCTTCAAGCAAGTAAGATTAAGCTCTGTAAATGTGCAGAAAGCCTCTCATAATATAAATAGCTTCACTCGGTCTTGCTATAATTTCTCGGTATTCTAGCCTCATTTTATTCTGGATCAGTCTGCGCTGATGCAAAGTTTCAGACAGAGAGCAGCTGGATGATGGGTAAACATTCTTTCTTAACTTCTTTTAGCTAAGACTGGCTGAAGCTATTCGCATTTCTGCTTTAACAACAGTTTCAGTTTATTTTCTGACCACTTGTCTTTTTCCATAAATAGTGGTCACTTCTTGAAAGTTAAACTGATAGCTCCTCTACTTCACCTTTGGAGCCCTGCGGAAGAGAAATATGACAAAGTGCATTTTTCCCATCGAAAGCATGGTCACAATAAATAGTACGGCATGGTAAAAGTTTAGTTTTATCTGGGGCTAAATCATGTCTATTACACATTGAAGCTCAGAAAACCTGTCTCTTCATCTTCTATTATGTCCTTCACAACATCATCACCCACTGAGAGATAATGTTAACCTTCAAAAGGAACAGATAATTGCTTTTAAATCACAGACAGTGGATGTTAATGTTCCTGCTAAACAGAGCCAGTTTCTCCTGTCAACAGAAATTTAAAGACCCAATAGTTCCTGATAATTTTGCGTAACAGTAGGAATTTAATACTTTCTTTAGATAACACTGTGTTTGAAAATGTTGCTGTATGATTGTCTTCAGTGTATGATTTGGTCGACATTTTCCACTTGGTGATTGTGACACTGATTAGAGATAAAGAAGAAAAGGAACTCACAGGTTCCGATGTTCTTTTTGTCTGTATTTCACATGCTTATTCTGTCAGTTACTTTAACAGAGAAACTCGGGGAAAGAACCAAAGCTGACAGTGCACCACAAGTCCAAACAGGAGAACATCAGGTATAAAGATAAATCGAGAAAGTTTCAAAAACTAATCACTATATGTGGAATGGAGAACTTAAGGAAATGATTTCTAATATTTTGCAGACCTTGAAAATGCATTATATTTCAATGACATTTCTGAGTTTGTATTTGCCATTTGAAACTAGCGATAGAAAAATTGGGTCCAGGGGTCGGCAGGCAATCAACCTTCAATTATCATGTACCCTATAGAAGACATAGGAAAATAAACCGGGGAAGCTGCTCTTTTTACAGGAAAGAAAGATTGAAAAACATTGGAGGAGGAGAGTAATGATCTAGATCCAGTAAGTCAAACAACTCTTCTGATTTTCAGTTATAACAAATTAAGGAAAGTAACATTGACCCCAATCTGAAGATGTAACAACGAAACTATAAAGCTAGTTAAATGCAGACGTCAAGGGTTTCTACTTTGCTGGCTTTTCCTGTTCAGTTCACTTGAAATTAGCCAAACCAGCACAAAAGATTGTGGAAACTCGATTTATGCTGGACAAGGCTGTACTTTAAGTTCTTGATTCCAGTGGAAACTCAACACATGCCCTGAACATGACAGGCAGGGAGACATTGGCACCCCAACTTGTGGGCAGGGGCATGGAGGGGCTGGTGCCCATGTTAAATTTCCTCCTCCTCCAGGACCAACTGTGGAGGCCATGACACCAGACTGTGCAAGCCTGGTCCGAGGTTAAAGTATTCCTAGCAAATGTAGCAAGACGTTCAACACCCTTTTCCACCCAACCAGTGTAAGTGTCACCATTACCTCTCCGATACGTCACATTCTGTCTCTGCGACTGTCCCCAACTCCCACCAAGGCTGCCAGCATCTGCAGTCCTTACTGTCTTGAAGGTTCATGCTCTACACCTGTCATCTTCCCCACCTGATCTCCACAGCTTATTCCTTGATATCATTACCCTGCGTGCCCTCTGCAATGGCTCCTCACTCACTTGGGGCACCCTTTCTCCTGCACTAACGGTAACAACTGTACCAAACATCTCCCATAGTGTAAAGAAAAAGGCATCACAAAGCAAGGCAGGGATGATGTGAATATCCAGTTAGGCTCAGAGTAATTGATTGTATGAGAGGAAGTGAAGTGCCCAGAAACACCGCCTGGTCCAGTCCAGGAAGGTGGTGTATACACCCGAACACAAAGAGTCCTTGTAAAGCATTGCAATGATTGTTGCTTATTTACGCAAGCTGCAGCATTGACGTGCAGAATTATCCTGTAAGTGGATTGGAGATCTGCTAATGTTTGTGGATGCATAGTGTAGAGGGCGAGTATCCTTGGAATTTGCCCTAAAATGTTGGGACCCAAAATGGAGGTCATTTGGAGCAAACAGAGTGTTAAATCCTTTGGGTTCTTACTCTGGTTTTCTTGCTGAATTTTCCCAACTCTGAGATTGTTTGGCAAGTTTATTAATATGGACGATTCAATATTAATTCGGCAAGTTGGGCCGTTAGCAAGGCGTTTAACAAGATTTGAATTCCAGAGGTGAGGTGAGAGTGACAGCCCTTGATATCAAGGCTGCATTCGACTGAGTGCTGCATCAAGGAGCCCCAGCAAAACTGGAATCAATGGGTATCAGGGGGCAAACGCTCCGGTGGTTGGAGTCATATCTGGCACATAGAAAGATGGTGGTAGCTGTGGGAAGTCAATCATCTCAGCTCCAGGACATTCTGCAGGAGTTCCTCAGGGTAGTGTCCTCAACCCAACCATCTTCAGCTGCTTCATCAATGACCTTCCCTCCATCATAAAGTCAGAAGTGGGGATTTCCGCTGATGATTGCACAATGTTCAGCACCATTTGTGACTCCCCGGATACTGAAGCAGTCCATGTTCATATGCAACAAGATCTGGACAGTATCCAGGCTTGGGCTGACAAGTGGCAAATGACATTCGCGCCACACAAATGCCGGACTATGACCATCACCAATAAGAGAGAATCTAATCACCGTCCCTTGACATTCAATGGTGTTACCATCACTGAATCCCCCACTGTCAACATCCTGGGTGTTACCATTGACCAGAAACTCAACTGGGCTCACCACATTAACAGAGTGACTACAAGAGCAGGCCAGGAGCTAGGAATACTGTGGCAAGTAACTGACATCCTGACTTCTCAAAGCCTGTTCACTATCTACAAGGCACAAGTCAGGAGTGAGATTGAATACTCCCCACTTGCTTGGATGAGTGCAGCTCCAACAACACTCAAGAAGCTTGACACCATCCAGGACAAAGCAGCCCGCTTGATTGGCATTACATCCACAAACATCCACTCCCTCCACCACCATTGCTCAGTAGCAGCAGTGTGTAATTTCTACAAGATGCACTGCAGAAATTCATCAAAGATCCTCAGACAGCACCTTCCAAACCCACGACCATTTCCATCTAGAAGGACAAGGGCATCAGACATATGAGAACACCACCACCTCCAAGTTCCCCTCCAAGTCACTCATCATCCTGACTTGGAAATATATCGCTGTTCCTTCACTGTCGCTGGGTCAAAATCCTGGAATTCCCTCCCTAATAGCATTGTGGGTCAACCGTCAGCAGGAGGACTGCAGTGGTTCAAGAAGGCAGCTCACCACCACCTTCTCAAGGGCAACTAGGGATGGGTAAGAAATGCTGGCCAGCCAGCGATGCCCACATCCCACAAATGAATTAAAAAAAGTAATCACCGTCAATTTGCAACTTGTCGCTGCCTAGTGGGTATCTTGCCATGTCACTTGTTAGCATTAACAATTGTGCATATTGCTCTCATCATCAAGGTTAAATTTAGCACACTTGTTGCCTGATTCTGCCATACTGCTGGCTACATCCCATGTTGCTCAGACACCTATAAGATTTCACCCCTTACGTTTGTGATTTTACAATTAATTTGAGCAGATAATGGAACCATGAAGTTGATTCAGAAAACAAGTGCAATTTGCATTAGACATTTTGGTTGTTGTAACAGTGTTCAAAGACAATTCCAAAGCAGATTCTTGCTACCAAGAATTTTTGATAAACTATACACAATAGTAACAATGATGGGTCATAGAGACCTTTCTGGGAACCCTGCTGCTTAGACCTCATGTCCATGATCATTAATGTCAGCAGGCATCATGTTTGCTATTCATCAGCGTAACAGGATTTAACCATTGTCCTACATCTCCTTCTGAGTTTTTGTTCTATCTCTTTGCAATCATTATGGCTTCACCATTAACATCTCTTAACATTTAGCTACTAACATTTTCTGTATGTGTGATTCTCCTTCCTCAGTCTCTGTCAGACACTGCTCTTAGATGTTGTTGAGAAACAATGGGACTTTGGTGGTGCTCTTGCTACCCATCAGAAAATGGAATCTTTTCTTGGGAATATCTCTGGGATGGTCTGACTGAACAACAACATCTTCTTTAAGAATGGGGCTGAGAGCTGCACAAACTCTCCTGCCAAACAGCGAGCATGCTGATCGTGTATAGCAGACAGCATTTCCACAAATTGTTTCCTACTCTTTTGTTATATTGGCCCTTTACTGCAATGTTTGGTTTTCCAGGAACAAAGTGTTGGATGCGTGCAGATTGTAGGGTAATCTGTTTCATCCATGGAGAAGCCCTGACAAAACAGTGACTGCAACCTCCATGTCTAAATTCCCATATTTGTGGTGGTCATCGACAGCAACTCCTGCACTCCCCATCTTGACTATCTTGGTCCATAACTTTTCGAAGAATATGTCTTACAAACCATGTATCTTACGCGTTACAAACACAAGCTTCTGTGATGAACAAAGACTGTCAAAACTGCAACTATAGCTTTCTGGGTATGGGCAAAGGCTTCTTCCTGCCTGTAATACTTTGTTTTGTCATTTCGAGTAGTATGTAAAATGACAGTTAGCATCTTTTTAAGACAGTTCCTTCTGTTTCCACTAAAGTGCACTCAGTACATATCATAGGAGCTTCTTTGTTGGTCAGCTCTTCTAGAGTAAACATTGTCTTTAGATGCTGTAGGTAGGTTAGAAAAGAGTGCATAGTTCATCCTCCCCATGGTTGGTCTCTCATTCTGTTTGTTCTAGTAATTGAGTTGTCATTACTGGTCTTTTAACTTTTCACAGGTGCCATTCTCATTGCCATGGGTAAGTATTTCTTCAGCCTGAGAGCTGTCCTCATGTAGGAATAGCATTCAGATATAACTCCCAAGCATATCCTTACAACCTAGAAGTTTTTTAAGCTATATACAATATTAACAAAGATAGAGAGGGAGTATTCTGAGAACCCTGCTGCTCAGGTCTGAGCTCCATGTTCATTGACTGAAGAAATTTGCTTTCATTATCATATTCAGAATTAACCATGATCTTATAGGTCCAAACAGTAATTCTAAACCAGTATGTAAGTGGACAGACCAATAACAGATGAAATTCTCCGTTGTAATTTGTGAAAATCTTTAGATTAGACTTGAATCATGGATGGTGTCAGTACTCTGATTATTTCAAACAGCTAAACAAAAAAGTTGAAAGCAATCTGAAGTTCTTAGCAATTCTTGGAAAGCCCATTGACTGCAAGCAAGTTAATAAAAATAATTAGAAATTGACGGAATGCAAATGACAAAGTGTGCTGACGTAAACTAAAGAATGCCTTGTTCAGACCATATCCTCAGTATTAGTCACTGACACAAACAGAGACATTTAAGCAATGGATTCTAAATGATGTTCAAGGCACCAAATGCTTCTAAAAATGAACTTCTGCCAGTTTTCCTTTTAGGAAGAATAGATTTTATTCATCCCCAGGAATTGATTAATTTCACGTTTTCAAATAGTTATTATCTATACGCTTTTTAACTATTTTATCAGCCTGCCCAGCCATTTTTAACAATTTGTGAACATATAAGAACATAAGCAATAGGAGCAAAGGTTAAGCCATTCAGCTCGTCAAGCCTGCCTCACCATTTAACAAGATCATGGCTGGTCCACACTAGGCCTCAACTTCTCTTCTGTACCAGATCCACAGAGCTCTCGGCTGCTCGATATTTCAAATACCTACTTCCTTCTCTTTCAACACTTTCAGTGATCTAGCTCCCGCTACTGTCCGGGGTAGACAATTCCAAATATTCGTGACCCTCTGAGAAAAGAAATTTCTTCTCATCTCAGTTTTAAATGGATGTCGCCTTATTCTGCAACAATGTTCCTTAGTTTGAGATGCTCCAATGAGTGGAAACAGCTTCTCAAAATCTACTCTGTCAATTCTCCTCAGAATTGTACATTTCAATACGATCACCTTCCATTCCAATAAACTTAAATTAATAAAGGCCTCACCTGTTTAGCCATTCTTGTTCAGTCAATCCATTTGTCCCAAGAATCAGCCTCAAGAATTTCTCTTGAACTTCCCCTGCACTTCACTTTTTAGGAATCTCTCTCCACTTAAATAATAAACTGCTTTTTAATTATTCCTATCAAAGTGACCGCACACTTTCCTACATTCATGCAATCATAGATTTATACAATCGTACAATATGAAGAGGCCCTTTGGGGGTAATATACTACTATTTACATTCGTCCCACTTTCCTGCATTAGGCCAATAGCCTTGAATGTTGTGACATTTTAACTGCTCAGCCAAGTACTTTTTAAAGGGTATGTGGTTTCCCATCTCAACTACCCTCCCGCGCAATGCAATAGAGTCAGACTCTACCCCTAAGCCTCTGGGTGAAAGAAGTTTTTTTTCATAAATCTCAAAATTGCGTGCTTTTCACTTTAAAATTATGCCCCTTGTTATTAACCCTTCAACTGAGGGGAATAGCTGCTTTCTATTCACTCTGTTCATGCTCCTTCATGATCTTATGTAACTCTGTCAGGACACCCCTCCACCTTCCCTGCTCCAAAGAAAACAATCTGAACCTGTCCAGCTTCTCTTTTTAGTTGAAATGTTCCATCTCAGGCAACGTCCTAGTGATGCTCCTCTGCACTCCTACAGGTGTAATCACAACCTTTCTATCATGTGGAGGGCCAGAACTGCACACAGTACTCCAGCTATGACCAAACTCCTGTTCTGCTACAACATAATGTCCCTGCTCTTATAATCAATAGTGCAACCAATGCAAGTGTTCCATATATCTTCTTAACTACCCGATTAATCTGTCCTGCCACCTCAGGAATTTGTGGACAAGCTTTCTAAGATCCCTCTGTTCCTCTGCATTTCCTAGTGTCCTGCCCTTCCGAACTTTAAGTAATTTTGTCAAATATGATTTCCTATTCGCAAAACCATGTTGACCTTATTTGACTGAGTTAAACTTTTCTAAGTGTTCTGTTTTCTCTTCCTCAATAATGGCCTCCAGAATTTTTTCACTGACTGATGGGTGTCTAACCAGCCTATAATTTCTGGCTTTTATATCTCCACATCCTCTTTAACTTGGATGAATTTAATGGTTTTTCAATCTGCAGGAACTCTCCTTGAATCTAGAGATTTTAGAAACATTTTGACATGCCTTTGCTATCAGCAGCATCTGCGAAGAGGGAAACTAGATTGGCATTTTGTACACAATATTACTGTTTTTCAGAGGTTCTGAAGAAGAGTCATATTAGACTCAAAACATTAATTCTGTTTCTCTCTGCCTGACCTGCTGAGTTTCTTAAGCACTTCCTGTTTTTATTCCAGATTTCCAGTATTTTGCCTCCACTATCTCTACAGGGACGTCCTTTAAAATCCTTAGATACAGGCAATTTAGTCCTGGCAATTTTGGGGTCTTCAGTCTCATTACTTGTCAAGTACTTCTCAATTTGGGATAGAAACTATTAAAAGGCTTTTTTCTTTTATTAGTACCTTGCTTAACCGATATCGTTTGGATGTTTATAATGCCCTTCACCATGAAGACAATACAAAATTTGGTTTAAATTATCTGCTATTTCCCTGTTCTCCATTATCAATTCCCCAGTCACATCCTCCAAGGGTTCCACACTCATTTTAGCTTCTCCCTTTCTTTTCGTATGCACACAGAAGCTTCATTGTTTGTTTTTATATTTTTTGACAATTTACTTTCACAACAAATTTTCTCCTTCTCTATTAGTTGATTTGCCAACTACTGTTAGTTTCTTAAAAAATCTCAATCTGTTGGCTTACCAATATTTTTTGCTGGTAGCATGCCTTAATTTTTGATTGGATACTCTCCTTAACTGCCCGTGACAACTATGAACAGTTCACCCTTCTCATCAAATCCTTCTTTTTGACTAGAATAAGTTATTGTTTCGAGTTATGGAAAACCTGCTTAAACATCAACCACTGCTCATCAATTGGCCTTACCTTTAGCTTCGTTTCCTAGTCCACTTGAGACAACTCTTTCTTCATACCTCTGTAACTGCTGTTATTTAAGTTAAGGACGCCTGTATGAGACCCAAGTTGCTTCCCCTCAAACTGAATTTAAAATTCTACCATGTTGTGATCACTACCCACTAGAGCATCTTTAATACAAGATCTCTTATTACTCCTACTTCATCACACATTACTCGATTTAAAATAGTCTGTCCAGGCAGGTAGTTCAGTGTACTGCCCTAAGAAACAACGCCTAATGCTTTCTACAATTTAATCTTCCATGTTATCCTTTCCCACCTGATTTGTCCAGTTAACATGCAGCTTAAAAGCATTCATGGCAATTGCAGTTTTCTTCTTACAAGCCTCCATTGTTTCCTGATTTCAACTTTGTCTTACACTGAGTCAATTCCTGGGACATATAGACAACTCTTAGCTGTGGTTTTCTTATCTTGCTATTCCTCACTTCCATTCAACTGATTCCACATCATGATCTATGCATATATATCGCTACTTACCATTGCACTGACAACTTTCCATAATGAACAGCACTACCCTTCTTCACTTTCTTTTATACCCATTTATCCAGAATACTGTATAACCTTGAACTTTGAATATTGAGTTCCCAGTTCTGCTCACCCTGCAACAATTTTCCATAGCACTACCCTCTCTGTTATAGCTTCAAAGTCATATTTATTTCTGTTTCTACTATCAAGTCACCTATCTTGTTACAAACACTAAATCATTCAGATAAATAACCTTAAGCTTTGACTTTTTAAACCATAGTTACTTACTCTCATTCTAATTTCTGCTACACTGTTTTGCTTATATTTTCTGCCTTTTCCTTTACACTTTGATTTTTGTTTGCCACATTGATGCTCATTTGTGTCTTTTTGATTTTTAAATTTCCCCTAAATTGAACCTCCTCACCACTCCACTAATTAGTTTACACTCTATGTATAAATCTAGTTGTACAATTTGCCAGGAAACCAGTCTCAGCATGATTCAAATAAAACATAAACAGAAATTGCCGGAGAAACTCAGCACGTCTGGCAACTCACAGGAGAAAGCACAGCTGATGTTTCGGGTCCCATGACCCTTTTCCTGAACAAGTGATTCAAATGAAGGCCACCCCATCAACACAGCTTTCTCTTTCCCCAGTACTGGACCCAGTGTTCCATGAATGAAAACCCATTTCTCGGACACTAATCACTGAGCCATGCACTTACATCTCTAATCTTATTTACCCTGTGCAAATTTTGCTCAAGTAGTAATCATGAAGTTATGAACATACACACCAACAGGTTCAAGAATAGCTTCTTCTCTGCCATTATTAGACTGATGAATGGAATCTCTAACTTCAAATATTGTCGATCTTGTTAATGTTGACCTTGCTTTGTGCACCTTGTATGCAGTTTAATCTGTAAGTCTCTCTCTGTGTAGGCACACTATGCACTGTATGTCCTTGCTTAATATGATCTGCCTTTACTGCTCACAAGCAAAGCTTTTCACTGTACTTAGGTGCACATGACCACAGTAAATCAAATCAAATTACCTTTGTGGTCCTGTTTTGTAATTTAACTTCAAGCCGATTGTAATCCCGTAACAGAACCTCTTTCCACTTCCAACCTATGTTGTTGATACTTATAAGGACCACAACTTCCTTTCCCACCGCAGTTCCCACCGCAGAATAGATCTCCTTATCTTAATACCAAAAACTCCCAGGTGTAACTCTTCCTATGAAATTTTTACCCACTATTTTGTAATCTTTCTTCTCATTTCTCCCACTGAAGTGTGGCTCTTCACAATTCTCAGTATTAAATTTCACCTGTTACAAGTTCACCAATTCCACTAGTTTATCTATCTCTTCTTCAAGTCTATCCTATCCCATCACTGGTCCCAGTATTTTAATGTTTTGCTCTATCGTGACCTGTACACCCATGTCCAAGTCATTAATGTAGTTGTAAAGGACACCATTCTACACTGGGCTTGAGTCCGAAAAACAACTATTCATACTGCTTCCTTTTCTTCTGCACTAAGACAATTTTGTATCCAAGATATCAACATCCCTTTTATTCCCTGGGTTTCAAATTTGCCAGCACGCTTTTATGTGGCAGTTGACTGTTAATTCAAACCCACATCATTGTTGCTAAAAGCTCTTCCACCACCAAGTTTAAATTGACTGGCTTATGGTAGTGAGAAGATGTGAGGGAGTGGAAATCCTGTCAAATGCTTTGTTCTAAAGGAACAGATGGATATTTAATGCAGATCAGATAAGCTGCTTCGTATTCTAATTCTTAACCATTAATGTTTATAGAATGGACACAATGGATGCAAAACAGTGAAGCAGAGAACAATTGAACAATTTCACTAAGTTATTAAGTGGCAGTTCCTTTGTAACATAATGGAACTTGATGAGAACGTTCTGAGAAAGGGCATCGTTCAGGTAATGCAAAGTATAAGTTGTCAGAATTGTTGGCAGTTCAGCAAATGACGTGAACAATCTCTATTCCTTGTATTTTGAATATACTGTCGTTTGCATTGTAAACATTCAATTCAAATTTTGGAGAAGAAATAGTTCTGAAATAGACTTACAGTAATAACAATGGTGAAGAATTCAAAGGAAATTTTACTTGATTCAGAACATCTCCTTGAATTACTTGGTAACATTGGCTTGAAATGCAAAACAACACCTCTGGTGCTGAAGCAAAAAAAACAAATTGAAAGCCACAATAAAAGCTTGCCTTCAGAAGATGCAGAACAGAGGACAGAAATGTTAAAATGAAAAAAAAGGTAATGACCTCACCTTCAGTTTAGTTTTGAGTTTGAAGGTTGTCATTTTATATTTAATGATTTCAGAAAGGTTATGTAACGCTTTTATAGAAAAAATGAAAACTGGCATTTATGTAACACATCAGCCATCCTCAGGATGCCCCACAAGTACTTTACAGCCAGTAATGATCTTTTTGAATTGTAGTCACTGGTGTAATGTGGGAAATTGAAGTATCCAGTTTGTGTGCAGAGAAGTCCCATAAACTGTAATTAGATAAATCATCAGATCATCTGCTGTAGAGGCTTAAATATTGGAAAACTGCCAATGTAACAGCTTTATTTAAAAAGAGAAAAATACATGAAAAGGTAACTACAGGCCATTTAGCTTAATATCTATTATTAGAAAATGTCAGAGTCTATTATAGATTATATAATAGCAGAGAATTTAGAAATCCATAACATGAACAGGTAGAGATAACAAGCATGGGGCTGGATGAACACAGCAGGTCAAGCAGCAT
>JAHRHZ010000049.1:26658282-26756087 GCA_024137785.1 Ginglymostoma cirratum
ATGCTGCTTGACCTGCTGTGTTCATCCAGCCCCATGCTTGTTATCTCGGATTCTCCAGCATCTGCAGTACCTTTTATCACATGAACAGGTAGAGTCAATTTGGCTTCATAGAAGGGAAATCATGCCTGACAAATGTATTAGAATTATTTTAAGAGGTAACAAACAAGATAGATAAAGGGGAAGCAATGGATGTCATATCATATACTTGGATTTTCAGAAGGTGTTTGATAATATCAAACTGTAACCATGACCCTAACCCTAACACATTAGGCTATTTAATAAGATAAAGAGTCCATGGTGTCAGAGGTAGTATATCAGCATGGATAGAGGATTGGCTAACTAATAGAAGACAGAGTGGTTGGGATAAGGTGAACATTTTCAGGTTGGTAACCTGTACCTAGTGGAATTCCACAGGGATCAGTGCTGGGGCCACAGCTATTTATAAATGATTTGGATGGGAAAAAATGAATATAGTGAAGTTTGAGGATAACACAAAAATAGTCGGGAAGGCAAGTGGTGAAAATGACACAAGGAGTCTGCAAAGGGCTGTAAACAGGTTAAATGACAAGACAAAAGCTTCATGGGTGGAACGTGAAGCAGAAAATTATAAGGTTATGCATTTTAGCAGGAAGAATAGAGGAGCTGAATATCATTTCAATAGAGAAATATTGCAGAAAGCTACAGAACAAATGGATTTGATAGTGTTCATCCATGAATCACAAAAAGCTAACATCCAAGTACAATGGGTAACTGCCAAAACATATAGAATGCTGGCCTTTATTTCAAGGGAATGGAGTATAAAAGTAAGAAGGTTTGGCTAAACTGGTACAAGACTCTAGTCAGATCCTAGCTGAAAGATTGTGAACAGTCCCTTATCTAAGGATAGATGTACTGGCAGTGGAAGCAGTTGGGCCCACTGAATATAGTAGTGCATTAATTTGTTCTGCTCTGATTTGGTTATTGAATTTGCAATAATTCTATATCTGAGGGAATGTTTTCTCCTGATATGCTGGCATTGTTTTTTCTGCTTGGATCTTCTCTGATGTTAAATCTGGTAGGACATATTGTATCTTTTTCCAGACTCCTTCATGTGTTGACTAAATTTATTACAGTTAAAATATTTTAACCTGTATAATTTCAATTTGCTTCAAATATGATACTCTGTAAGTTCTTCTTGTATTTAGGAATACTTTGAAGCTTGCTAATGTATTTGCAGCTTTTTCTTTACTTATCGGTCTTTGTTAAGTCTGAATCACTGTTGAACTATGTCAAATTCTTCTGAATAAGTTGGATATTATTCTGTGGTGATTTATTATTTCTAGCTCTAAAATGTTTTTTCTTGTAAAACACTTGTACTTCTAGAAAATTAGTGCTTTAAAATTCTGTACTGTAGCAATATTTTTCTAATAAATTTTTAAAAATTATTTTAAATATTTCAGAACTTGTCAGTTCCATTAAATACTTTATTCTGAAGTATGAGGAGATCTTCCCAGTTTTAGCGACCAAAATGGAGGAGTTTCGCTTTTTCTAGTGTCCTGGAAAACTTCCTACTGTCTTGAACAAAATTGAGGATTTGACCCTTTTTATTTTCTGGGAATGATTTGCTCCTTATTTTCTCAACAAAATTGCACTGTTTTCGACATTTGAATATATTCTGATTTTTAAGAAAGCTTTTTTTTTGTCACAAAAATGCTTTTTTGGTTTAAATCTTTTTCTGACTTCAGCTTATTGCAGTTGAATTGGCCTGTATATCCCAATGGTCAGATAGCCATTGCAGCAGCATGGAATGGAGTCAAGCATCAGGACCCTGCAGAACCCCAAATTCCACAGGCTCCACACTCCTCTAACTGCAACTCTCTTGATCCCTTAAATGTCCTGCACCCTGGACCTCATACCCTTTGCCAGCACAAGTCCAACACCCCAGGACCGACACTCCATCTGACATCTGGCCTAAGGACCAAACATACCCCAAATTGTCCTAACAAGGCCGCTTCACAAGTCCCAACATTCAACCCACAATCCCTCTTCCCCCAATATGTTATCCATCAACTCCAACACACCCAGACATCCCTACTGAATGACAATTTATTCTGGGAATGTCGCGTGAGTAAAATGATGGATAGGAGTATAGTAGATAATTAACCCAGCAAATTTGATAAGATTCAGCAAGAAAACATGCTGGCCTCATGGCAAGAGCCTGTCCAACAAAGTCAGCACAACTTGCAATTAGCTAATAAAAACTTATACCTCAGTACATGAGGTATTCCAGTGGGCCATGTGCAATATACAAGATAGTATGGAGGGTGTTTCAGTTTTCATCCATTGGACTACTGAAGCTCAATATGACAATGGAGTATTAACAAACCGTCTTGTTAAGTCACAGGGTGTTGGGTTGACACTCATCAACAAGTGACACTTCTCCAGGTCAGTGATCGGGTTCTTGGGCCATATGGTTCAGGCAATGGAAAAAATGGCAGACCTACAAGAAACAGAAGCCATCAGGACCTTTCCAACATCCAAGAATGATACAGAACTCCAGTGATTCATAAGAGTAGGAAACGAGCCAGAGAAACTCTTACCTCATTTCAATCTATATCCCAATCTATATTTAATATCCCAACAATTAAGGAGAGTCAGGGGGCAGAGTTGAGTATGGTAGGCATTACAAAAGAGAAAGTGCTAGAAAAGCTAAAAGGTCTGAAAATTGATATATCTCCTGGCCCCGATGGGCTACATCCTAGAGTTCTGAAGGAGGTGGCTGAGGAAATAGCGGAGACGTTGGTTGTGATCTTTCAAAAGTCACTGGAGTCAGGGGAAGTCCCAGATGATTGGAAAATCGCTGTTGTAACCCCCTTGTTTATGAAAGGATCAAGACAAAAGATGGAAAATTATAGGCCGATTAGCCTAACCTCGGTTGTTGGTAAAATTCTAGAATCTATCGTTAAGGATGAGATTTCAAAACTCTTGGAAGTGCAGGGTCGGATTAGAACAAGTCAGCATGGATTTAGTAAGGGGAGGTCGTGTCTGACAAACCTGTTAGACTTCTTTGAAGAGGTAACAAGTAGGTTAGACCAGGGGAACCCAGTGGATGTTATCTATCTAGACTTCCAAAAGGCCTTTGATAAGGTGCCTCATGGGAGGCTGCTAAGTAAGGTGAGGGCCCATGGTGTTCGAGGTGAGTTACTGGCATGGATTGAGGATTGGCTGTCTGACAGAAGGCAGAGAGTTGGGATAAAAGACTCTTTTTCGGAATGGCAACCAGTGACAAGTGGTGTCCCGCAGGGTTCAGTGTTGGGGCCGCAGCTGTTCACTTTATATATTAATGATCTGGATGAAGGGACTGGGGGCGGTCTGGCGAAGTTTGCTGATGATACGAAGTTGGGTGGACAGGCAGGTAGTACGGAGGAGGTGGGGAGGCTGCAGAATGATTTAGACAGTTTAGGAGAGTGGTCCAGGAAATGGCTGATGAAATTCAACTTGAACAAATGCAAGGTCTTGCACTTTGGAAAAAAGAATACAGGCATGGACAATTTTCTGAACGGTGAGAAAATTCATAAAGCTGAAGTACAAAGGGATCTGGGAGTGCTGGCATAGGATTCTCTAAAGGTTAACTTGCAGGTTGAGTCCGTGATTAAGAAAGCGAATGGAATGTTGTCATTTATCTCAAGAGGGTTGGAATATAAAAGCAGCGATGTGCTTCTGAGACTTTATAAAGCTCTAGTTAGGCCCCATTTAGAATACTGTGTCCAATTTTGGGCCCCACACCTCAGGAAGGACATACTGGCACTGGAGCGTGTCCAGCGGAGATTCACACGGATGATGCCTGGAATGGTAGGCCTAACATACGACGAACGGCTGAGGATCCTGGGATTGTATTCATTAGAGTTTAGAAGGTTGAGGGGAGATCTAATAGAAACTTACAAGATAATGCATGGCTTAGAAAGGGTGGACGCTGGGAAGTTGTTTCCGTTAGGTGGGGATACTAGGACCCGTGGGCACAGCCTTAGAATTAGAGGGGGTCAATTTAGAATGGAAATGAGGAAACATTTCTTCAGCCAGAGAGTGGTGGGCCTGTGGAATTCATTGCCACGGAGCGCAGTGGAGGCCGGGACGTTGAATATCTTCAAGGCAGAGATTGACAAATTCTTGATCTCGCAAGGAATCAAGGGCTAAGGGGAGAGTGCGGGTAAGTGGAGTTGAAATGCCCATCAGCCATGATGAAATGGCAGAGTGGACTCGATGGGCCGAATGGCCTTACTTTCACTCCCATGTCTTATGGTCTTATGGTCTTAATCAATGCACCTCTCAGGCACGTTCTGAAGCCAAATCAGTTGTGGTGGTGGAATGAATATCAAAAAAGCGAATTGGACTGAATGAATGCAATGTTCAATTTTCCCACAATGCTTCCATGTTATTGTTCAGAGCTACCAGCTATAATAGCAGCAGGCACCTCATCCGCAGGCCCAGGTGAAACCTTATTTCAGATTGAGCATGAAGAAAGGATGTTCCCAATTGCAGGGGAATCCAGAACCAGGTGTTACAGAGTCAGAGTGCAGGGTAGGCCATTTAACTCATATACACAACTCTGCGAGGGTCTCTCTCTCTCTTCCTCTCTCTCAATAACAACATACCTTTGTACCTTGGCTATAAAAGTCTTGAAGTGTATAACCTAGAAATATAGGAGCAGCAGTAGGTCATTTGCTCATTTGATTCCACCATCCACTGTGATCATGGCTGATCATCTAACTCAGTACTTTGTTCCCACTTCCTCCAGATACCCTTTGATTGATTATACTTCAGAACTATATTTAAATCCTGGAATCTATTCAATGTTTTGACCTCAAACATTTTCCGGGGCAGACAATTCCACAAATTAACTACACTCTGTGTGAAAGTATTTCACCTCATTTCTGTTCTAAATAGCCAATCCCGTATTTGTAAACTGTGACCCTGATTCTGGACTTCCCAGACTTCAGGAACATCCTACCTGTCTTTATCCTGTTGGGTCCTCTGAGAATTTTATAGGTTTCTATGAGATCTCCCCTGATTCTTCAAGAGTCCAGCAAATATAGCCCTAACTGATTCAGCGTCTCATACATCATATGTCAGTCCTGCCATTATAGGAGCCAGTCTGGTGAACCTTTGTTACACTCTCTCCATAGCTAGAACATCCTTCCGCAGACAGGGAGACCACAACTACACACAGTACTCCAGATGTAGGCTCACTAAAGCCCTGTATGAATGCAGCAACACATCCCAGTTGCTGTACTCAAAGCTTCTCATTATGAAGACCAACATGCCATTTACCTGCTTCACCACCTGCTGCACCTGCATAGTTACTTTTAGTGACTGGTGTACAAGGACATCCAGCTCTCATTGCACCATCCTCTTTCCCAATCTATTACCATTCAGATAATAATCTACCTTCTTGTTTTGGTTACCAACATGGATAACCACACATTTATCCAAATTATACTCCATCTGCAATTCATTTGCACTCTCACTCAACTTGTCCAAATCACACTGAGTCATTTCTGCATCATCCTCACAGTTTACCCTCCCACCCAACTTTGTGTCATCTACAAACTTAGACATATTACATTTGCTTTCCTCATCTAAAATATTGACATATATTATGAATAGCTAGGGGTCCTTGCGGTACCCCACTAGTCACTGCCTTGCAATTAGAATAAGACCTGTTCATTGCTACTTTTTAATTGCTGTTTTCAAATTATTTTTCTATCCATGTCAATACACCGCCCCCAGACCAATGTGCTTTAATTTTACTTGATAATTTCTTTTGTAGGAATTTATTGAAAGCCTTTCTGTTCAAGTCCATGTAAACCACATCCACTGGCTCCCCCTTATCAACTCTACTTGTTACATTCTTCAAAAATTCTAGTAAATTTGTAAATCCATGCTGACTCTGTCTAGCCCACATGTTTGTTTTCCAAACCTTCTGCTAGTAAATCTTTTACACTAGTCTCTAACATTTTCCCAACTAAAAATGTCAGAGTAACCAGTCTATAATACCATGCATTTTGCCTTTTTTTTTACCTACAGGTATTGGTGGAAGATGGCATTATAATGTCATTCATACAGGCACTTTTTGCAAGTTGCCCTTTTATTTTGTAACAGAATTTATTACTAGACTGCAAATAATGGGCAAATGTTTTCAAAAAAATAGTAGTTGCATTTAATCATCCACATTTTCATGATATCAAAAAAATGATTTCGATCCAATTAGGTGGATTTTAAATTAATTTTAAAGTGTATTCACAGCAATGTAGCCAATTTCCACAAACAGCAATGTGATAAATACCAATTAATTCCCAGTTCATCACAAATGACGAATGAATTAGATTTTTAAAAATCCATAGAATATCTATCATTTACTTTATTGGAATCACTACGGAGGAACTCCTGCTGGTACTAAGACATACTTTAATTCACGGTTGGTCTGCTGTTTTAATCTTTTTCTCATTTTTGGCGAAAAACCTACAACTTATTTTGATTGTGTCTTGGACTAATTTGCTCTCAAGTACAAAGATTACAGATTGGCATCAAGCCTAAATAATGCAATTTTGCTTGTTAATTATGTACATACTGAAAATGTGATGCAAACTGAAAATTAATGTTAAATACCAGAAGCAGAATATAGAGACACAGAGCCAACAATGGACTAAAAGAGATATGACTGGCAGTAAGACATATTAAAGTGGTATAACATTCTTCCTATTGTAGTGATAATATAACTTCTGTAATACCACAAGTTTCAATAGGACAGTCTATCAGTTGAGTCTGAAATTTCTAAGGAGTTGTCATCAACCTAAACTAAGGAACTGGATAGGTGGGTGAGGCGTAGGGGTGAGTGTGGGAATAAATTGGGTTATCCATCCTATGCCTCCTCTTTGTTGACCAATCACCCGCCTGCTCAGAGGCAAACCCTTTTTTTGTGATCAGGTCATGGGCCCTAGTTTTTTTCTCTCTCTAGCGGTTTTATTAGTTAGATCTGCTGTTTAGCATTTTTGAATGATCATTTGTTTCCATTTATCATTTAAACAATCAATGTATTGTTTGGATTGTTTTCCCCAAAATAGATGTTTACTGTTGTAACAAATATAATGAAATTTAGTCTCTAGCCCCTTCAGTGAGAGCAGAATAGAAATGTATCCCCCGCTGATGCAAAAAGATTGGATAAACCCAGGGTGAATGATGGGAGTTATTCTATGCAATATTAAGAACATTGAGTCAATACTTTTTGACAGTATTCATTATTGCATCATATTGACAATGGCTGTAACACCTTCTTTTAGAAATTATACTTTAAATGGAGGAGAGAAGAAAAAACTTACATCAAATACTAATATTCCAAAATGCAATTCCATACCCTAAGAATTTAATAGATGTTATAATAACAAGCAGCTGGTTTTCTGTTTCTTTTTCAGTTAATTTTTTTTAAATGCAGGGAGATTTAATTACTTGTGTATTGGATACAGCTCATTTGCTCTTATTGGCAGTGCTTTTGCTTCAATACAGAATAACAGATACTAATATGTGATAAATAACAAAGGAGAGTTGTTTTAATGCCCAGCCCTTTAGTTCTAAGGTGGGCTTCTAGCAGATGTTTTTTATCTGTGGAATGCAGTATCTTTCAACATTTATAACTTCCTGATAGCTATTCATTAATATGTTAAAAAATTACTGCAGTTGAAAAATTCAGTTTTGTGATATTGCAAATTGCCTATTTATAAGTGTATCAGATAATGAAATCTGAAATTTGATTTTAAAAAGATCAACTTTTAATTATAGTGACTGTAATGCATCAGACGCTATATCGTAGTAAGCGGTAATGAAGTCCTGTAGTTCAATGACTTACAGCAGATCAATACAGATGTAAAAATTAACTAATATCTGTGCAGGCTACTGTAAAGCAACAGATAAATTCAGCCATACTTTGAGTTTGACTGAGATATAATTTTTAGCACCCTCTTTTATAAAATTGGAACTTCTTCCAATGTGATTATTTTTAGCTTATAATAATAGAATATAGAATATAGAATATAGAATAGAATAATATATTATAGAATAATAGAATAGTAATCCAAAGTCATGGATTAATTAATCAAAGAATGTGAAATGAAATTATATCTTTAGAGATCCGGAATTTAGTTCATTTTAAAAAATTCAAGAACTGTAAAGAGGTTGGTATCCATGAATGTGCCCATGGGGCTGCTTGATCTTCGTAAGACTCAATTGATTCAAGACCAAATGTCCAGCAATATTTGTTGTTCATCCCTAATTGCCCTAAACAAGGTGATGGCGAGCTGCCTCCTTGACTCAGGTCAGTCCAAATTGTTATATGTACTGCTGCTGAGAGGGTAGTTCCATGGTATTGACCCAATAAAAGTAAGAATGCTAATATACTTCCAAGTCAAGATGATGTGTGGCTTGACAAGATCTTGCAGGTGGTGTTCAAACATTCAAACATACAAACAAGTGTAGGCCACTCAGCACTTTGAGCCTGCTTCCTACATTCAATAGGATCATGCCTGATTTGATTTTAACTTCTACTGTACATCCCTACATACCCTGATAATCTTTCATCCCCTTGGTAATCGAGAATCAATCAAACTCAGCCTTAAAATTATTTTTAAAATTTGCAGTCACTGCCTTTGAGGCAGGGATTCCAACGATCTCAAACCTATGACAGAATTTTTCTTCCTCATCTCTGTCCTAAATAGGTAACCCCTAATTTTAAAACTGAAAGAATCATCCTTTCAGCACCCTGACGCTTCTTTTTTTACCTAATCTTCTTCCTGCAGACGGCAGTGGAGATGGTGACGTCATGGAGGAGAGCATGTAGAGCAGGACTCTTGATGAGGTGGCGACCTGGTTTGGCAGTAAAACCAGGGACTCCTGGCCATAGTAGGCCCGGAGCCAGGGACTCCTGGCCGCAGTAGGCCTGGAGCCAGGGACTCCTGGCCGCAGTAGGCCCAGACCCACGGAGCAGTGGAGCTGGTGGGTCCTGTTACAGGGTGAACGAGGGTCCAGTACAGAACCTGGCATCGACCGCCCATTGGCAAGGTGGGCTCAGTGACAAAGAGATGGCACCTGAAGAGTGGCAACTCTGACATTGCTGGGTCCAGCACAGGTGGCAGAGGGGTGGCGGCGCGGTGTTGTTGGTCAGCCAGCTCACGGCTAAGGACTCACGGGAGCATGGCAGAATGAAGATGGACTTCCTTTCAGCTAGAGACAGTAGGAACTGCCGATGCTGGAGAATCTGAGATAACAAGGTGTAGAGCAGGATGAACACAGCAGGCCAAGCAGCATCAGAGGAGCAGGAAAGCTGACGTTTTGGGTTTTCAGAAGGGTCCAGACCCAAAACGTCAAGCTTTCCTGCTCCTCTGATGCCGTCTGGCCTGCTGTGTTCATCCAGCTCTACACCTTGTTATTTCTTCCTTTCAGCTATATCTTTTTATTCTTAAAATTTTAGAATACTGCCGGATTGTGGCAACAGTTGAAGCTTTTCAATATATTTTACCGTGTTGTTCATGGTAGCATACAAGTGACAATAAATCATCTTTCATTCATCCATTGAAGCACCCTCAGAATCTTAGACATTTCAACTAAGTTGTCTCTGAATCTTCTAAGCAACAGAGGAATAAGGCCTATCCTGTCCAGCCTTTTGTCTTAGGCCAACTTGTCATTCCAAATATTAATCTAGTAAACTTTCTCTGAAATGATTCTAACAAATTAACATACCGTGACTGTATACAGGTGCAATCAGGTTAGGGTTAGATGCAGCTCACCAATGCCCTACATGCCTAGTAGAATTCAATTCATCCTACAATAAAACATAACATTTTATGCTTTAGGTATAAAACAGTGTGGAGCTGGAGGAATACAGCAGGACAGGCAGCATCAGAAGAGCAGGAAAGCTAATGTTTCCGTCCTTCTTTCTGAAGAAGGGCCCTGACCTGAAACCAAAAGAACTGTGGATGTTGCAAATCAGGAACAAAAACAAAGTTGCTGGAAAAGCTCAGCAGGTCTGGCAGCATCTGTGAAGGAAAAAACAGAGTTAATGTTTCGGGTCCGGTGACTCTTCCTCAGAACTGAGCAACTTTGTGTTTGTTCCTGACCTGAAACGTCAGCTTTCCTGCTACTCTGATGCTGCCTGGCCTGCTGTGTTCATCCAGTTCCACACTGTGTTATCTCTGACTCCAGCACCGGCAGTTCTTACTTTCTCTGTGTGAGTTATAACCACATTTTATGCTTTAACCAGCTTTCCTGGTTACTTGCGGTACCTGCAGAATAACCTTTCCCAACTCATGCTCTCGGACATGCATCACAACGTTCTGCAACCTCTCACCATTTTGCTAATATGCTTCTTTTTTATCCTTTCCGCCAAAATGAACAAGTTCATACTTTCCAACATTATACTCCATTTGCCAGATCTTTGTCAACTCATTTAACCTATGTAGATCCCTTTGGAGGTTCCTTATGTCCTCTTCACAACTCACTTTCCTACCTGTCGTTATGTCATTAGCAAATTTAGCAATCATTGCTTCGGTCTCTTTATCCAAATCATTTGTTTTATATTTTATATTTATGAATTGGAAAGGGTTGAAGACCCAGCACTGACTCCTGTGGCACTGCACTCAGGATACCCTTCCAACCTAAAAAAGATCCATTATTATAACTCTCTGCTTCCTGTTAGCCAGCCAATGTTCTATTCTTGCCAATATGTTACCCCCAACACGATGAGATTTTATTTTAAATAACAAACTTTAAAGTGTCACCTTATCAAATGCCTTAAAGAAATCTAAGTACTATCTACACAGTTATTTTTTCAAAGAACTCCAAAAAATTAGACATGATTTTCCTTTGACAAAACCATGTTGGTTCTACCTGATTACCTTGAACTTATCCAATTGCCCAATTATAATTTCTTTAATAATTGTTTCTAAAATTTTCCTCATGACAGATGTTAGGCTAACTGACCCCTAATTTACTGCTTTCAGCCTTCCTTCCCTTTTTGCATAAAGGAGCCATATTAACCATTTTCCATTTTAAAAAATCTTCCTGAACCTAACAGGTTTTGCAACACTATCAACTATCTCACTAGCTACTACTTTTAAAATCCTACGATGAAATCCATCAGGACCTCAGGACTTACAACTTGAAATTCCAACAAATTACTCAGCACCAGTTTCCTGGTAATTATAATTTTCTTGAGTTCCTCCCTTCCTTCCAATTCCTGATTTACAGCTACTTCGCTAACATGCCTTCAATCCTCTCTAATGAAGAATGATGCAAAACATCTGTCATCTATTTATCCTCCATTACAAATTCTCCAGACTCATTTCCCACAGGGCGTACACTTACTTTGTCAAAACTTTTCTTTTTTTACATATCCGAAGAAACCTTTCCTTTTTATTTATATTTTTAGCTAACTTTTTACTGTACTCTAATTTTTCCCTCACTAATCTTTTAGAAATTCTTTGCTTTTCTCCATATTCTATTCAATCTTCTGATCTACTAACTATCTTTGCAGAATTACATGTCTTTTCTCTGTGCTCGATACTATCTTTGACTTTTTTATATAACCACCAGAAGAAGCCAGGGCATGAACGGGCACACTTAGGCTTTTCTTTCACATTTCAGCATGGCGAATGATGGTGGGTACATATAGCAGCGTTATATTCAGTTCATTCTAAATTTGCAAATATTTTACATCATTCAATGTTGAAAATATCTCCTGCCAAATTCAGCAGGAAACCAATCAGCTGCAAATGACCTGATGTATTCAGATCACAGAACGTGTTGAGCAATAATTTTGCATTGTTTCATGCAAATACTCGAAAGCAAGTCAGATTTATGTACCACCAAGCCAGGATTTAATACTGTATCCATTTAAATTGATAGAAGAATGTAAGAGAACAACAAATTTTAATGGAATTTAGTTGAACCCGCAAGAGCAGGAAATGTTGCATGTTGGGGTGACTTAATTAGATGAAATGTTAAACTTTGATTTCCTGGCAGCCGGGTAAAATGCAGTGATAAAGTCTGTGTCATGTTTGGAGCATGTTTTACATCAGCCTGTGACTGCTCTAAGATTGTAATATATTTGCATACCATGAATACTCATTAACATGAAATTCTTCTCAATAAGCTAAAAGTCAGTTGCCCAGGCAGTTCCCATTTGTTTAAAGATGGCATGCACCTATTGTGTCAGAGGTCAGTGCTTTTCCTTGTGGAGCTCTGCAGCATGAGGGAGGGGAACAGAAAAATGGCAGCTCATCTGGAGGCTCAGGTTCGGCAAGAGTGAGTCAGTGGTGAGTCATTTTGTGGAGTGATATGTCGTTTTGGGGACAAGGGAATGGAAGAATGAAGTGGGAAGGGCCTGGTGACCTAGTTTTGGTGAGATATGGGGGGCTGCCAGTCAAAGTATTAAAATAAGCGGTCAAAAGTCAGTGCCTATAATGTGGAACACTTGAGGACATTGATTGGCAGAGTCCTTTCATGGCTTTAAGTTCACCTACAACATTTCATTATCCCTGCTGAGAGTGACCTCGGACAATATCCTCTAAAAGGCAAGTTCAACCATGTCCCACAGAACAGAGAACATCACTGGCTTTTAATATTAACATTCAATAAAGAGTGAACGTAAAAGCCCAACACTGTATCTTCCATCATAAAGGAAAATTCCCTAAATCCCCTGTCAGCATTCATGCATGCCAAGGTGTGCCAATACATTTAGCTCTCTGACTAAACTAGTCTTAACAAATAGCATTGACGCACACAAGAATAAAATGAAGCAAACTCTGTATCAAATATTTGCAAACAACATTTAATTTGTAAAAACATCCATGCCATCTTTGTGATCTCAAGACTCTTTTAATGTCATTGGTCAGAAACATTGTGGCTTTGATGTAGAACCTTCCTGTTGGAACACCAGGCTCTTTAATCAACTTCCTGGAGATACAATATTGTCAGCTGATGGCGAGTTTCATTGATGAGAATCTTCCCCACTGTTGAATCAAGTGTTTAGCATGGACAGCACTGGCAATTAGAATTTGAATTCTAGTGAGAAAAGGCAAAACCAGTGAAAATAGGTGGTACAGTTCCAGTTAGAACAATGATGCATTCACTCTTACTTTATCCATACTCCCAGGGTCATTGGTGAGGTCACTTCCATAAACAATCCTCATTTCACACCGTCAGAGGCATCCCATACTATCCAAGGCCTAATCATTCAATAAAATAATTCAGAGCCATAATAGTCAAATCCCTTCATGATTGGAACTAGATATTGTGCTATTTCACATCCCCTTCTGAGTAATTCTCCAGTTTTCCAGTGAGTGGACTGGCAACAGTCCAGAGAAATGTGACCTGAGGCAAATTGTCAAGTTTAAGTCTTGTCTTTTCTTTCAGCAGAGCCATCCTTATTGCCTTGTTTCCTGGATGGGAAATTAGCAGCTGATCTCTGACACAGCTCCACTTATGATGTGAGGCATTCCTATGTAGAGTTGTTAAAGAAGTTGCTATTACTTCCTAAAAATTATCCCTTTTAGTTTTTAAATGATTGAGACCACTTTGGTATCATAACATGACTTCTTTTGTATGAAACAGTGTGGTGGAGAGGCGTTCTTGCAAGGTTGAGGAAGGTATCCTCTTTAAAAATTACTACACAGATCTCCTCCATTGACTTTGATGTTCGCCGCATTTCGCTATCTCATATGTAGGTAAAAGCAGAAAGCTCTGGCTAAGTGCTCCACAAAAGGCTCCTAACTTTGCATTCAAGTCCTGTCGTGGGAAATACTACAAAGGTAGTTGCTACTATTTGCAAATAAGATAATCTCATTAAAAAGTAATGAGTTTTCCTTATAATTCTATTGACCATTAGCTTTGAAGAAGAACCTGTTATTGACAAGGGGGAGGTGAAAAGAAAATGCTGAGGGCCAAGAGTCATAAAGATAGAGAGCAATCAAACCATTAGTTCTTATTGCTGACCCAAGGAGGTTTTGTATTGCTTTGTCCCACTGGCAGCGTAACAAATACTGGAACCAAGTTGGCTATCTGTTTGTATAAGGGGCCGAGTCACTATCAAAGTAACAATTGATCTCAATTTTTCTCCAAGCAGCATCTGATCACATAAAACAATCAGCAGATGTCAGATTAACATCCAGCTAATGACTGATATCAATCACAATCTGCAAAAAATAATTCATTCTACTCTCCAAGTATGACTACCTGAATTGTCCAGCAATGGCAATACATTTGAATGGTTGCCTGGAGACCTCGGCTGCGTATTTCCATTGTTTTGTAATATTACTGTTGTGATATTTAGGGACTAAGACAAGAATAGGCACCATGAAATATTTAGAGCAACATGCATCATTTTTGAATTGATCGTCAAAGTTCTGAAGTAGGCTTTGTTTAGCTGAAGAAAACGTGAGAGAGAAGGTTGCACTATAATCCAGCAATAGTCCTAAGAGTTAAAGTGGGACACTAAATATGACATAAATCCTGCAGTTAGGAAAGGATTAAACTTTATACTTGTCGAAGATGAAGACAAAAAAGAGGAAGCTATTCATCTGTAAAGGTAATGGTAATATCTTGGACTAATCCAGAAAACTGAACTCATGTTCTGAACTCCCATCTTGGCAATTGGTGGAAATTCAACATTTTAGAATTTACTTCATTTGTGTTGTGTGGATCTCACTGGCCAGACCAGTATTTATTGCCCAGTGGGTCGTGAAGAGTCAACCAAATTGCTGTGGATCTGGAGTTACACATAGGCCAGATCAGGTAAAGATGGTAGTTTCCTTCCTTAAAAGACATTAGTGAACCAAATGGGATTTTCCTGACAATCAGCAACAGTTTCATGGTCATCATTAGACTTAATCCCATATTTTTTATTAAATACAAATTCCATCATCTGCCATCGTGGGATTTTGAACCTGGATTCCCAGCACATGACCTTAGTCTATGGATTAATAGTCTAGTGATGATACCACTAGGCCATTAGCTCACCTTGTTATACCTAAAAAAAAAAGTTCTGGCAGAGTCTTTGCAACCTCTGAACAAGGTGACCAATGGCAAGTCAATTTAAAAAATATCACAAGGCTGGGAAAATTAGATTTTCAACTGTGAGAAAATAAGCATCCAATTTTCTGTGCAAGGTTTAATAATTAGATGAGAATCTCACTAGTAAGCATTGAAAGGCCTAATTGCAAGCACTTATATTTCATTATTATCTATTCCAACTTCACTTTAATGCAAGTTGCTATTCTCTCACATAGCAGAAAGATAGAGCATAAAGAATAATAATACCCAACATGAAAGTTTGAGTGGGTACCTGTCAGTTCCAGCTTACAGCTTACTTCTCTAGTCAGATTTTCCCAACATCTTAAGGCACGCTCCATTGTCAGTGACTGTACGCATTCCCTCCATCCATGGAGGTTGGCACCGGACTTGAACCAACCTCAACACATCATATTGGCACATCCTGAGTCACATAATACAGCTCATCGCTTCTAAACATCACTTCGGAGCTCAACAACACCATTCGCTGCAATGTTGCTACTGACAAATTTGCACACCGGGTCAGGGATCCATCTTATGTGTTGGAATGGATTGGGTTTCAGAATGTGAAGCATGCTTTCATAACATTCACTCACCTTGCACTGACTTGCATCTCTGCTGTGTTTTATCTTGCTGTTTCTTTTTGTGCATTGTGGCATCATTTAGAACCTACAGGCTTACTGAACTTGCCTTGCAAAGGTATTGTCTTGCCTTTCAGTGCATATACAAAGTCAGAAGCCATGTCATGTTCAGCAGTGATCAGCCAATGAGCTGTACATCAATGACACAACTACACCATGCGGCAGCAACTGTTTTGGATACTGTTGGGGGGCGGGGACCTACCAAGGGAAGGCCATGGCAGACAGGTCTCTGGCACTGAGCCTGGCCCTGTGGCACAGAAGGGAAGTGGGGAGAATAGGAGAGCAATTGTAATGGGGCATTCAATAGCAAGAGGCACAGACAGGCGGTTCTGTGGACGCGAATGAGATGAATGGATGGTATTGTTGCCCCCTGGGTGCCAGGGTCCGTGACGTTTCGGATCGTGTCTTCAAAATCCTTAAGGGGGAGGGTGAGCAACCAGCAGTCATGGTACACATCGGTACCAATGACAGAGGTAGAAAAAGGACTGAGAATGTGAAAAACGAGTACAGGGAGTTAGGTTGGAAGCTGAAGTCCAGGACAAACAAGGTAGTTATCCCTGGATTACTACCAGTACAATGTGATAACGAGGTAAGAAATAGGGAGACAGCGCAGCTAAACATGTGGCTACAAGGCTGGTGTAGGAGGGAGACCTTCTATTATGTGGATAATTGGAGTACATTCTGGGGAAGGTGGGACCCATATAGTAAGGATGTGTTGCACCTGAACCGGAAGGGCACAAATATCCTGAGAGGGAGGTTGGCTCGAGCTATACGGGATGGTTTAAACTAGATTGGCAGGGGGTGGGGAACCGGATTTGTAATTCAGAGGATGAGGTATTCAGCCTTCCAACAGACACAACAGGGAGTGAGGTTGTTAATAAAGAAATGCGGTCGATGGAGCATAATTGCGGACACCAAGATGGTTTGAGGTGTGTATACTTCAATGCTAGAAGTATCAGAAATAAGGCAGATGAACTTAGAGCATGGGCTGGTACTTGGAACTACGATGTTGTGGCCATTACAGAAACTTGGGTAACTGAGGGACAGGAATGGTTGCTGGAAGTTCTGGGTTTTAGATGCTTTAAAAGAAATAGGGAGGGTGATAAAAGAGGCGGGGGAGTGGCATTGCTAGTCAGGGCTAGTACAGCAGCTACTGAAAGGCAGTTCGAGAATGATATGTCCACAGAGTCAGTTTGGGTTGAGGTCAGAAACAAGAAAGGAGCAATCACTTTGTTGGGGTTTTTTTACAGACCCCCTAATAGTTGCAGAGAAGTGGAGGAGCGGGTTGGGAGGCAGATACTGGAAAGGTGCAGAAGTCACAGAGTTGTAGTCATGGGTGACTTCAACTTTCCAAATATTGATTGGAAACGTTTTAGTTGTAATAGTTTAGATGGAGCAGATTTTGTCCAGTGCATTCAGGAAGGATTCCTGACACAGCAAGTAGATAGACCAACACGAGGAGAGGCCACTTTGGATTTGGCTCTTGGCAATGAACTGGGCCAAGTGTTAGACCTGTTGGTAGGAGAGCATTTTGGCGGTAGCGATTATAACTCTGTTACTTTTACAATAGTCATGGTAAACGATAGGTACATACAGCAGGGTAAGGTTTATAATTGGGGGAAGAGTAATTATAATTCTGTTAGGCAAGAACTGGGTAACATAAAATAGGAACAGATGCTGTCAGGGAAGAGCACGATTGAAATGTGGAGATTGTTTAAGGAATGCATACTGCGTGTGCTCGATATGTTTGTCCCTAGCAGGCAGGGAAGGTCTAACAGCTGGTTAAGAGGAAGAAGGATGCTTAGATAAGGTTTAGGAAACAAGGGATGGAAAAGGCTTTAGAGGGATACAAGTTATCCAGGAAGGAGCTGAAGAAAGGGCTTAGCAGAGCTATAAGGGGGCATGAGAAAACTTTGGTAGATAGGATCAAGGAGAACCCAAAGGCTTTTTACACATACATGAGGAATAAGAGAATGACCAGAGAAAGGGTAGGGCCGATCAAGGATTGTAAAGAGAATTTGTGCATGGAACCTAAAGATATAGGAGAGGTCCTTAATGAATACTTTTCTTCGGTATTCACAACTGAGCGGGACCTAGTTATAGGGGAGGACAGTGTGAAACAGGCTGGTAGGCTAGATGAGGTAGATGTTAGTAAGGAAGATGTACTAGGAATTTTGAGGAACTTGAAGATGGATAAGTCCCGTGGGCCTGATGGGATTTATCCAAGGATTCTATGGGAAGCGAGGGAAGAGATCACAGGCCCTTTAGCGATGATATTTTCGTCCTTACTGTCCATGGATATAGTGCCGGAAGATTGGAGAAGGGCAAACATCATTCCCTTGTTCAAAAAAAGTAATAGGGATAACCGCGGAAATTACCGGCCAGATAGTCATACATCAGTGGTGGGCAAATTATTGGAAAGGGCTCTGAGAGATAGGGTTTATGATCACTTGGAAAGGCACAGTTTGATTCATGATAGTCAGCATGTATTTGTGAGGGGTAGATCATGCCTCACAAACCTTATTGAATTCTTTGAAGAGATGGCCAAATACGTGGATGAAGGTAGAGCAGTGGATGTGGTATACATGGATTTAAGTAAGGCTTTTGTTAAGGTTCCCCATGGTAGGCTCATGCAGAAGGTAAGGAGGCATGGGACAGAGGGAAATGTGGCAGTTTGGATTCAGAATTGGCTGACCCTTAGAACACAAAGGGTGGTAGTGGACGGAAAATATTCAACATGGTGCTCAGTTACGAGTGGTGTACCACAAGGATCTGTTCTGGGTCCTCTTCTATTTGTGATTTTTGTAAATGATTCGGATGAAGGAGTGGAAGGTGGATTAGCAAGTTCACAGACAATATGAACGCGGGTCGAGTTGTGGACAGTGTGGAGGGCTGTTCTAGGTCACAAAGGGGCATTGATAGGATGCAGAGCTGGGCTGAGAAGTGGCAGATGGAGTTTAACCCTGAAAAGTGTGAGGTGATTTATTTTGGAAGGACAAACTTGAAAGCAGAATACAGTCTTAACGGAAAGATTCTTGGCAGTGTGGAGGAGCAGAGGGATCTTGGGTTTCATGCCCCTAATTTCCTGAAAACTGCCACCCAGATGGATAGAGTTGTTAAGAAGGTGTATGGTGTGTTAGCTTTCATTAATAGAGGGACTGAGTTCAAGGGCCGTGAAGTTATGCTCCAGCTATACAAAAGACTAGTTCGGCCACATCTGGAATTTGTGTCCAGTTCTGGTCGCCTCATTACAGGAAGGATGCAGAAGCGTTGGAAAAGGTGCAGAGGAGATTTACCAGGATGTTACCTGGAATGGAGGAAAGGTCTTACAAGGAAAAGTCGAGAGAGCTAGGGCTTTTCTCTTTAGAATGACGAAGGATGAGAGGTGACTTGATATAGGTGTACAAAATGATCAGAGGTATAGATAGAGTGGACAACCATAGACTTTTTCCGAGGGTGGAGGCAGCTGTTACGAGGGGGCATAGTTTTAAAGTGAGTGGAGGTAGATATAGGGAAGACGTCAGAGGTAGGTTCTTTACTCAGAGAGCGGTTGGGGCATGGAATGCATTGCCAGAGAGGCTAGTGGAGTCGGGCTCACTAGAGGCATTTAAGTGGCTATTAGATAGGCATATGGATGATAGTATAAGGTAGTGGTGGAGGTTAGACAGACCTTAGGATTAGGGGAAAAGTTTGGCACAACATCATGGGCCGAAGGGCATGTACTGTGCTGTACAGTTCTATGTTCTACGTTCTATGTTCTAACTCCCCACCTACACTAATCTTTACTGGCTCCATCCCCACCTCTTTGACCTGTCTGTCTCCTCTCCACTTATCTGCTCCTTCCTCCATCTTCTATCCGCCTGCCCCTCTCTCTCTCCATTTATTTCAGAATCCCCTTCCCCTCCCCCATTTCTGAAGAAAGGTCCAGACCCGAAACGTCAGCTTTCTTGCTCCTTTGATGCTGCTTGGCCTGCTGTGTTCATCCAGCTCTTCACATTGTTATCTCTGCTGTTACTGAGCATTGATTGTGAAGGAAATGGATAGTTTTCGTTGTGCTGCCAATCAAGTGGGCTACTTTGTCCTGAACAGTGTCAAATTTCTTTAGTGTTGTTGAAGCTGCACTCTTTAAGGCAAGTGGGGAGTATTCCGTCACACTCCTTGACGCAATACTATATATGTGAATACTATACTGATAGTGCAGTATTGCAAATCATAACCAAACAGCGTCGTCACTGACTAATAAAATTGTTAAAGATTAAAACAGAGATGTTATGCTGTACATTAACAAATGCCATAACCGTAGTTCCTTTGGATTTACACACTTTTCTAATTGTGCTGTGATGTTTCTGTGCTATTTTCAAGGATTATATAGAAAAGTGTTCATTTAAAAAGGATGTAGTCCATTGCTGGGATAGATTTTAATGGTTTGAAAATCATTTGATTCTAGTCATACCAGTGTTCAGTATAGGCAAGGTGGCTTGGTCTATTTTTAGTATAAATGAGGAGGCTCTAAAAAGAAAACTGGATTAAATGACAAAAAGTGATATAATTATAAAATTAATGAACCTCAAATTGATTTGGTTATTGATATAATTTTTCATGTTTTAGTCCCAAATGAATGAAATGTAATAGGAAGGAAGTGGAATTTTATGACATTTTATTCTTTTTCAGGAGCAAGGTTCTTTAATTTGAGATTTAGCTGAACGTGAATTATAATCTTGCTTCGTGCTGCTAAATTTAGCTAGATTTATGATCTATCATAGTCTATGTCTAAATACTTTATAATGTGACAGGCAAGTTAGCTTGTGTTTTCTTCATTGCCTATTCCTTTTCTCATGCATTGTGATTTCTGTACAGTGCAAGTTCTTTCTTCAGGCTTCTTGTTTCTTTATTCAATTTGAGGTAACTATTGCTTCACAATATCAAATTTGCATAATTTTCAGGGCCAGAAGTACATGACTAGATGAAATGTCAATGTACTGTTTTACAGTAGTTTGAATTCTAGGCATCTAAAAGTTCCTGTTGTTTTATTGCTTTCAGTGCTATGTTGCTTCAAGGAATAGATATGCTGACAAACCAAGGACCAGAATGAAATCACATGACTTCCTAGCATGTACATTTTGATGGTGCATACAAGAGAACATAGTTATCTCTTAGAGATAAAAGGTACTGCAGATGCTGGAGAATCCGAGATAACAAGCATGGGGCTGGATGAACTTCAAGTTTCCATCTGAGCTGTTACTTACCAACAGCACATGAAATGCAACATGGTGATCAGTGCTTGGAGTACTGCAACTTGCATAAACATGAGGTTAGAATAAATAATAATGAAATATAAGTGCTTGCAAATAGGCCTTTCAGTGCTTACTAGTAAGATGGTCATCTAACTATTAAACCTTGCATGGAAAATACAGGAGTAAATCATGCCTGAAGACCACACAAGAAAGCTCAAACATAGCTTTAAACTAACTGGAACACTTACACCGGAAAACGTATGCCTCCCAATAAAGAAATCACTATACAAATAGTGAGGAGATGACTTATAAATGAAAAGCTCAAGCTGCAATTCGAAACAGCATAGGTCAGAGTGTTAAATAAAGACTAAGTGGCTGCATGGCTGAAACTTCATTCATCATAAACAGATAGTAGCAAGATTATTTTAAATCACCTAAACATCTATGGCATTTTCAAAACATCAGAAGGCTGACTACTAAATTCCCCAGCATGAATTGGAAGGCTGCAGGTGTCCTGTCTGCATATAAACATTGTGAACAAAGGATAGAAATATCCTCTTTAGATTTACGTGTGTTAGAACCAGATAAGCAAGCAGTGAAATAAAGGTAGCCATTAAAAATGAAAGACTGCATGGAATCAATTTTCAGGGCTTACAGGGCAGCATTCTAACTTTCTGCTTCTCCCTATGATTCTGCAAAATTTTGCCCTACAAGCGAGAGCAAGGACATCACTGAATGTAAGATAACAAGGTGTGGGGCTGGATGAACACAGCAGGCCAAGCAGCATTATAGGAGCAGGAAAGCGTGACGTTTCTGGCCTAGACCCTTCATCAGAAAAAAAAATGCACATTTTTTTTCTGATGAAGGGTCTAGGCTATCTCTGCAATAATTTTGATCAGCGAGCAGTGTAAGGTTGGCGTGTTGCCTGTCTTGATGGGACTGAGTAGAGAGTAACCAGGTATCACAATCCCTGTGCCTATTGTCACGTCCAATTCTATTTTCCTTCTCTGTACCTCATGGATACAGAGCAATTATCAAGTCTTACAGACATAGTATTTGTCATGTTGGTCATCTATCATTTTAAAATATTGCCTTGGATCCAAGCACCTGCGTTTTCTTTCTTCTGCATAATATTTCATTCTCAATCATTTGTATCATAACCTAATCTTCCTAAAGGAATTATCCATCTTTACTTAACATGTAAGTATTTTCCTTACATATGATGTATGGAAATAAAAATCCAAATTGGATAGAGAATCTGAGAGGACAAAGACACAATTCATTAAAAATTGCAATGCATGGTAACAAAACCACTAAAAAGCAAACTAAGCATTAACGTTTAATCTGAGAGGGACAGGATTGAAAAATAGAGAAGTTATGCTAAGATAATAACGCACCTCAGTTGGATTACACATAGTGTGCAGTTCAATTCATCATTTGATAAAAAGATTCATAATTTTATAAAATAAAATGCATCTTGTAAGTCATTCATCTCAGCTCCAGGACATCCCTGCAAGAGTTCCTCAGGGTAAATATTTTCTAATCAAATTGTTCACGCAGATTATGACACAGCGCTGGAGCATGTGGCACTTAAACTCCATATTCCTAGCTCAGAGGCAGGGGCACTATCAAAAGTCCTTCCTCAAGGCAGTGTTCTAGGACTAAACATTTTAGTATTTCATTAAGGGCCTTCCCTCCATCATAAGGTCCAAACTGGGATGTTCGCTGATGATTGCACAATGTTCAGCACCACTTACAGCTCTTCATACACTAAAGTAGCCCATACCCAAATAGAGCAATATCCGGACAATATCTAGGCTTGGGCTGATAAGTGACACTTAATGTTTGTGCCACATAAATGCCAGGCAATGATCATTTCCAACTAGGCTATCTAATTATCATCCTTTTACATTCAATGATGTTACCACCACTGAATACCCCACTATCAATATGCTGGGGGATAACATTGACCAGAAACTTAACTACAACAGCAGGTTAGAGACCAGGCATCCTGCAATGAGCAACTCACCTCCTGACTCCCCAAAGCCTGCTCACCATCTACAAGCCTCAAGTTAGAAGTGTGATGGAAACCTTCTCACTTCCTTGGATAAGTACAGATCCAACAATACTAAGAAGCTTGACACCATCCAGGACAAAGCTGCCTGCTTGATTGGTACCATGTCTATAAACTTTCTTTCCCTCCACCAGCGACACTCCATAACAGCAGTATGTACAATCCACAAGATGCATGGCAGAAGTTCACCTATCAAAGCCACCACCAATACCATTTAGAAGCACAAGGGGAGCAGATATATGGGAACACCACCAACTGCAACTGGGGCCTCAGCTATTTACAATCTGTATCAATCACTTGGATGAAGGCACTGAATGCATAGTTGCTAAGTTTGCTAATGACAACAAGATAAGTACAAAAGTAAGTTGTCAAGACAAGGTAAAATGGCTGCAAATGGACATAGGTAGGCTAAATGAATGGCCAAAAAATAGCCAGATGGGATATATGTGTGAGAAAAAGTGAACTTCTCCTCTTTGGCAGGAAACATATCAACTTGGTATACTATTTAAAAGGAGAGAGATTGCAGAACTTATTCCTACAGAAATATTAAAATATTCTGTTTCATGAATCACAAAAGTTATTATACAGGTAGAGTTAGTGATTAGGAAGGCAAATGGATTGTTGTTGCATATTTCAGGGGGAATGGAATATAAAAGTAGGGAAATTTTCATGAGCTGTACAGGGCCTTGTTGAGACCACATCTGGAGCACTGAGTACAATTTGGTTTCCTTATTTGAATGGCACATAATTGCATTAGAAACAGTTCAGGACAGATTCACTTGACTCATTCATGGGAATTAAGGCCTCATCTTATGAAAAAAGATTGAACAGCAGTTGGGCCTATTAGACTTTAAATGAATGAGAGGTGATCTTATTGAAACATCTAAGATCTTGAGGGACCTTCAAAATATGAATACCGGGAGGATGTTTTCTCAAGTAGGGGGAGACTAGAATTAGGGGATGCAAATTAAGGCATTTTTAAAATGTAAAGTTTCTTTTTAATGACAGAGATGGACCTTTTTTTTTCTCAGAGCATTCAGTGATTCGTAGAATTATCTTCCCCAGGAAACAGTAGAGGCTAAGTCATTTAATTTATTCAAGGCTGAGTTGGAAAGGTTTTTGATAGATAGCAGAGTCAAGAGGTATGGGGACCAAACAAGAAAGGGAATTGCCATGAGCTTATTGAGTGGTGGAGCAAAATGAAAGAGCTGAATGACTCCCTCCTGTTCTTAAGCTCACTGTACCTATGTCCTGTATTCCTAAACCTGTCTCAAGAGGACTAGAAAATTAAACACGAAGTGTATGCTTCCACTTATGGGAAGTGAAAAATTAGAAGCCAACAATAGAAGATAGTGACCAAGAAATCCATTAAAGATTTCACAAAAAATTCTACATTGAAAGAGTGGGGAGAATGTGGAACATACAACAACAGAGAGTAGTTCAGGTGAATGATATTAATGTGTTTGAGGGATAACTAGAAAAGAATGTGAGGGTGAAGAAAATAAAGGGTTAGAAAATGTTTAGGAATGATAGATAAGGAAGAAATCCAAATGGGCCATTGAAGCTGGCATGGCAGCGTCAGAGGAGCAGGAAAGTTGAAGAAGGGTCCCGACCCGAAACGTCAACTTTCCTGCTCCTCTGATGCTGGTGGGCCTGCTGGTTCCTCCAGTTCCACACTGTGTTATCTCTGACTCCAGCATCGGCAATTCTTACTATCTCTGATTGAAGTGACATGGTCTGGTTAGGCAGAATGAATTTTTTTTAGCTGTATGTTCTATGTAATTCTATAAATATAATTAACAAATGCTGAATATACATGGGTTAGTCAACAATTGTAAAGAACAAAGTTAGGGCAATATTCCCAGTGTCATCCTTCACTTCAATTGAAAATTAAAGGACTAGAAAGGAAATTAGAACAGAAGGATTTTGCATTTATATAGCACATTTTGTGGTCTCAGAATGCCACAAATAACTTTTAGCCAATGACATGTTTTTGAACTGAAGTCACTGTTGCAAGATAGAATTGGAGAAGAAAAGAAAAATGTGGAGGCAACATTTGGTCATGAATAATCATTCTGTCATCATAAGCAAGTTACAAGACCTCACTAGCACACTCTGCCCTCTGTCAGCGCCTGCAGCTGACTGCTGTTATCACTCTTTAGATTCAGATCTTCCTGTAAATTGTCACACTATCTTAGCTTTGGTATTCCAAGTTATCTTATCCAATTTGGGCTCGTTCCATCAATTTCTGGCTAGTATTTCACCAAAGGGCACATATGCCTTTGCCATCACTATCATCTCACTGAAAAATGCATATTCAGTAAACAGACTGTAGCTTCTCGTTAACTCATTGCTAAGAAATCTATCTTGCCAAGTGATACTTTGAAATATTCTTGCGTGACAAATCAAACTCTGCAGTTAAAATGTTGTTATTCCGTAACATTCTCGAAGTAGATGGGGAGAGATGCTCAATCAAAATTTGACACAATCAGATTAGCTATGTCAAGCCAAATTTTAGCAGAATATAAAGCACTGACTGATGTGATTGCATCAGGAAAGTGAGGTTAAAATTGCCCATCTACCTTGTCTCCCTTCACATCAAGTGTTTGTCTCCCTTCATACAACCATTCAAACTACTTGCAAAGTATATAGTGCCGTATCTCTTGCAGCCACCATTCTGCGATTTGTTTTTGTTTTGTCGGTCTGCATTCTGAGTGGAACAAAGTATTGCAGAGGGCCAAGCATTCTTCTGATTAATGTTACTGAACAGTTATTGATACAGCTACCCACAAATTCCAGTGAAAGCTGTTTGTGAATTTGACACTAATGCCATGTGAGTGACGGTTCTAAGGTGAACAGAAATGAGTTGTGGATGTGGAGGCGAAGCTGTTGTTGACATCAGTTCTAATTACACCCTCAGTCTTTTTGATTGTCATAGCTTCCCAGTGACAAAATGGGATTGTTGAACACCATGTATCCTCTGGAAATCCTGAAACAACATCAAGAACAAGTTAAGCATTTTTTTTTCTCTTTTTTTGCAAAGTTAGACAACTGTCGCTTGGAAGATAAGATTCTCCGTGACACAAAATAATTACTACCCTGGGTCATCACTGCCAGGTCTCCCTGGGCATGATAATGAAGTGGCTATGTTACTTGACAAGTAGCTTAGGTATCATAAGCTCAAAACTTTCTACAGCGAGTTATGCTACTGGTTTTGATAAATCTGATCATTTGTAACATAGCAACAGGAAAATGAAGAGATGACAAGGTGTAGAGCTGGATGAACGCAGCAGGCCAAGCAGCATCATAGGAGCAGGAAAGCTGACGGTTTGGGCCTAGACCTTTCTTCTGACCGAAACATCAGCCTTCCTGCTCCTCTGATGCTGCTTGCCCTGCTGTGTTCATCCAACTCTACACCTTGTTATCTCAGATTCTCCAGCATCTGCAATTCCTACTATCTCTGAAACAGGAAAATGAATACTGTTGGGTTGCTTAGATTCACATAAAGTTTGTATATCACTTTATCCAAGCCTGGCCTACTTCAGATGAAATGAAGATTCATCCTATGGTGATGAGTAGTGTAATCTATTGTATAAATAATATTCAGATTGGAAACTAAATGCAGCTATACTGTCATCATACAAATTCTGTAAGCTTTTCTTTTAAAACTCGTTCAGAAATCATGATGCGACTGAGCATTATACTCTGGTTAAAGGAGCAAGGAGTAGGTCCCAGATGACTTTTTTAAAATTGCAATCAGAGGGATTATGAGGGCATGAAAACAGAAATGGCAAATTAGGTAAAAGAACACTCAATGGAGATGCAATGGCAGACACTTAAGGAGATATTCCAAAATATGTTGAGAAGATACATTTTAACAAGTAAGAACAATTCAAAGGGAACAACCCAACATTCTTGGTGAACTAGAAATCTTAAAAACATAGCATCAAACTAAAAGAAAAACCAACAGAATTATGCAAAGTCAAGTCAAAAGATCAGAGTATAAAAGAAATCAACAAAGAATGGCAAATCAATTAATGAAAAGGTTAAAATAGAGAAAGAAGGAAGGCTGGCCAGAAAAGCAACAGATCTATAAATACTTACAGACAAAAAAATTAACAGTCAGTGTGGTTCATATAAAAAGACTAGAGAATTAATAATGCAAAATAAGGAAACTAAAGATGAAACGAACAGGTATTTTTTAACAGTCTTCACTGTAGAGGATATAAGTAACATCTCAGAAGCAGTGATAAACCAGGAAAAAGGGAAGAACCCAGGAAAATCATAATTATCAGAGAAGTGTACTGAGCAAATTGTTGGAACTGTGGGCAGACAGGTGGTTGGGTCCTAGAGATTGAAGAGAAGGTTTTAATTTTCCAAAATTTCCTTGATTCAGGGAATATCCCTTTAGATTGGAAATAGTGAATGTCACTCCTTAATTCAAAAAGGGAGGGAGACAGAAAGCAGGAACTTAAAAGACAGTTAGTTTAAATGTGTGAAATATTATTAAAGAAATTATAACAGGCACTTGTATAAGTTCAAGTGATCAGGCAGAATCAACATATTTTTGTGAAAAGATTGTCATGTTTGACCAATCTATTGGAAATTTCTTAAAAAGGTAACATGTGCTGTGGATAAAGGGAAATTGGTGGATGTACTGTTTAGATTTCCAGATGGCATTTGATAGAGGGTCACCTGAAAAGGGAAACTGCGGAAAATGTCAGGTCAGTGTGCAGGTGGTAGCATATAGGCATGGAAAGAAGATTGTCCATCTAACAGGAAACAGAGCATAGGAATAAAAGAATCCTTTTCAGGTTGGCAAGATGCAATGCATGGTGATCCACAGGGATTGGGGACTGGTACCTCAAATGTTTACCATTTATATAGATGACTTAGAAGAAGAGATAGAGGGTACCACTGTCACATTTGCTGACAGCATATAGATAAGTGAGAAAGATAAATGTGAAGAGGGTATAAGGAGCTACAAAAAGGTTGAATTAAGTTAGGTGAGTAGCAAAAGGTATAGCAAACTTACCATAATGTGGGAAAATGTGAAATTGTCAATTTTGGCAGGAAGAGGATAAAAGGAGCATGTTATTTAAATGGTGAGAGACTACCAAAATAGAGAGGAATTCTGGGCTCCAAGTGTGATCATAAGTTTAAGGGGGGAACCAATTAAATTGCAAAGTTAATCTAAAGGAGGATCAACCAAGGGAATTCACACGAAATGTAGAATGAGAGTTTGACCTCAGTCATTGTTAAGAGTTTAGAGTCCATTGTTAAGGGTGAGATTGCGGAGTACTTGGAAGTGCATGGTAAGATAGGGCTCAGTCAGTATGGCTTTGTCAAGGGGAGGTCATGCCCGACAAATCTGTTAGAATTCTTTTGACAAGTAATGAGTGAATTAGACAACGGAGAACCAGTGAACGTGGTCTATTTGAATTTCCAGAAGGCATTTGACAAGGTGCCATGCAGGAAGCTGCTAAAAAAGATCAGCGCTCATGATGTTAGGGGCAACATACTGGCATGGATAGAGGATTGGCTGACAGAAGACAGAGAATAGGGATAAAGCAGCCTTTTTCAAGATGGCAGCCAGTGACTAGTGGAGTTCTGCAGGGATCAGTGTTGGGCCCACAAGTATTCACGTTATACATTAATGATTTGAACGAAGGAACTGAGGACATTGTTTGCAGATGACACAAAGACAGGCGAAGGGACAGGTAGTGTTGAGGAAGCAGGCAGTCTACAAAAGGACTTGGACAGGCTAGGAGAGTAGGCAAAGATATGGCAAATGGAATACAATGTGGAAAAGTGTGATGTTGTACACTATGGTAGAAAGAATAGGTGCAGACTATTTTGGTAGGATTCAGTATTTTCTAAATGAGGAAAGACTTCAGAAATCTGAAACATAAAGAATCTTGGCAGTCCTACTTGAGGATTTTCTTAAAGTTAACATACAGGGTTAGTTGGCTGTTAGGAAGGCAAATGCAATGTTAACATTCATTTCAAGAGGTCTGGAAATGTACTGCTGAGGCTATATAAGGGTCTTGTCAAACTGCATTATGGAGCATTGTGAGCAATTTTGGGACCCGTGTCTAAGGAAGAACACGTTGGCATTGGAAGGGGTCTAGAGGACGTTTACAAAAATGACCCCAGGGGTGAAGGGCTTGTTGTATGAAGGGCAGTTGAGGACTTTGTGTCTGTATTTGATGGAGTTTAGAAGGATGAAGGGGATCTCATTGAAACTTATAGAATACTGAGAGGTCTAACTACAGTAGACGTGAGAAGACGTTTCCACTAGTTGAAGAGAATCAAACCTGAGGGCACAGCCTCAGAATGAAGGAACAACCCTTTAGAACTGAGATGAGGAGGCATTTCTTCAGCCAGAGAATGGTGAATCTGTAGAACGCATTGTTGCAGTGGTTTGTGGATGTTGAGTCATTGAGTGTATGTGATATAGAGTTAGATAGGTTCATGATTGACAAGGGATCCAGGGTTATGGGGAGAAGGCAGAAGCATGGGGTTGAGAAACATATCAGCCATGATCAAATGTTTGAGCAGACTTGATGAGTCAGATGGCCCAATTCTACTTCTATATCTTACGGTGTTTTGGGCTGGGTGGGAAAGAAAAATAAGAGCATTATTGTTGGAGATGCAAGAGAGATCCTGGGTAAATGGAGTAAATAAACACAGATGCAAGAGAGGAGTGATTTGGTCGAGTAGGATAATGAAGGATGGGAGCTGGGTATCAAGATTTGCGGAACACAATGGGCTAAATTGCAGACCACCTTGAGGAGGGAAAAAGAGCAGTGAAACTGAATGAAGCAATGTTGTAGGTGTAAGGAAGAGGCTGGGTGTAGAGATCTAAGTGGGAATGCGATCAGTGGGAAGAGCAGGAATTTCCAGGGATATAATGTAGGGGCTGATAGTCAAATGGAGAGATTGAAGATGGACAGAGCAATGGGAGATGAAAAGAGAAGGCTATCAAATGTTATGATAGGAAGGAATATACTCAAAAAAGGACAGGGTAGAAGGTAAAGGACTCAAAAGAAACATTTATCTCCAGCATTTTGTGCCAAATCATCTTCCAAGTGAGTGCAAAAGGGAGGTGCCCAGATTTATTTGTTTATGTTTAGACACAGCTAACAATTCTCCAAAAGAAACAATCAGAACTGAATGTCTCTACACAGTTAGATTCGCCATCGTTGCCACAACCTGCAAGCAGGTTTGTAGTCATTAAGTTTGGGAGGAAGCTGAAGATCATAACACAATTGAAATTATTCACCAATGGCATCTTTCAAAGCTCAACTAGGGACACGTGTGGTATCTGCTAATCTATAGCCTACAAGTGCATTCAGGAAGTTACCAATGTCATTTACAGGAAAGCAGTTCAGTTTGACCAGTTCACCACTGACCCTGAGGGCCAAGCTGCCTGAACCGGAGGACTTGCAGCTATTGCCAAGTTCCCTCAGGTACAATGGGCTATTGACTGCACAGAGGAGGTGCTCACAGCTCGCTGGGCATCATCCAGCCAGCTCCCTGAACAGAAAAGGATTTCATTCCTCAATGTCCAGGGTGATTGTGACTACAGGTTACAATTCCGACAGCTGCTACCAAGGAAGCTGTCACAATACATACATTCTGTACAGCTTCCAGGTTCTACTTCCAACTCTTCAACTCCCTGCCTTCATGTTATCTCCAGAGCTGGTTTGTAGGTGAGAAGCATTACCCCTACAGAAAGCATGCCTCACAATGCCTGTGCAAAACCTTCAGACTGATGGTAAACAGCACTGCAATGCAGTGTTTTCATACACTCAGGCTGTTGCTGAACAGACAGCTGAGTTTCTGAAGATGTACTTAGAACATAGAACAAAGAACATTAGAGCGCAGTACAGGCCCTTCGGCCCTCGATGTTGCACTGACCTGTGAAACCAATCTGAAGCCCATCTAACCTACACTATTCCATTATCATCCATATGTTTATCCAATGACCATTTAAATGGCCTTCAAGTTGGTGAGTCTACTACTGTTGCAGGCAGGGCATTCCACGCCCTTACTACTCTCTGAATAAAGAACCTACCTCTGACATCTGTCCTATATCTATCAACCCTCAATTTAAAGCTATGTCCCCTCGTGCTAGCCATCACCATCCCAGGAAAAAGGCTCTCACTGTCCACCCTATCTAATCCTCTGATCATCTTGTATGTCTCTATTAAGTCACCTCTTAACCTTCTTCTCTCCAACGAAAACAGCCTCAAGTCCCTCAGCCTTTCCTCATAAGACTTTCCCTCCATACCAGGCAACATCCTGGTAAATCTCCTCTGCACCCTTTCCAATGCTTCCACATCCTTCCTATAATGCGGCGACCAGAACTGCACGCAATACTCCAAGAGCGGCCGCACCAGAGTTTTGTACAGCTGCAACATGACCTCATGGCTCCGAAACTCAATCCCTCTACCAATAAAACCTAACACACCGTACGCCTTCTTAACAACCCTATCAACCTGGGTGGCAACTTTCAGGGATCTACGCACGTGGACACCGAGGTCTCTCTGCTCGTCCACACTTCCAAGAATCTTACCATTAGCCCAGTACTCTGCATTCCTGTTACTCCTTCCAAAGTGAATCACCTCACACTTTTCCGCATTAAACTCCATTTGCCACCTCTCAGCCCACCTCTGCAGCTTATCTATGTCCCTCTGTAACCTGCAACATCCTTCTGCACTATCTACAACTCCACCGACTTTAGTGTCATCCGTAAATTTACTAACCCATCCTTCTATGTCCTCATCCAGGTCATTTATAAAAATGACAAACAGCAGTGGCCCCAAAACAGATCCTTGCAGTACACCACTAGTAGCTGAACTCCAGGATGAACATTTCCCATCAACCACCACCCTCTGTCTTCTTACAGCTTGCCAATTTCTGATCCAAACCGCTAAATCACCCTCAATCCCATGCCTCCGTATTTTCTGCAATAGCCTACCATGGGGAACCTTATCAAACGCTTTACTGAAATCCATATACACCACATCAACCGCTCTACCCTCATCCACCTGCTTGGTCACCTTCTCAAAGAACTCAATAAGGTTTGTGAGGCATGACCTACCCTTCACAAAACCATGTTGACTATCCCTAATCAAATTATTCCTTTCTAGATGATTATAAATCCTCTCTCTTATAATCCTTTCCAACACTTTACCCCCAACCGAAGGAAGGCTCACTGGTCTATAATTACCAGGGTTGTCTCTACTCCCCTTCTTGAACAAGGGGACATCATTTGCTATCTTCCAGTCTTCTGGCACCATTCCTGTAGACAATGATGCCATAAAGATCAAAGCCAAAGGCTCTGCAATCTCCTCCCTAGCTTCCCAGGGAATCCTGGGATAAATCCCATCCGGCCCAGGGGACTTATCTATTTTCACACTTTCCAGAATTGCTAACACCTCCTCCTTATGAACCTCAATCCCATTTAGTCTCATAGCCTGTATCTCAGCATTCTCCTCGACAACATTGTCTTTTTCCGTTGTGAATACTGACGAAAAATATTCATTTAGTGCCTCTTCTATCTCTTCGGACTCCACGCACAACTTCCCACTACTGTCCTTGACTGGCCCTAATCTTACTCTAGTCATTCTTTTATTCCTGACATACCTACAGAAAGCTTTAGGATTTTCCTTGATCCTACCTTCCAAAGACTTCTCATATCCCCTCCTGGCTCTTCTTAGCTCTCTCTTTAGGTCCTTCCTGGCTAACTTGTAACTCTCAAGCACCCTAACTGAGCCTTCATGCCTCATCTTTACATAAGCCTCCTTCTTCCTCTTGACAAGAGATTCAACTTCTTTAGTAAACCACGGTTCCTTCGCTCGACCACTTCCTCCCTGCCTGACAAGTACATACTTATCAAGGACACGCAGTAGCTGTTCCTTGAACAAGCTCCACATTTCAATTGTGCCCAGCCCTTGCAGTTTCCTTCCCCATCCTATGCATCCTAAATCTTGCCTAATCGCCTCATAATTGCCTTTCCCCAAGCTATAACTCTTGCCCTGCGGTATATACCTATCCCTTTCCATCGCTAAAGTAAACGTTACCGAATTGTGGTCACTATCACCAAAGTGCTCACCTACCTCCAAATCTAACACCTGGCCTGGTTCATTACCCTGTACCAAATCCAATGTGGCATCGCCTCTTGTTGGCCTAACTACATACTGTGTCAGGAAACCCTCCTGCGCACATTGGACAAAAACTGACCCATCTAAAGTACTCGAACTATAGCTTCTCCAGTCAATATTTGGAAAGTTAAAGACCCCATAACAACTACCCTGTTACTTTCGCTCCTATCCAGAATCATCTTTGCAATCCTTTCCTCTACATCTCTGGAACTTTTCAGAGGCCTATAGAAAACTCCCAACAGGGTGACCTCTCCTTTCCTGTTTCTAACTCAGCCCGTACTACCTCAGTAGACGAGTCCTCATCAAACGTCCTTTCTGCCAGCGTAATACTGTCCTTGATTAAAAATACCACACCTCCCCCTCTTTTACAACCTTCCCTGATCTTACTGCAACATCTAAACCCCGGAACCTGCAACAACCATTCCTGTCCCTGCTCTACCCATGTCTCCGAAATGGCCACAACATCGAAGTCCGAGGTACCAAACCATGCTGCAAGTTCACCCACCTTATTCCGGATGCTCCTGGCATTGAAGTAGACACACTTCAAACCACCTTCCTGCCTGCCAGTACACTCCTGCGACCTTGAAACCTTATTCATGACCTCACTACTCTCAACCTCCTGTACACTGGAGCTACAATTCAGGTTCCCATCCCCCTGCTGAATTAGTTTAAACTCTCCCGAAAAGCATTAGCAAATTTCCCCCCCAGGATATTGGTATCCCTCTGGTTCAGGTGGAAACCATCCCGTTTGTAGAGGTCCCACCTACCCCAGAATGAGCCCCAATTATCCAGGTATCTGAATCCCTCCCTCCTGCATCATCCCTGTAGCCACTCGTTCAACTGCTCTCCCTCCCTATTCCTCGCCTCGCTTGCACGTGGCATGGGTAACAAACTAGAGATAACAACTCTGTTTGTTCTAGCTCTAAGCTTCCATCCTAGCTCCTTGAATTTCTGCCTTACATCCCCATCCCGTTTCCTACCTATGTCGTTGGTGCCTATGTGGACCACGACTTGGGGCTGATCCCCCTCCTCCTTAAGGATCCCGAAACCACAATCCGAGACATCACGGACCCTGGCACCTGGGAGACAACACACCAGTCGCGAGTCTCTCTCGTTCCCACAGAATCTCCTGTCTGTCCCCCTAATTATGGAGTTCCCAATGACTAATGCTCTCCTCCTCTCCCCCCTTCCCTTCTGAGCAACAGGGACAGACTCTTTGCCAGAGGCCTGTACCTCATGCTTACCCCTGGTAAGTCGTCCCCCCCAACAGTATCCAAAACGGTATACATGTTATTGAGGGGAACGGCCACAGGGAATCCCTGCACTGTCTGCCTGTTCCCTTTCCCGTCCCCTGACTGTGACCCATCTACCTTTTTCCTGTACCTGAGGTGTGACTACCTACTTCCATGATCAGGACAGTACAGGAGGAACTCTTTAGTACTCGCTGGACAACGTCTCCTGAATAGTGAGTTTCCTGTGCACTGCACAATCTAGCTCAATGCCAGGAACTTAGATGAGGGGGAGATAGAACAATCACCTTTCTCCAGAGATGAGGAAGAAGGGGAATCTGACAGAAATGCTTAGAGAGTGAATGCTGATATTAAGGATGCTGAGGAAGTCAGTACAGTGGTAAGATGAGGCAGACAGACCTGAAAAAAGCTGATAGCAGCTAGATTTAAGAACTGATGACATTTCATGAACATATGGGGACAGGCAGAAGTAATTGACAGTTGTGATGAGTAAGCCTTCCAGCCCTCAAGGGAAATCTTGTTTCATTATGGTGAAACTTTACATTGTTCTGCTTGTCATATATTGAGCACTTTTTTTTTGTACCAGTAAACACTTGTTTAGTTTGATAGCCAGAGCATCAGGATGGAATTCTGTTGTGCTGATATGAGAGTCAAGCTTGTGCCACATAAACCTTTGTTTGCAAGGGACAGTCAGCTATCACAGATAGGTAAAGGAGCCTCGCCATTCTGATTGACCGTTTATTTTATTCTCCTCCTTCTTCAGAGAGCTTCCTCCTTCCCAGATGAGACCAAGACCTTCAGTACTTTGCGCATCTAGACTGACCATTGACACTCAAGGCATTCAATAAAGGAATGCAGAACTCCTACAGAGGTGTCACCAGATTGTACAAGAGCACAGAAATGCAGAAAGTCATGGTTCATTTATTTACATCAGTGTTTCGTCATGATGACTTTTGTGGGTGTCCTGCAATGGTCCTGAGTCTTGAAAGTCCCGGTCTACTAGGGGTGGTCTGCCCAAGCACTGCGCAATCTCCTCAAACTGAGCTGATGCTAAATGTTCCACTGCTGACCTACGCAATGTGGTCAGCTTATTCCAGAGACTGGTCGCCTGCAATAGCCTCAGCAGGAGCCTGTTCTCTAGCAGGCCTCTGAGTGTCAGTTGGATAACAGTGCAGAGGTGTTAGAGGAGGATAAAAGAATAACAGAAGAAATGTAAGATATAGGAATGTTGGTGAATGGGAAGTTGGGGTTGTGTTCACAGGCTGTGCACTCATATCAGCTGACAGAGAGCCACACTCTGCAAAGGCTGCTTGTTTTGCCTTTTCTTCTCCTCTTCCTTTCCTTTTCCTCCACCTCCATAGATTAACGTAGCAGGAGGCCAAGGCCATGCCCTATGAATGGCAAGGTTATTGGGACATACTAATGTAAATCTTGACAGTCGCTTTGCTGAACAATGTAGGGCTCTTCCACCAGTTCAGAGCATGGACAGCCCTGAATAGAATGTACGCAGAAGAAGGTGGTTTCCATTAGTAGGAGAGACTAGAACGCACTAGACTAGGACGCACTCTCAGAGCGAAGGCACAACCCTTTACAACAGACGTGGGGAGGAATTTCTTCGGCCAGAGAGTGGTGAATCTGTGGAACTCATCACCACAGAAGGCTGTGGAGGCCAAGTCATTGAGTGTATTCAAGACATAGATTGATAGGTTCCTGGTTAGTAAGTGGATCAAGGGTTATAGGGATAAGGCAGGAGAATGGGACTGAGAAACATACCAGCCATGACTGAATGGCACATCAGACTTGATGGGCCAAGTGGCCTAGTTCTGTTCTGATATCTTATAGTCTTGCGGTCAGACCTATAGAATTGATTTTGTACATAACTGACTGGTTCTATCTCAACTCACGTGAAAGCATAGTTTGAATTGTATGCATTTTTATCACTAGATTGTGGGTTGTGCACTGAGGTATCACCTATGTCACCACAGTATAATCTTCATTGACCTAGAGCCACCTCTAGATTTTCATTGCAGTTCAAATGAGATGGCACACCAGGTGCCTGAAATTGAATTCACGCTGAGTGTGCCAGTTTTGGGGCATTAACCACATGATTCATTGTTTGGTTGGACACCAGCTGAAGGGTGAGGGAGTGAAGTCCCCTCTGCTTACAGCATACCTTAGAGACGATGTACAGTACCTGGAAAGCAAAGGGTATGCGGTCAGTGATGCCCTGCACCTCAGGAAAAGTTACAATCCTCATTAAGCCATGTGTTCACTCCATATCTGCTTATCTCTGAACAGGGACAATGAAATATACTCATTTCCCTTTGAATACAGACACCCTGTGACACTTCCATGTAGCATTGAACATCAAACTAAGAGATATTCTAAATTTTCATGTCCATCTGCCTTGGTGCATGTCTCCCTATAGGGTTGAAAACCCTCATGTGAGGATCTGATCTAACGTTCATTGTCAACATTTGCCAGGCCACCAGAGATAACTTTCATCTCTTCAAATAGTTTTACATCTACCCAGGACAGAAAATAGTTCTCCGGTTTAATAACTCTCCTGAAAGGAATGTCCTTAACACTGCCACACACCTTACTACAGCACTATCGTGTCAACATTGATTTTCCTGCTCAAGTATCTGGAATGGATCTCAAACCGACAATATTTCTAAATCAGAGTAAAGATTGCTATACACTGGGCCACTGATAGCACTAACAGGCAGCAGATTTCAGTGAACATGTATTTCAGTGAACTACATACACGTACTATGCTGAGGTTTGGGTAGGAAAAGTGCTTCCTGAATTCCTGAAGTGAACATGTCCTCCTGCTGACAGCCTGTACCCCTCTTTTCTCTTTTCTTCCAGCAGGTTTCTGTGCAGGTCCTCGGTTCATTCGGCCAGCCATGCCATATTCCAAAAAGAATGACTACTAATGGACAAGTCTGTGAGCAACTGCTTTGTGCTGCAGTCTGGAAGGCAAGGCAATTTACTTCAGCGCATCTCTCACCACTTCTAACAGGGTCTGGTGCTTCCCAGAGACCTGTGAAGTTGCTCAGGGCTTATGCAATTGTAGTAACAGTCGGTTAAAACCATCTGCAACCAACCTGAGTAATCGACGATCCCTTTAATATCCCTGTGGTAGGTTCCTTTCTGCGGCTGGATGCACGTTCAGCTAAGAATGATTAAGAGGCAATGTTAAATGCTGATTGACATCATAAGCTGTCTCTTCATGCTTTCAACAGAAGCTCATTGTGCATGACTAATGCCCTCACCAATATGCCATCTGGCTCAAATTCCACCAAAGTGTTCACACATGCCAAAGATGCCATTTTGGACGTCTAAAAGTAATTGTAATAATTATAAAATACATATCATACATCCAACTATTGCATGCAAATACCTTTCTTTCAAATTTTATTATTATGTTATTAACAATATTGATACATATTCATATACAAAGGCAGCAAATTTATTCTTTGCTTGGGATAATTTTGTTTTATAAATACTTAGTATTTCAACAATGACACAGTGCAAATAAGGCAATAATACATAAAAGCAATGCAATAACAGACACCATGCAGTTACTGAACTTCATAATTAAATATCAGAATTCGAATTGGGGTCAACCACCAATTTTAAATTTTTAATCGTTCTGTCTTCGATTCTGAGTCTAATAATTTATCTATGTCGCTGTATTTGATTGATGTCGATCTGGGTGCAGTCTCAGAGAAAGGTAAACAGACTCCACAGAAGGTGAATTGGGATAAGCATGATGAGCACATGTTTGGCTGAAACTTTCTGTCTTTGGCTAAGTGCAAATTGTGTTCAGTTTTTTGGACGATTTCTCGTCATGAGGCTGAGTACAATTTCTCACTGAATCTTAACAAACTCACCTCATTAACTAACCTCATTAACACTACAATGGTGTCCCTCATATCCGATTCTGTTCCCAATAACCTGGTCAGTGACTGAGCTCCTGACCTCATTACAGCCTTGATTAAAACATGGACAAAGAGCTGAATTCCAGAGGTGAGCTGAGGGTGACAGCCCTTGACATCAAGGTCCCATTCAACTGAGTATCGTATCAAGGAGCCGTGGCAAAATTGGAATCAATGGGTATCAGGGGCAAACTCTCTGGTGTTTGGAGTCACACCTGACACTTGGAAGGTGGTGCTGGTAGTTGGAGGTCAATCATCTCAGCTCCAGGACAGCTCTGCAAGATTTCCTCAGGGTAGCGTCCTAGGCCAAACCATATTCAGCTGTTTTATTAATGGCCTGCCCCAGCATAAGGTCAGAGCTGGGAATATTCATGGATGATTGCATAATGTTCAGCACTATTCATGACTTGTTACTTGCTGAAGCAGTCCATGTTCAAATGCAACAAGATCTGGACGATATCCAGGCTTGGGCTGACAAGTGAATAGTAACATTCGTGCCACACAAATGCCAGGCAATGACCATCGCTAATAAGAGACAATCTAATCACTGCCTTATTGACATTCAGTGTTGTTACCATCACTGAATACCTACTATTGATGTTCTTGGGGTTATTATTGACCAAAATCTCAACTGGACTTGCCACATAAACATGGTACCTCCAAGAACAGGTAAGAAGCTAGGAATGCTGTGGTGGGTAACTCACTTCCTGACTCCCCAAAGCATATCCAGCATCTACAAAGGACAAGTCAGGAGTGTGATGGAATACTCCCCACTCGCCTGGATGAGTGCAGCCCCAACAACACTCGAGAAGCTTGACACCATCCAGAATAAAGCAGCGCGCTTGGTTTGCACCACAAACACAAGCATCCACTTCCTCCACAACAATGCTCACTAGCAGTAGTGTGTACTATCTACAAGATGCACTGCAGAAATTCACCAAAGATCCTCAGACAGCACCTTCCAAATCCCGACTGTTTCTATCTAAAAGGACAAGGGCAGCAAATACATGGAAATACCACCACCTGCAAGATCCCCTTCTAGCCACTCAGAATCCTAACTTGGAAATATATCACCATCCCCTCCCTGTCGCAGGGTCAAATCCTGGAATTGCCTACTTAAGGGCATTGTGGGTCAACTTATAGAATATGGAAGGCAGCTCACCACCACCTCCTCAAGGGTACCTAGGGACAGGTAATAAAATAAAATCAGTTCTGAAGAAGGGTCTCTGGGCTCGAAGCGTTAACTCCGCTTTTCTCCACACATGCTGCCAGACCTGCTGAGTGTTTTTTTGTTTCTGATTTCTAGCATCTGCGGTTCTTTTGGTTTTTTGTTACAGGCAATAAAATGCTGACCAGGCAGCCCAAGTCCCATGAGTAAATTAAAAACAATACAACAAGCCATTTTAATTCAGCTACCAAGTTTGTGATCATTTTAATCTATCTCAGTTAATCATCTCAATTATCTGTTACATATTCTGGAAAACTCACTCCAATTAACATTTTTTAAACAAAAACAGAAGCTGCTGGAAAATCTCAGCAGACCTGGCAGCATCTGTGAAGAAAAATCCCAGTTAACGTTTTGGGTCTGGTGAGCCTTCCTCAGAAGCTAATCAGATGCTGCCAGATCTGCTGAGATTTTCCAGCAACTTCTGTTTTTGTTCCGGATTGACAGTATCCGCAGTTCTTTTGGTTTTTATTTAACTTCTTTTTTAAACTTGTTACATTGAACATGCACATTGAAAGAGATATGTAACTAACTGATCCATCAATGGGACTTTTGCAACTTTATTAGAATATTCATAGATTTTATATTCAAATATAACGTAAACATCAACTTTAATGGCATAGTAATAACTAAATACCAGTGTAAAAACAATTCCTTTTAAGGAGACCTCTTCAGATCGTTAAAGTTCTTGAAAGTAATATTTTCTTTCTGTTTCTCGATCCCCTGCTGAGGGAATTGAAAAACAATTTGTGCTTCCATCTACTAGTGTTGATCTTTAACTTCTTTCTAGGAAATATTTTGAGAATGATCCAGGCTCTCTCAGTCTCTAATTTTCCCTCATACAGTGGAACTGCTTTCCTGCACTCCAGTTCGCTTTATGAGACTGGAACTGATTCAGGGATGTGAAATAATGTGTGTCCTACTACTGCAAGATACAGCTCATTTATACATTCATTTCAGATTTATCAACCATTCTATTTTATGGCCACATTTTACCAACAATTCCTTTTAAGGAGACCTCTTCAAATTGTTAAAGTTCTTGAAAGTAATTTTTTCTTTTCTTTCTGTTTCTTGATCCCCTGCTGAGGGAATTGAAAAACAATTTGTGCTGCCACCTACTAGTGTTGATCTTTAACTTTTTTCTAGGAAATATTTTGAGAATGATTGAGGCTCTCTCAGCCTCTAATTTTCCCTCACACAGTGGAACTGCTTTCCGGCACTCCAGTTCTTTTTATGAGACTTGAACTGATTCTGGGATGTGAAATAATGTGTGTCCTACTACTGCAAGATACAGCTCATTTATACATTCATTTCAGATTTATCAACCATTCTATTCTCAGTCTGGAGCAATTATAAGACTGCTCACTCATATCTCTCCTCAATAAAAGGGCCACCCCTGTGAGTGAATGTTTGAACACATTCTATATTTTTATTCAATACCATTCACACTAAGCGATTATTTCAGATATGCTATGCAACAGCTTTCAAGATGATGGGTATAATCAGCTTAAAGATTTTCTAATTCTATAGGAAAAGGACATTGGCGGAAGGTTAATTTGAATAACATCATTTATACTTATTAACTGGGCCTGTCCTGTTTCTGTTTTAGACTAGAAAAATATTATCTTTTTTAATCACATTCTGTCATCAGGATGCAAAATTGACCTTTTCATTTTGTTGTAGGATGTTACTGCCACAGAGAATTGGTGAAGTGTTCCATACTTTTTGACACAGAGAGTGGTGCATATATGGAACAAGCCGCCAGACGAAATAGTGAAGGCGGTTACAATTACATCTAAAAGACATTTGGACAGATACATGAATCAAAATGGTTTACAGAGATATGGTCCAAATGCAGGCAAATGGGACTAGTTCAGTTTAGTAAACCTGGTCAGCATGGATGAGAGGTGAATCTGTGGAATTCATTGCCACAGAGGGCTGTAAAGGCCAGGTCCTTGATATATTTAAGACAGAGACGGTTAGGTTCTTGAATGTCAAGCAGATCAAAGGTTAGGGGGAAAGAGCGGGAGAATGAGGTTGAAAAACTTCTCAGCCACGATTGAATGGCGGATGAGACTTGATGGGCCAAATGGCCTATTTTCTGCTCCTATGTATTATGGTCTTATGATCTTTTGTATGAGTTGGGCCAAAGGGCCTGTTTCTATGCTGTATGTCTCCGTGAATCTATGACTCTATCTCATAGCATTATGACGAGCTATTTGTATATTAAATACATTGAAAAACTTTTGCAACAGCAATGAAATTTTGTGATGGATGTCACAATTAGAGACTGTACTGAAGTTAAGTTCTTTTGGTTTTATCAATCATACTATTTGAACTATCTTTTTGAACCATTCTAATTGTGACGAGGCTGTGGCTTTAAGAGGTTATTTTATCTTGTTTGTTTTTAAAGGACAGATAGAAGGAAAGGTGAAGAGCTGTCTGTACGAAAGTAAACAGCTCGTGAGGTCTTGGTTCTTTTTTAAAAGTTAGAATAATAGAAGCAGCCTGAACGGGTGTGGTCAAAATCCCACAGAACAAGGATCTTTAGTTTAGCTTTCAGCAGTTGTTGCTAGGGTCTCAGCAGGGTTGGAAGGCAGTGAATCTCTCCTGGCTGCTACTCTCTCTCTCTCTCTCTGAGGTTTCTCTGCATGATTTTCTTCCTAGGCTGCTGAAGTAGCATGTGAGACAATTCTGTTTTCTGAATTTACCTTTTCCCAAGTGTGTGTTTATGGGATATTACAATATTGGAACAGTTACTGGGTAGTAGTAAAATAATCTATTATTCTGATAAGATTTCCAATAGAGTTATGTTATTCCACGTTTCTCTTTTTTGTTGTATTTTAACTGTAGGGGATGAAAAAAGTATACTTCTTTAAATTTGTTAGTTTGTCTAATTGAATTGCATCTGGGATGCAACGCCTTACATTTACTTTTAAAACAAGAAAAAGTTAGGGTCAAGATTATCTTCTGAATATTTTGAGGGGGTTTGGTCTGCTCGATAATACAATTCATGTCATATGCATATCCATAGTGCTGTTAGGTAGAGAATTTCTAGTTTTTAACCCAGTGTCGGTGAAGGAATGATGATATAGTTCCAGGTCAGGTTGATATGTGACTTAGAAGCATAGAATTCAGTATTCAGCACAGTAGAATTCAAAACAATCATAGCTGATCAAATACTTCAATGCCTTTTACCCACCCTATCAACCCACACACCATTGATAATCAGAAATATAACAATCTCTACCTTAACAATTCTCAAAAATCTGGGCTTCCACAGCCCTCTCTGTAGAAAATTCCAAATGTTCACAACTCTCTGAGTAATGGTGCTTGGCAATGAACCGGGCTAAGTGTTAGACCTGTTGGTAGGAAAGCATTTTGGCAGTAGCGATCATAACTCTGTTACTCTTATAATAGTCATGGAAAAGGATAGGTACATACAGCAGGGTAAGGTTTATAATTGGGGGAAGGGTAATTACAATTCTGTTAGGCAAGAACTGGGTAACATAAAATGGGAACAGATGCTGTCAGGGAAGAGCACTATTGAAATGTGGAGATTGTTTAAGGAATGCATACTGTGTGTGCTCGATTTGTTTGTCCCTAGCAGGCAGGGAAGATGCAGTCGAGTGAGGGAGCCTTGGCTCTCAAGAGAGGTCGAATGACTGGTTAAGAGGAAGAAGGATGCTTAAATAAGGTTTAGGAAACAAGGGATGGAAAAGGCTCTAGAAGGATACAAGTTATCCAGGAAGGAGCTGAAGAAAGGGCTTAGGATAGCTAATAGGGGGCATGAGAAAACCTTGGCAGATAGGATCATGGAAAACCCAAAGGCTTTTTACACATACGTGAGGAATAAGAGAATGACCAGAGAAAGGGTGGGGCCAATCAAGGATTGTAAAGGGAATTTGTGCACAAAGCCTAAACAGATACAAGTGATCCTTAATGAGTACTTTTCTTTGGTATTCACAACTGAGAGGGACTTAGTTGTAGAGGAGGACAGTGTGAAACAAGCTGGTAGGCTAGATGAGGTGGATGTTAGTAACGAAGATGTACTAGGAATTTTGAGGAACTTGAAGATAGATAAGTCCTGTGGGCCTGATGGGATTTATCCAAGGATTCTATGGGAAGAGAGGGAAGAGATCACAGGCCCTTTAGCGATGATCTTTTCATCCCCACTGTCCACGGCTTTAGTGCCGGAAGATTGGAGAGAGGCAAACATCATTCCCTTGTTCAAAAAAAGGAATAGGGATAATCCTGGAAATTATAGGCCAGTTAGTCTTATGTCAGTGGTGGGCAAATTATTGGAAAAGTCTCTGAGAGATAGGGTTAATGATCATTTGGATAGCCACAGTTTGATTCGTCATAGTCAGCATGGATTTGTGAGGGGTAGATCATGCCTCACAAACCTTATTGAATTCTTTGAAGAGGTGACCAAACACGTGGATGAAGGTAGAGCAGTGGATGTGGTATACATGGATTTAAGTAAAGCATTTGATAAGGTTCCCTATGGTAGGCTCATGCAGAAAGTAAGGAGGCATGGGATAGGGGGAAATGTGGCAGATTGGATTCAGAATTGGCTGACCCTTAGAAGACAAAGGGTGGTAGTGGACGGAAAATATTCAATGTGGTGCTCAGTTATGAGTGGTGTACCACAGGGATCTGTTCTGGGTCCTCTTCTATTTGTGATTTTTGTAAATGATTCGGATGAAGGAGTGGTGGGGTGGATTAGTAAGTTTGCTGATGATACGAAGATAGGTCGAGTTGTAGATAGTGCGGAGGGCTGTTCCAGGTCACAAAGGGACATTGATAGGATGCAGAGCTGGGCTGAGAACTGGCAGATGGAGTTTAACCCTGAAAAGTGTGAGGTGATTTATTTTGGAAGGACAAACTTGAAAGCAGAATACAGGCTGAACAGAAAGATTCTTGGCAGTGTGGAGGAGCAGTGGGATCTTGGGGTTCATGTCCACAGTTCCCTGAAAGCTGCCACCCAGGTGGATAGAGTTGTTAAGAAGGCATATGGTGTGTTAGCTTTCATTAATAGAGGGACTGAGTTCAAAAGCCATGAAGTTGTGCTCCAGCTATACAAAAGCCTGGTTCGGCCACATCTGGAGTATTGTGTCCAGTTCTGGTTGCCTCATTACAGGAAATATGTGAAAGCATTGGAAAAGGTGCAGAGGAGATCTACCAGGATGTTGCCTGGAATGGAGGAAAGGTCTTACGAGGAAAGGTTGAGAGAGCTGGGGCTTTTCTCTTTAGAATGATGAAGGATGAGAGGTGACTTGAAAGAGGTATACAAAATGATCAGAGGTATAGATACAGTAGACAGCCAGAGACTTTTTCCTAGGGTGGAGGTAGCTATTACGAGGGGGCATAGTTTTAAAGTGAGTGGAGGTAGATATAGGGGAGACGTCAGAGGCAGGTTCTTTACTCAGAGAGTGGTCGGGGCCAGGAATGCATTGTCGGAGACGGTAGTGGAGTTGGCCTCATTAGGGGCATTTAAGCGGCTATTAGATAGATATGTGCATGATAGAATAAGGTAGTGGTGGAGGTTAGATAGACCTTAGGATTAGGGTAAAAGTTGGGCACAACATCGTGGGCCGAAGGACCTGTACTGTGCTGTACTGTTCTATGTTCTATGTCAAAATAATTCTATTCATCTCGGCCCAAAATGTCATCGACCTTATTCATAAATTACTCCACCAGTTCTGAAATTCCAACCAGTTGAAACTTCTTACCCCCATTTACCCTATCCATCCCTTTCAGTATTTTGTGAGTTTCAATGTCTTGAAGGGAAACTCGCCATTGGTGGTACTCCCTTGCACCTTCTAGTTGGTAACTGTTCTGGGTTTGGTAAGTGTTGCTAATGGAGCTTTGGTGAGTTGCTGCAGTATCTCTGGGAGATGATATTCACAGCTGCCACTGTACACAAGTGAAGGAAGAAGAGACTCTTCATGTGGTGAATGCAGTATCAACCATAAGGAAGCAAAAACAGAAATTGCTGGAGAAATTCAATAGATCTGGCAGCATCTGTGGAGAGAAACCAGAGGTAACATTTTGGGTCCAATGACACTTCCTCAGAACTCTAACTCTATCAACCAGCCTATTTGTCCTGAATGTCACTGCATTTCTTGAGTATTAGTAGAGCTGTACATACCCAGGGGAATGGGGAGTATTCCATCACATTTCTGACTTGCGTTTTGTAGATTGTAGAATTGTGCAATAAACCTCCTCAACAACTACTTCCAAACTAGCAAATTCTACCACCTAATAAAAACCGAAAGAATTGTGGATGCTGAAAATCAGGAACAAAAACAAAGTTGCTGGAAAAGTTCAGCAGGTCTGGCAGCATCTGTGAAGGACAGAACAGAGTTAATGTTTCGGGTTTGGTGACCCTTCCTCAGAACTAATGGTGGCTGGGAAAACGTCAGTTTCTATGCAGAAAATAGGGAGGTGGGTGGGTTAGGGAGTAAACAATGGGTTAGAGCCCAAGGAGAGAGAAAGACAGTTGAACATACAAAGGAGTTGCTAACGATCAGGCTGAGAGGTTTATAGGGACTGTTAGTGACTAACGACAGGGGGTGTGTAATGGCAGGCTATGTGGTAACAATATTTGTTACCAAATTCCAATACCTAGAAGGATAAGGGCAGCAGTTGTGAGATGACTTATGTACCAGAGAATTCTCAACCTCTGACATGCTCTTGTAGTTGGTCCAGTTATGATTGTGGTGAACAGTAACCTGAGGATGTTGATAATGGGGGATTCACTGATGGTTTTGCCATTGAATGCCAAGCAAAGATTGTTAGAATCTCTGTTGCTGGACCTAGTTATCCCCTGGGATTTGTGAGATGCAAACGCGATTTGTCACTCAATACTGAATATTGTCCAGATCATGTTGCATGTGATCAAACACTTTTTCAGTATCTGAAGAATTGTGAATGGTGCTAAATACCAGGCAATTTCCATTGAATATCCCCACTTCTGGCCTTATTTTGGAGGGATGGTCATTGTTGAAACAGCTGAGCATTGTTGGGCAAAAAGGAACACTACCCTGAGAAACTCCCACAACAATGTCATGGAACTGAAATGGTTGATCTCAAACAAACACATCACCTTTCTTTAAGCCAGATATGACTCCAACCAGCAGGGAGTTTTGCCCCCGATCTCCATCGACTTTAATTTTGCTAGGGCCCCTTAACGTCACTTCATGATTGGTCAAATGTTGCTTTGTTATTATGAACAACTCTGGAATTCAGAATTTTGTCCATGTTTGTATCAATATTACAATGGGGTCAGGAGCCGAATGGCCCTGGGAGAACTCAAACTGAACATCACTGCATAGGTTATTTCTGAGTAATCACCACTTGATACCAATGGCATCTCATATCACTTTTCTGATAACTGAGAATAGAATGGTGGAGTACTAATTAGCCATGTTGGATTTGTCTCACTTTTTGAGGCCATATCTTGGTACTTTTCTGCATTGTCGAATAGATTTTGATTTATTTACTGCACTAAGCATTTTGTTTGATTTTCTACAAATACGTGAATGATCATTAACAGAAAGAGAAAATAATTAAATGAAGTGAGAATGTATGCTTGATAATTGTAAGTTATTGGCAAACTGATTCAAAAACAAGTAAGTGGAAACGCTTTAGTTTTTGTTTTCACAATTTATTTTGAATATAGAGTATACATAAGTAATATACAAGCACTCAGGTTAGATCTATTTGCAGGTAAAATTGTAAACTGTTAACATTCCCATGTATGAGTCAATAAAGAATGATTCAATAACATGCAATTAAAATTTACCAAGTTTCTTGATAGGGATATCACGAATAAATCAGTGATCCAATATGACAGGTGCTATCCTTTGTGGTATTATACTGACATCAATTATTTAATTAATTATTTCTGCCTCATTTGCTCTCGAGTGTAAGCTGTTACGTAAATGGGGTGCATGAGTCAAAATTAAGTAAATAGAACACTAGTAACAAAACCCATCCAAAGTAACAATGCAAAATTGATTAAAAGCACATGATCCTCCCCATCCAATTTTCCTACATGCACAACAGTCAGGCATGCTATTTAATGCTCAAGGATAAAGAAGGGCATTTGCCCCTTCTTTCAATGCTCAAAAATGGCAGTTTTTTTTGCCCATAATTTGATGAAACAAAAGTTCGTCATTTTGTGGTTCCTCCAATATGATATGGGTATCTTCACTTTATGGCATTCTGATGCATTTTGCATCATTAAAAAAATACAATTGTTAAAGTGACTGAAGAGATATACACTATAAAGATTTTAATACAACTAGGAATTCATTTTGCCTGATGACTGGTAGCCCTCCAAAATTGTGATAACTTTAACATCATTCACACTTACATAGAGAAATTCACTAGAATCTGCATATTGCTTTAATAAACCAATGACATTTTAAGTCAAACCCCAAAATTGAAGTACATGAATAATGCATGAAGTTTTTTGCTTGCAAAATAACATTTGTCTAGGGCCTGCACTTTTCAAATACATGGTATGTTAATCAATCAACACAGATATTCAGTATCGCATTCAAAAAGTACATTTAAAGTGTGAAATGCACATGTTTACATTACATTGTCTTTCATTGTGGCTGGTTGAACTGTCATTAATGTAATACAAAGTCTATAAAATGTAATGTTACATTCAAAAAAATAAAATAAAGGGGCTGGGATAGTTAAATGCTATAATAACAATCACTTTTAATACTTTATTCATACAATAATTTTATTTTTTGCAGGGGCTTCATTAGAAGGTAGGTAACAGTGAGGCACACATTTAGTCAACAAGTATGAAAACTTTGGATTCTCAATAGAAGGAATGCAAAGGAGGTTACAGAACATCGTTCTTTAATGACTGAAATCAAGTGAATTAACTTGAAAAGTTTCACCAGTATAATCTTTAAAATCTATTAAGTGATTGGTATTGTTACATACATATATGCATTTAATAACATATTTATTCAGAATATTTATACATTGTATGTACAATCAAATTTCACAGTTCCACAAGACATCAATCAAGATCACAGCCTAACTTAGCACAGAACTTTGCCTCAAAACTAGGCATTTATCAGGGGATGTACAACACACAGGCAACAGTACTATGTACCACATGATTCAAAACATGGAATTGGGTTTCTGGAGTACCCTCAAATCTCTTTGCAGCCTTTGATGTGAATTTTTTTTTATTTGTAATACTAAAGTTTGACAAAATTCTTCCAACAACCTCCCTTCAAAAAATAATTCCCACCGTTCATCCAGATACTTTCCTTTTTTGTTTACAGAGCCCAGTAATTCCAACAGAAAACATGAACCAGCATTTAAGCAACAAACTGGTAACATGATTGTTGTAAAAGTGATCCTGTGAAGTGAAAATGAATTTTTTTAAAAAATATGGGATGTGAATTCATTTAGTGTTTTCTCATAACTGAAAGCAATCATAGTAGTTAATATCATTTGTTGAATCTGCCAATACCTATCAGAAAGACAGTGTAATCTTTAATCTTAAGTAGTAGTGCGGTTATTATATTTCCTCATATATGTATATGTATAAACTGGCCATAGTATGTAAACATAGTTTTACCGTTGAAATGGAACATACTCCAATTTTTGTCTTTAAGTTTAGCAATAATTTCCGTAAAGTTATTTTTCATTTGGAATTGTGACTTAACACACTTAATCATCATACTTTTTGAAGACATATTCAAGCATAAAGATTAAATGAAACTAACAAATATTTTAAAACTGCTGATGGAACTTTATATGTTGAAAAGTGAATTGCTATGGAGAGGCAAAGACCCTGAGGAACAAAATAATTGCTGCTGACTAAGAGTCAAATAATGTTCAAGAAATAAAAAAATACAAGTATAATAAGCAGTGATAAACAGAAGAACAAGTTGAAATGTTTTAATGTAGTTCATGTATAATTGAAATAAGCTGTCAAAAAGATTGACGTGCTGGCAGGCTTCAAAGAGGCAATTGTCAAGAAATGAAGCAAAGATGGTTTGAAAATTTTGCAAAGATAGATGTCAACTGGAGAAGTGATATTATGGGTGAAACATAATATCATGGGTATGAAAGGATGGATAGCATAACTGAAAAGAAGCTGTTGGAAGCAATTTCAGTTAATATGATTTTACATTATGCCAACAAACAATAATAATTTGGATTCTGCTATTACTACTAGCTCAGACAGGTAAATGCTTACGCAAAGTAGAACAGCTGACATCATATCATCAAATGAAAGATAACTAAGGTAGGGACACAACACTAATGATTCCATAAAGACAGTGAGGCACGTATCTTACACTTTTGGGGGAACATCTTCCAAACAACAAAACGTTTGCACCCCACAAGCAACCATCCAATTTTCCAGCCTCAAGCTGATGAACACATTGATGGGAGAAGTCACATTGCAAAGCATACATCAATGTAAATTGTTTTGAAACAGGAATTACGAATTAAGTCAAACAACCTGCTAACACAAAACCAAAATACTAGAAATGTAAAATAAGAACAAAAATGCTGGAAATACTCAGCAAGTCAGGCAGTATCTGTGAGAGGAACAGAATTAACTTTTCAGATCTAAGTGTTTCCAGTTTTTTTTGTAGTTTGAACATCCTGTTGATTAGCAAAGAAAGATGTAGACATATCTAAGTGTTCTAAGTGCTTAATTTATGAAACCATCATCTCAGTGCTTAGCTGTATTAATAATGGCAAATATGTTCCTGGGTTAAACAAATGTAAGAATAAAGTATAAATGTGGAGACAATTATTGCTATTGCGAATAGCACTAGTCTGAATCTGTCTGATGTTCTGTATTGAGTTCCAGACCTCTAATTGGAGGAAGGATACCATTCCCATTGAAAAGGACACAAAGACAAATAAAAAGGTAAACCTGGGTATCAAGGCCTTAAGTTGATATATAAAAAATGTTGAGTTAGAACAGAAAGAGGTCTGATTGTGATGTCTCCTCTCTCACTTTCTCCACACTAATATAGCTCACTGACATTGAAGGGGTCAATTTCTATGAGACTTTCCACTCCATTCATTGCATGAGTTACAGAGATCTAGAAATCCGGCTACAATAACATAAATGATGTTTGCAGTATTTCACTGGGGTTTTATAAACTTTTATAGAGTCATACAGCGCCGAAACAGACTCTTCGGTCCAACTCGTCCATGCTGACCAGGTTTCCCAAACTAAATTAGTCCCACTTAACTGCATTTGGCCTATATCACTCTAAACCTTTCCTATTCATGTACCTATCCAAAAGTCTTTTAAATGTCAGAACTTTACCTGCATCTATCACTTCCTCTGGCAGTTCATTCCACACATGAACCACCTGCTGTGTGAAAAAGTTGCCACTCATGACTCTTTTAAATCTTTCGCCTCTCACCTTAAAAAATGCCCTCTAGTTTTGAACACCTGTACCCAAGGGAAAAGACCTTTGCTATTCACCTTATCCATCCCCTCTTATGAATACAACAAATGTAAAGGAAAATCCAACATGAAATACTACTCTTTCATTCTTTTGGCTCTCACTTAATGAATTTATCAGATGGCATCTGCTGCCTGGACTGTTAAGACCAGTAAAGAGTCAACTTCTCAGTTAGGAGGAATAGAGAGGGGAACTTATGAAGGTAATGATGGTTAAGCTGGTTACCTGGAGAAAATGCTTGAATCTATCATCAAGGAAGAAAAATCAAGACGTCAAGATAAAAACTGTCCCATTGGGTGGACACAGCATGAGTTCACGAAAGGCAGGTCATGCATGTCTACTTTGTTGCAATTCTATGAAGGCATTATTAGCGCCATGGACAACGGGGACCCAGCAGATGTGATGAATCTGGATTTCCAAAAGCCATTCGACCAGGTGCTGCACAAGAGGCTACTGCATAAGGTAAAAGTGCATGGCGTTACAGGCAATGAATTAGCAAGGATCGAGAATTGGTTAACTAACAAGAACCAAAAAATGGGGATAAATGAGTGCTTTTCTGGTTGGCAAACAGTGACTAGTGATGTGCTTCAGGGATCAGTTGTTGGGACCACAATTGTTTATAATTTACATAGATGTTTTGGAGTTGGGGACCACGTATAGTGTGTCAAAGTTTGCGAATAATACTAAGATGAGTGGTAGAGCAAAGTGTGCAAAGGACTCTAAAAGTTTTCAGAGGCATATAGATAGTTGAATTGAATGGGTAAAGGTCTGCCAGATAGAATTCAATGTTGGTAAATCATCATCCATTTCGGTAGGAATAACAGTCAAAGGGACTTTACTTGAACGGTAAAAATAGCAGCATGCTGCTGTGCAGAGGGGCCTGGGTGTCCTTGTGCATGAATCACAGAAGGTTGGTTTGCAGGTACAACAGGTAAATAAGAAGGCAAATAGAATTTAGTCCTTCATTGCTGGAGGGATTGAGTTTAAAAGCAAGGAGGTTATGCTGCAGCTGTATAGGGTCCTGGTGAGGCCACACCTGGAGTAGTGTGTGCAGTTTTGGTCTACTTACTTGAGAAAGGATGTACCAGCACCGGACAGGGTGCAGAGGAGATTCACGAGGTTGATTCCAGAGTTGAGGGGGTTGGATTATGAGGACAGGCTGAAGAGACTGGGATTATATTCATTGGAATTTACAAGAATAAGGGGGTTCTTATAGAATCATATAAAATTATGAAGGGAACAGATAAGATAGAAGCAGGGAGATGTTTTCACTGGCAGTAAAACAAGAACAAATGGGCATAGTTTCAAAATTAGGAGGACCAGACTTAGGACTAAAATGAGCAGGAACTTCTTCACCCAACTGGTTGTGAATCTGTGGAATTCCCTGCCCAGTGAAGTAGTTGAGGTTTCCTCATTTAATGTTTTTAAAGCTAAGATAAATAATTTTTGAATAGTAAAGAAATTAAGGGTTATGGTGAGAGGTGAGTAAGTGGAACTGAGGCCATGAAAAGATCAGCCACGATCTTATTGAATAACAGAACAGGCTCGAAGGGCCAGATGGCTTACTCCTGCTCCTAGTTCTTATGTTCTTCTGACCTAGTGATGTAATTAGACAAAAAAAACCTCAGAGAACCAAGTAGTTTTCTGGGAGATGGATATGAATCCTGCCATGACAGATGGTCGAATATGAATTCAATAGAAATCTGGAATTAGGAGTCTAACTAAGAAATCATTGTCAATTGTCATAAAAACCCATCTGCTTCACTGATGTCCTTTAGGGAAGAAAACAGCTGTCCATACCTGGTCTGGTCTACATGTGATTCCAGAGCCATAGCAATGTGATTGTCTCTTAAATGCATTAAGGGATTGGCAATAAATACTGGTTTAGCCAGTGACACCCATATCCCATGAAGTAATGATTTATAAAAGAAGTCAAGGAAAATACGTTTGGCAGTAAACAAGAAAGTGAAGTGATCTTCTTTCATACAAAGTGTTATGAAGTGAGTTGTGACAGAAGGTCATCGAAGCAAGCATTTACAATGGCTATTAGACTGTATGCATTCCTGAGGAGGAAAAAATCTGATATGGTAAGAACGGTGCTCAATTTGACCGATTTAAAAAAATCATCAGCATCTAATTTCAGGCCTGAAGTCACCAGTTTACCTACACTGGGCACCTGAACATTTGACAGGAAGATACTGCGTAGGCCCTGAGTCATTGAAGAATCCTAAAGACCTATTACATTGAGCGTGCTAATACAGAATTGCCATGGCAAGGCAAAGACCTTGATCAACTAATAATTATTGCTGACTAAGAAATGGAGTCAAATAATGTTCAAGAAAAATGAAATGTAAGTATAGCAAGCAGTGACAAATAGAAAACCAAGCTGAAATGCTTTATAGTAGTTCATGGATAATTGACATAAGCTGTCAAAAAGAAAAATATTTCTAGCAGGCTTCAAAGAGGCAATTGTGAAGAAATGAAGCAAAGATTATTTGAAATGTTTTGTAAAGATGGATGTCTATTGGAAAAATGACATTATTGGTGAAACATAATATCATGGGTGTATTTATTCAAATATCAGAAAGGCCTAGCATCCATTTTATGATACCACCAGAGATTTACTACTTTTGGGTACAACATTTTTCAGAAATCAATGGGGTGCAGGATATTGGTACATGAATTGATCCTCAATACTTCTTTATACCAACAGAAAGGGAGCATTGAGATCCAATTTCAATCTGAGTAGTTTTATGGGCTATAAAAATTCCAAAAAAATCTAATCCAATTTAAGTGAGATGAAATAAAAGTTAAAATAATATTGTGTAGGTGATCGTTTCTTTTTTGTGTGGCTAGCCCATCCAAATTATCGATTTCACAGTGGAAATTCAGTACAGCCTGCTAATGGTGCCATGGGCTTGAGCTCAAGCTTGTTGTTATATATTTTCCTAATAAACCTGTTAGAGATGGTGTTACACACCTCTGGAGTAGGTGGAACTTGAAGCTAAGTAACCTGGTTTAGAGGTAGGGATACTGCCACTCTGTCACAAAGCACCCATGCGTGTTGTTATAAAATGGTGGGTTTAATGTGCTTTGCAAAAAGAAATGCAATGATTGAACAATGTACCAATTAACAATATCTAGTCAGTAGGAAGATGTTAACAAATTAACTGGTGTACACGTCACGGTAGTATAAATGAGAACAGGTTATTTAACCCTGCAATTCTTTGGTAACACCATTGTTGGAATTGGAGACAATTTTGGCACTTTATATTGGAAAAGGCAATTATGATTTGGAAAGAAGAGAAACATTTATAACTTTGTAACCTAACATATGAAGTGTATACAATTGAAACAATTTTGGAAGCAGCCACCTTGAGAAATGAAATGACCAAACTCCTTGAAATACTGAAAGGCACCACTAACTTGATCAAGAGGGACAATTCCTTCCTGATTTTGCTAACTTCTATGGAAATATTGATATGAAGATAAAGCACAGACATTGTTTTATATTAATGCCTACTTTAAAAAATAATGATCCAGGAATATGTACTACTGAGCTATCTTAATCACAGAACCAGGGGATGCATATTAGACTTGAAACGTTAACTTTGTCTCTCTCCACAGATGCTGCCAGACCCATTGAGTTTATCCAGCACTTTCTGTCTTCATTTTAGAAATTTAGGCTGCTCCTCCCAGTTCCACAAAAATAAAATCATTGAATTATTTTAGAGATACCATCTTCTTCATAACTAAGCTTTATTAAGTGGAACATTCATGTTGCACAGACCACTCAGCGGGCCAACAAACTGCCTGATCCATGTGGAGTTGCCTAATGGAAAGCTCAAGCAAAAACAATGGAAGAGCAGAAAGGGCACAGTACGTCAACCACCTGATGTTCTCTTCGTCAAGAGGGAAAATAACTCTTTGCTTGTTGTTCCTGTTCCAGGTTGTAGAATCTCCTAAACCATCTGCTTGCTATCAACCTTTCAGGTCATTAAGATTTCCTCTCCAAAAAGACAGTGGAATCAGCTGCACAGAAATACATTGTCAATAAAACAAACCACTGAACATCTCAGAGTTACATTATCAAGTTCAAAAGCTGCCTGAAATTATGGTGTGGAAGTATCACGGGTTTTGTCAAACGTGAATGCAATGAAGAACTGATCTCATGGCTTAACTGTTCTGTTTCGACAGTTTTTATTTACTCAATGGTGGTACCTCCTACTTGCCACTGGAAGTGAACATAGGTTTACTAATGATGCTCTGGTCTCAACTTACTTTTTCTATATTTGATTTCTATTGAGAATTCATAGGCACTTTTCCAATTACTAGAAACACACCCACTTGTAAAAATTTTGTTTGCGTCTCCAAATATATCTTAGAACAAAATATAATTTTAAATTAATAGTAGCTATAAAAATACCAAACTGTAAATTATTTTTCTTTGTTATATTCTGGATAGCCCGGAAAGAGGACATTGCACATTAAAATATTTGCACAGCCACAACATATTTAATCTTTCGTTCAGTGGATCTTCAAGTTGCAGAATTGAGAACTTACTTCATTTGATCGCTTGAGTCCAGAGTTAAAAACTGAAATCAGAAAACTCAGTTCTGCTGAAAGGGCTTGGTTGTCACTGGTAACATTACATTTTTCTTCAGATGCTGATGAACTTGCAGTTTTGTTTCTCAGTATTTCTGTTTAGTTTTCTTAAATGCAGATGCTTTTCTTTACATTGCTGATTATCTTCATACATTCCAACTTTTACTTCTTTATTCAAACCTTACAGGATGATAATACCAGCTATACACATTTGTCCTCAGCAATAAGGTATGGTAGTTCTGTCTGCATGAGTACTGTTCAATTGAAATCAGCCATTACTGAGAACCCTGCTGTCTGTACACATTGGATTAATACGCCTTAAATGAAACCCCTGCATTTTTTGATGGGTTGTGAAATGTTCTTACAGATGATATGATTTTTCTGTAGCAGCAAAATTACATTCCACCCTCCATTTTCTCCATGGTGTCTTTTGAGAGGTAGACTACCCAGTAGACCATGTTAAATGCACCAAATGTAACCGGAAAAAGTATACGAGCATATTTGTCAATTTTGCTTGTTCCACTATTTGCAGGTGAAGCTGGAGGAAGGGCTGGAGCAGATACAACGGCGGTGGGTGAAGAATGCTTTGAGGATTGACCAAACAGTCTGGATGGTAGCAGGTTCTGCTCTAGCGTTGCTCCACATTGGCGATGAACTGGAGTGGGTCTCAATGAGGCTATTGTAGGAGTGCAAGGAGGGGGTGGTGGTGTGCTTCTTGCCAATGGCATTGTAGGGGATGCATGTGTGTGCCCAAATTTACTGGGTGTTGGCACAGAAGACGGTGAAGTAATAGTTGAGGGAGGTACCTGGCCAATTAGAGATGGTCTTGATATCGCACTCTTGCTATCATTCTCCAAGTGATCTTTTTCAGTGCCAAGATTATCTGATTGCACCAAGAAGTTCATTCTCTTCCTCAAATTACCATTTGAATCAGGGTGCTTCAAGAGAACGGAGAAAGAACATTGCTTCAATAGCAGAAAGCAAGAATTCATGTTGCACCTAATGGTGAAAAATGACTACGTACAAGTGATTTTGTGAATGTAATAGCAATAATATTTGTCAGCCTAACTTTCTTCATCAGTAAAAGCTGGACTATTTGATCGCATTATGTTTTAAAATCTGTATGCTCAGTTACAATCTTGAGAAAACCAACCTCTCCAATATCTTTTCATTCCCATTTCAAAACTTTGGAAAAATGTCTGATTTAGTGCCGCTACATTTTGAACAAAGTTCATTGTTCCACACAATGTTTTTCACCCAGCAGTTATTGGCTTGCATCAGTACTTCATAAAATAGAACTCTGCCCGACAGAGATAGAAGGAACTGCCGATGCTGCAGAGTCTGAGACAACAAGGTGTAGAGCTGGATGAAAACAACAGGCCAAGCAGCATCAGGGGTGCAGCAAAGCTGACGTTTCAGGTCTAGACCCTTTTTCAGAAATGGGGGAGGGCAAGGGGATTCTGAGATAAATAGGGAGTAAGGGGGAGGCGGTTGGAAGATGGATAGAGGAGAGGATAGGTGGAGAGGAGACAGACAGGTCAAGGAGGCGGGGTTGGAGCCAGTAAAGGTGAGTGTAGGTGGAGAGTTAGGGAGGGGATAGGTCAGTCCACGGAGGACAGACAGGTCAAGGAGGCAGCATGAGGCTAGTAGGTAGGAGATGGGGGTGGGGCTTGAGGTGGGAGGAGGGGATAGGTGGGAGGAAGGACAGGTTAGGGAGGTGGGTACGAGCTGGGCTGGTTCTGGGATGCGGTTGGGGGAGGGGAGATTTTGAAGCTTGTGGAGTCCACATTGATACCATTGGGCTGCAGGGTTCCCAAGCAAAATATGAGGTGCTGTTCCTGCAACCTTCGGGTGGCATCGTTGTGGCACTGCAGGAGGCCCAGGATGGACATGTCGTCCCCAACAGGTGGTTATAATAACAAAAGACTAAGCAGAACAGAGTTGCTTGTCAACAGGAAAGGAACATTCAACTCACCCAAACCTAGGTTTTTGAATACCTAGCATCCAAATCCAAATCAACAAAGCTGAATTCCTGTAAATTGGCCAGCTGGATACCAGAGTTGATCACATTAAGAAGAAAGAAAATATTTTAAATTATAAATACATATGCAAACTGTGCAAATTGGTTCAGTGGGTGCCTGAAGGTTACAGACCATGCATTGACCATGTTGAATTTTCAGTCTGCAGATTTACAGTCATAAAGTCATAGAGCTGTACAGCATGGAAATAGAAGATTTGGTCCAACTCATCCATGCCAACCAGGTATCCTAAACAAATCTAGTCCGATTTGCAAGCATTTGGCCCATATCCCTCTAAAACCTTCCTATTCATATATCCAGATGCCTTTTAAATATTGTAATTATACCCACCACTTCCTCTGGCAGTTCATTCCCTACACACACTACCCTCTGCATGAAAAGGTTGCTCCTTAGGTCCCTTTTCAATCTTTCCCCTCTCACCTTAAATCTATGCCCTCTAGCTTTGAACACCCCCACCCCAGGAAAAAGACCTCGCCTATTCAGCCTATCCATGCCCCTCATGATTTTATGAACTTCTATAAGGTCACCCCTCAGCTTCTGACGCTCCAGGGAAAGTAGCCCCAGTCTATTCAGCCCCTCCCTATAGCTCAAACCTTCCGACCCTGGCAACATCCTTGTAAATCTTTTCTAAACCCTTTCAAGTTTCACAACATCCTTCCTATAGCAGGGAAACCAGAACTGCATGCAATATTCCAAAAGTGATCTAACCTATGTCCTTAAGCCACAACATGACCTCCCCATTCCTATATTCAATGCACTGACCAATAAAGGCAAGCGTACCAAACACCTTCTTCACTATCATGTTTACCTGCTACTCCACTTTGAAGAAGCGATGAACTTGCATTCCAAGGTCTCTTTGTGTAGCAACACTCCCCAAGACCTTACCATTGAGTCCTGCTCTGACTTACCTTTCAAAAATTCAGCACCTTACATTTATCTAAATTAAACTCCGTCTGCCATTCCTCAGTCCATTGGCCCATCTGATCAAGATGCCATTGTACTCTGAGGTAACCTTCTTCGCTGTCTACTACCTCTCCAATTTTGGTGTCATCTGCAAACTTACTAACCAGACATCCTATGTTCAAATCCAAATCATTTATATAAATGACAAAAAGCAGTGAACCCAATCCTCGTGGCACACTGCTGGTCACAGGCCTCCACTCTGACAAGCAACCCTCCACTACCACTCTCTGTCTTCTTCCTTCAAGCCAGTTCTGTATCCAAATGGCTAGGTCTCCCTGCATTCCACGTGAGCTAACCTCACTAACCAGTCTATACCAGGATCCATAAAGATCATATCCACCACTCTTCCCTCATTCATTCTCTTTGTTACTTCCTCAGGAAACTCAATCAAGTTATTGAAACACAATTTCCCACACACAAAACTATGTTGATAATCCCTAATCAGTTCTTGCCTTTCCAAATGCATGTAAATCCTATCCCTCAGGATTCTCTCCAACATGGTGGCTCAGTGGTTAGCACTATTGCCTTACAGCGCAGGGACCCAGGTTCAATTCCACCTTTGGGCAACTATCCAAACTATGGAGTTTGCATGTTCTCCCTGTGTCTGCGTGGGTTCCTCCGGGTGCTCTGGTTTCCTCCGACAGTCTAAAGATGTGCAAGCTGGGTGGATTGGCTATGTTAACGTATAGGCTAGGTGTATTAGGCATGGAAATATAGGGTTACAGGGAAAGGGTAGGAAGATGGGTCTGGGTAGGATGCTCTTCAGAGGGTTGGTGTGAACTTGTTGGACCAAATGGCCTGTTTTCTCATTGTAGGGATGTTGTGATTCTGAGAACTTGCCTACCACTGATGTCAGGCTCACTGGTCTATAGCTCCCTGGCTTTTACTATCCACCTTTCGTAAACAGTAGCACCATGTCAGCCAATCTTCCAGCACTTCACCTGTGGCTGTTGATGACATAAATATCTCAGCAAGCTTAGCTAATGTCAACCTGACGGAAATGTAAACGCCCATGGTTTTTCTTCCTGATTGCTATCAAAAAATCATAGGAAAGTTTGAGGCTCAGAAAGAATATGGGAATTTCACAGGAATTGTATTGCCATAATGTTTTTCTCTTTCAAGTGTCACTGAGGAGGTATATAATCAGACTGCTCTAAAAAGGGCATGATACCCTCAAAAGAAAGAGATTTTCTTTCAAAAGGTGCCCCCAAGAAGCAGAGTTGCACCTTAGGTAACTAATCCCTGTGGGGTTAACTGTCATAGACTAACTGCCATTAGTCTTTCCAAGAAATGCGTACATACTGATGAGGCAGCTATACATTGGGACATTGTCACTTTAGCTTCCTGTGGCTTCAAATCCATTTCAAATTATTTGAAGAAAAATTACAGCAGAGATTTCAAAAGCTTTATTCAAGTAAAAATTATACTGATTTTCTTTCAACCACAAATGCTGTTTGAGTGTCAACTGTAACCTACAGAAGAAAGTTGCCCTCCTGTGATACAGCATTCCTAATTTTTATTCCATTTACATCAACAGTAAAGATTCTGAATGGATTCTGCAGAAAGCCAGTAGCTAATCTCTTACAGACTATGATCGAGATAGAATGAAAAATATCACTCCACCTGTATGTGAATGAATTTATACAACTGATTATAACTTACAGAACTTGAGGTTACTGAGATGACGATGAACTTAAAATAGACTTACTTCCCCCTTAAATGCCAATAAACAGCCCATCGCCACTTTCATACACTCGGTGAGAAACCAAAATGCCTGCCTCTTTTAACCCTTCCTTAACATACAAAGCAGGGATCTATAACTGACATAGGATTGCCATGGCCAATGGAGGCTAGAGCTGGCTGGAGTGACTTTTGTTGAAAACTGAAATCCAGGCTGCTGCATTCTCATCCTCTTCATCTCAACGATCACAACCTATCCAGAATATACCTTATTGACAACAGGCTGACCGCGGAAATAAAAACAGAAAGTGCTGGAGAAACTCAGCAGGTGTACCAGCATCTGCGGAGAGAGGAACAAAATTAATGTTTCAAATCTATAAGGATTCGTCTGCAAATTTTTCTCTGGGCTGATCATATTTGCTGATGTTTGGGAAAAATACATGGGGTTGCCACTGTGTTTGACTAAAATTTAGCCTGGCTTCTGGTCACAGTCTTCATGAAAGGCCATGAGCTCGCTCCTCATTCAAAACCCATTCAGAAGTTAAAATGAACTTTGTTGATCGATTGTGTCTGTGTACAGAAATATCATAAAGAGATCATCAGAAATAGCTTGCGTTGTGAAGTCATAGTATAACTATTGATCCCTAATGCATTCACTGATTTCACATCGAGGATATACTTTTGAAAGCAAACAATTTTAAATAAACCATGACACTGTTTTAAAATGTCTGTGGAGGCTACCTTGATCTCAACCTGTTCAAATACCATGAGGAATTATAAAATAGATATCTAAAAGCATCACTAAGAGATGAGTTATATGAAGATAATTGAAACTGACTATGCATAGACATTGGGCCAGAAATTCTGTTAAATGGCAATCATTCAAAACAAAACAGATGTACTGAAAGTGCAATTAGAACTGAATAAATACGACCCGGTCACCTTTACAGGGACATGGCTGCAGGATAGTGAGGATTAGGACCTGAATCTTGAAGGGTACAGGGCTTTCAGGAATGATAGGAAACTAGGAAAAAGAGGAGAGGTAGTTAATGATGATGTTCACACAATAGAGAGGGAAGACCTCAATTCAGGAAATCAAGATGTGGAAACAATTTGGTGGAGGAGATAAGAAATGATAAACACCAAGTCACTTGAGGCAATGATGCAGAGGGGTCCTAACAGGAACCACACAGTGGGGTGAGGCATAAAGGAAAAAATAGTGAGGGTTTTTCCAATGTGGCCGGCAAAATATAACTTGATCACTTTCTCATTCTCACTTGTATTACTAAAAGATTGCTGCTCACTTAGCACTTTCTTTGTTACCGACATTAAGTCTACTCCATCAGGTCATTCACCAAAGAGCTCTGCTGTCTGAACAATATCAGTTAAAGATTCCTGAATGAGTTCAAGTAAATTTTACAGCTCATTTTTGGTCTTAGTATTGATTCTTCTCATAAACTTTGCTGAGTTTTAGCTTCCCATCTGACGGCAGTGAGGACAGGAATATTTTCCAGACTTGCCAATCCTGTACGATCACAGATTCTACAATGCGTTAGAAGACTGTCAACCTCTTTTTAAGACCTCTAGCCACCATATTGCTGACTGAGCTTTGGTCGTAAACCTAAGTGTCTCCAATGCATTCTTTCCTATGTACCTTCCAGAAAAGAGGTTGGGACAACTTGTCTTCTGTCATACTCTAGCAAGTCAACTATGGTGGTGTAATGTTGGTGCTCAATGTGTTCTCAGCCAGGTTGATAGGCTTTTGGCCTGGCCATCCTTCAATCAGTGAATGGTAATAAACTATGGTTGAGCATCTTTCTTCTCAGCCATTTGCAACATTTCTTTTTATGCTAATGTAGGTGAGATTCTTTCATTTTGGTTCTGCCATGAGTCTAGGAAGTCCAATGAAGTCTTTTGTTGACAGCCCCTTGACCAATTGTTTGACAATAGTTTGTTTCTGGATTAGTTGTTCTCTTGGAACTTATGGGACTCCTTCAAACTTTTTATGTAAATGTAAATGGAGTTCCATTATGTAAATGGAGTTCCAAACAAACATTCTAGCTCAAATGTGAGGAGTGTTGATTGAGAACTGCATACACATTTTCAGTTGTCTTACAGTTTTTGTGTTCCACTGTAACTTGTAGCATTCATTTGCAATTGATGGTTATTTCACCTATGCCATATATTCTCAGCTCTACAGGCTGTAGCATTTGCTTCCTGAGCCATAGTAACTGGGCTAAGAGGATAATGACTTCAGTGGTGAGGTGGTAATGTAACTGGTCTAGCCATCCAGAGTCCCAGACTAATGTTCTAGGCACACTGGTTTGAATCCTACAATGGCAAATGGTGATATTTGAATTAAATTAAAAAATCTGAAATTAAAAGACTGGTATAATGACAATCATGTAATGATTGTTGTAAATATGCATTTAGGAAACGAAATCTGTTATGTTTACATGTTCTGGATTATATATGATCTCGACCCAGATTAAGTGCCCTCTGAAATGGCCTACAAAGTTGTACAGCAATTAGGGATGAGCAATAAATATTGGTCCAGCCAGCAACATTCACATCTCATGAACAAAACAAAGAAAAACCTTAGTACATTAGATGTCCATTGACATAAACAAGTTCTGTAAATCCTGCATTATTAGCATCGCCAGTTTCACTTTAAATGGTTCAGTTATCTGTTCCAGAGAAGACTGTAGTATTATATTAGAGTCTTTGCATGTGTAATCTCTTCATTTTCTGCAACTCAGTAACGGTGTGCCATTTTTGCACTTAAAGTTTAATTTTGTGGCAATGCTGCATCTTAAGAACTGTCACCTCAATGAAGTTCAATCAAGGTTTTTATCAGTTTTTCACATTTAGTTTTATTGACCAATAGGAAAAGCAATGAAAGAACAAACTGATAAACTGTATTTGCAGTAGGGATTAAACCAGGGATTCTTTCCTCTCTTGTCCCAGGGAGTGTTGCCGAATAAAGACACCTTGGGGTATAGGTTCATAGTTCCTTGAAAGTGGAGTCCCAGGTAGACAGGGTAGTAAAGAACACATTTGGTACACTTGCCTTTATTGGTCAGTAAATTGAGTATAGGAGTTGAGATGTCATGTTGTGGGGTTGGAGGGTTTGAGCAATAGGGAGAGGCTGAATAGGCTGGGGCTATTTTCCCTGGAGTGTCAGTGGCTGAGTGGTAGCTATACAAAGGTTTATAAAATCATGGGCGGCATGGATAGGGTGAACAGCCAGGGTCTTTTTCCCAGGGTTTGGTAGCCCAAAACTGGAGGGCATAGGTTTAAGGTGAGAAGGGAAAGATTTAAAAGGGACCTAAGGGGCAATACTTTTACACAGAGGGTGGTGTGCGTAAAGAATGAGCTGCCAAAGGAAGCGATAGAGGTTGGCACAATTACAACTTTTAAAAGGCATCTGGATTGGTACATGAATAGGAAGGGTTTGGAGGGATATGGGCCAAATTGTGGCAAATGGGACTAGATAAATTGAGGATATTGGTTGACATAGACGAGTTGGGTCTGCAAGGGTCTGTTTCTGTGTTGTACAGCTCTAAGAATTCTCTACGTGCTCTGTACATCACTGAACTTGAATCTGCTAGAGAGTATTTAATCTTCATTATTGCTTCTCAATATTCTGACTAATGTTATTGCCAGGATTTTCAAAAAATTCTGTATCATTGCAATATGACTTGCAATCTGCTGTTCCTTAAAATCATATTCTTATAATTCAACAAAGCAGTTTTAGATTAAATGACATTTATGTTTGTTAAGTTCTTTGCAGATTTCCCCTTATTTGCCAGTCTTTTTTCAATTCGATAGTTTTACATTGCTTTAATTCTTTTATAGGATGTCAGCATTGTCAGCTGGGCCAGTGTTTACCATCGAGAAAGTGGTGGTGAGCTGCCTCTTTGTAGGAAGGCACACAACTGGGAAGAGAATTTTGACCTAGTGACACTGAAGGAATGGCAATATATTTCCAAGCCGTGATGGTGAGTGGCTTGGACTTTGCAGGTGATTCTGTTCCCATGTCCTTCAAGATGGTAGTGGTCAACTGTTTGGAAGATGATAATGAAGGAGCCTTAATGAATTTCTGCAGTGGGTCTTGTAGATGGTACACCCTGCTGCCACTGAGTATGAATGGTGGAAGGAGTGAATGCTTGTGGATGTGCTGCTAATCAAACAGGCTGCTTTGGTCTGGATGGTGCTGCCCCATCTTGCATGTTGTCGGAGCCGCACTCATTCAGGCAAGACGGGAGTATTTCACCACACTCCTGACTTGAGCCTTATAGATGGGGAACAGCCAGGCGTTGGGCAGTCAAGAGATGAGTTATTCACTGTACGATTGCTAGCTTCTGACCTGCTGTTTTAGGCAAATGTAACTATATTCCTTGTCTGGTTCCGTTTCTGGTAAATGGTAACATCCCCTTAACTGCCAGGTTGTTGCTCGTGAGGGATTCAGGAATGGTAACATCACCGATTATCATGGGAGGAATGGTTAGATTTGCTCTTATTGGAAGTGGTCATTGCTGGCACTTATGTTCTACAAATGTTACTTGCTACTGGTCAGCCCAGACCTGGATATTGTATAGGTCTTACTGCATATAGACATGGACAGTTTCAACAATGAGTGCAGTGTGCAAAGAATGCATTACTATAAGTCTGCACCAATTTCTTCAATAAAACTTTGAATCATAGTAGTGGCAGTTCTGTAATAGTTGACTACTTTCAAGCATATTTAAATTTGTTTCTTTGTAATATTGCTTCTCTGTACTGTTTACTGGGCTTTCCAACTGCTTTGAATGGTCAGAATGGAGATACTGTAACCTTCTTCCAGGGCTTTCTCATCTTCTGCAGCCAAGTTGGAGTTTTAGCTGTTTTTCCCCATGTAAAATGGATGTTTAATACCTTTCACAGTCTAAAATGCCAACCCCTGTTTTTTACATAATTCTTTAAATAGGAATCTCTGATTGTGTGCTTTTTAAATCTGCTGATCAAGATGTGGCTCAATGACAGTCCCAGTCAACTTACTTCTTTAACTTGTCCTGACCTTTCCTTTTCTGCTAGATCATTTTCCACTGAATTGTTAAAATATGCTCACGCTCTGCTTAAATAAATTCTGAAGTTTTCCAGAATCGGAGGCCCTGATTTAGATACTGATGAGCATTGCTGGCACTGGAATGGAGGTATAAATTCTAGATCCAGGTATCATCTTGTTTCCTTTGATGCAAGTAAACCTCACATCAGAATGGGAAAACCTGGCCTTGGTTTTAGTGGCACACGGATAAACTCAGTGGGTAGGCGAATATCACCTAAGATTCAACTGCCACAATTCTTGCAACTAACAGCACACAACCACTGCTTTAGAAATTATACATTTTTAAAAAAAATTAAAACTTGCACAATTCTGCATCATTCTCTTAACAATTGATAAAGCAGTTACCTGAATCACAACCTCTGAGGCAGACACTGTCTTTATTGAAGTCAGTGGAGATGCGGCAGGAGGCTTGGCTGCCCTTTTTTTGGCTTTTTCGGCTTGTATATTTGTGAAGTAGTTAACAGCAGCAAATTCAATCAGAGCAGAGAACACAAATGCAAAGCAAACTGCAATGAACCAGTCCATGGCCGTAGCATAGGAGACCTTTGGCAGAGAATGTCTAGCACTGATGCTTAGTGTTGTCATAGTTAGAACCGTTGTTATACCTTCAATTGAGAAAATATATTATTTTATTCAAAGAGGACTACAAGCTGGCACTTCAGGCTCAAAAAACAGAAAGATTAGGAAAAGCATTTTTGTAATATGTACATGCAAAGAAACCATTATTCTGTATCAACTATCTTTTTTTATTTGTACAGTGTAGGAATAAGAGATCTTGCTGAAGAATTTTCCAACAGTGAACTTTAAAATTTGTCATGATGTTCAAGCCAAGCTACGGCATAGAAAATAACCTGAAGTTTAAGTATATTTCGGACATTCAGTATAATGACAATGTTTACAATAGCATAGGCCAATGGCGCGTTCACCATTTCACAAGTGTAAACCAGATGTCAAAATATTCAAGAGCTAGCAGACTCTGCATACATTTGCAAACAGAAGTGCTACCCACCCACCTGATTCTGGTCACTATCCTGTCAGTATATGTGCAGCAGAGTGAAGCTCCTGTCCATCCTTCCTTAAGCCTAATTTGTGGGGTCAATTGCCAAGTTATGGACAACCATCAGGGTCGGCAAGTGATTAAAAACGCCAATCACACCACCGGAAGCCAACACCCTCCAAAGATGGAATAGAGAACCTTTTAGAGAGCCATAGGATTGGCTAGTGTGTTGGTGGCAGTTGATAGCAGATCTACACCTGCTTTTGTGTCATAACGTTGTTTCACTTTTTGAAACTTCACCTTAGAGCTACACTGCCCAGCGCACACCGCATCCATTTGTACCAGGCAGTGAAGTGGAAGAGGCCTGATGGAGTAATACCAGAGGGAAATAACTCTCTGTTATTTCCATTCCGTCACTAATCACCGTTATTTACAAATGCTAAACCTTTGGCAATAGCACTGCCTCTCACTGAGTCAGGCATTCAGGGGATCAAATATCCCTGACATTCACCTTTTTTATGTCAGCCAGGCCTCCCTGATTAGATGAGGTTAACAGCCCCAGTCAGGGAACTCATTTACTATGCGATCCAGCTGGCTGACTACAAGCTCTATACAGAGTTGTCTGGGAGCTGAGAGGAACAGAGATGAATGGTCCTGCTTCATCCAGACTGCATTCCTGCCAGATCACCTCAGGATGGGCCGGCACAATCAGCTGGGGGATATTCCTTTTAAGCTTGCAACCAACCAACACTGTTGTAGAAATGGGCTGGCATTCTTGCTGCTGCTCATTTCTTCTAGGCCTGATGTAATTATCAATGCCCCTAACCCTCTATCTCCTTATGCCACATGCTCCACACAGCATCCACACCAAGTCATGTCAACTCATTCCTGCTATGCCACCCTATACTCATACCCAACAGTTCCTCAAGCCCACCATTCAATCCGAAACTCCTCTACCCATCCCCATCATAACAATGTCAACAAATTCCACAGTACCCACAGAATTAGTCTTTCAAAGACCCTGTGCCACGATATGCCCTTATGCAATATTCAATGTCCCAATATCATCCATTAAATCCTATGCTCCACTAGTCATCACCATCATCCCACATAGACCCTATTCACCCATACTAGAATACACACAAATCTAGCCCTTTAAAACCCCTATGACACTCTATGCACATTACCACCACTCTGACCCTTATGAAAACTCCTGGTAACTCAGGATAATCACTACCTCACCCACAAACATTTGCCCTTTCCTCTCCACGCTATCCCATCTAGTTTCCACCATGGGCAAGCCTTAGGACCTACACTGACTTAAGATAAAATTATTGCATCTACTGATGACATCAATATTTAAAAATACTTTCATTAATAAAAATCAATCTATTGAAATTGTTTCACCTAACCTATTATGAAAACAAGCATTTCACTGATTAAGGTAGTGCTATACTAAAACAAAGTGGTCATATAAGTGGTTACTATCTTATGAAAATAATACCACTTTAAAACTACTTGGAGCTGGTTATTAATGTACTCACTTGACAGGATCCCCATTGTGAAAATGATAGGTGGGGAAACGAGTCTTGCATCAGAAATCCATATTGTCTCATGTCAATGATTACACTGAAATAACTAGCTTTTAAAGAAAAGCTCTACAATTATTATTAGTCAACACGTTGACATTATTAATAACTTTGTCAGTGCTTTAGCAGCTTTGACAATTCTTTAACAACTTGAAAGTCCCAATGAGTTTATGCATTTTACGGACATCCAAATACAGACACTAGACAAAATGGGAAGATTTGTCCATCTTGTGGCCAGAAATCTGTCAGTAAAGGAATAATACAAGTGCACATCCTGTGCAAATTAGAACATACGCGTAAGGAAATCTTACAAGTATTCAGAATGTAACAAGACTTTACTCAAAAGAGGGGCCTAGATGAAAAAAAGGAAGTTGCAAGTTGAACTGTAAGTCACAACTTTCACATGCCACTGATTATTCTTAAGCCATCAATGCCAGTTAAAGAGAATGTTGGAGTACACGAAAAGCAAATCAAATCACAAAGTGATACTTAAAGTGAAGGCACACTTTTGGAAATGAAGAGGTACAGGGGAATCACGATTTGAGGCTCGAGATTTGGCTCAAGCAAAATGACCAAATCACAACCACAATGTGCATCATCTGTATTGGTCCAAATCAGATCGAGGGGTTGCTCATTACCAACATTTATCTAAGTTGACATTAAGATTCTTGATAGCAAGTAGACCATAATATTGAGGATATAGTTCATTTTCTAATATGTGAAATTGATCATCCACCTCGTCAAGCTGATCACACACAAACACAACAACAGCTCATTAGCAAATGCTAATCAAAAAGACTTTTGCGTCCCAAAGACCATTTGTGTGCTTACAGAAAACAAACATGTTGAATTTTCATAGATAACTTAAATGCATGTTTGTTGTTTAGAATGACTTAATTGAAAATAAGGTCTATCATTGAAAAGGGAACATTACGTCATGCTCAATGGTGTAATTATTCTGGTTTGCTCGGTTAGTATTGTTCACTGATCATTGTAAACTTGCTTGATTACTTAAGCCTATGGATGGAGTGAGGGTGTCAAATGAGTCCCAACATTGAATTCCAAGGAGGATCTGGGCTTTGAAATGCGAACATGCTTATGTTGAAGTTCCCGCAATTTCTGAGAGATTTTAAAATACTGTAAATAGACTGTTTGGATTTAGAATTAGACTCATCTCCGCATCTCTCTGAGGCCAAAAAGATACACAGCAACCCAGCAATGACAACATACCTAATCCTAATCCTCAAATATTCCTTATCATACGATAACATCCACATCATAAATATAACCTATTGAATAATAAACAAATAACATTTTATCGTGAAGGAGTACCGTAACCACAGAATATGTTATTTGAATAAGACCAGTCAATCTAAGCCTAAATTTCAATAACGTTCCATGAACAAGTATCACTCCCTTAAAGAATACAAATAAAAACAAATGGAGAAAAAAAATGGAAAATGTGAAAAAAAGTAAAAGGCTTGAATTGTATCAGAGATAAAAGGTACTGCAGATGCTGGAGAATCCGAGATGACAAGGTGTGGAGCTGGATGAACACAGCAGGCCAAGCAGACCCTTCAGGGTCTAGGCCCGAAACGTCAAGCTTTCCTGCTCCTATGATGCTGCTTGGCCTGCTGTGTTCATCCAGCTCCACACCTTGTTATCTCCTATATCTATAAAAGGCTTGAATAATGTCTCTAGATTTCACTTCTCACTTTACTTTTAAACAAAATGGTTTATTCACAAGTAATATTTCAATACAGTTAACTCCTGATCTGAGGCTAATTTTCTTGTGCTGCATTAATTGACAATTTTTACTTCTACTTTTAAGTATTCAGTTCCAAACTTCAGATCAAATTTATTCCAGTCAAAATCACTTATAGAGAAATTAAGCATTTCATGACAAAAATTAAACTTCTGCTAATTCACAATGTGATGATTTGCAAAGCAATGAAAGATACTGACTGATTTTGAAGGTTTGATGTTTATTCAAATTTTAATGTAAATAGCCTCAGGTAGTCAGGGATTAAATGACATGGGTTTTGCATGAGTTTTATTTAAATTGCTGATTTTAAATCAACTTCAGAAAAATTGAAGTCATGCTAATTGATACAAGACTATTCCCAACTGTCCAGTCAACAGTGTTGAATATTAATTCCAAAAATCCTGAGAGTTGGGTTATGGCAGAGTTTAAAATTAAGATAAAAACTGAAAAGGAATCCTATTTGTGAACCCATTCACATGCAGATTTAATGGAGATAGAAAAAGGAAGGAGCAACAAAGCAGTTCATTGGAAGTAGGTTAGTCATTGAAACATAACAAGAGGCACGTGCCTCCTTTTAACATGTAATTATTGTTAATTTTTCACCCCAGGTACTGAAGTGTCCCAAGCCTCAGGAAACCCGGCAGTTTAATGGAGGAGAATCCATTGAGTTAATGTCATTCCAGGAATGCTTTTAGACCAGAAAGAGCAGCAGTACTTCCTTTAGCCCCAACAACCCTCTAAGTGGCCCCTTCCCCATCACTGCAATGGTTCTGTTGCCCACTGGCAATTGCCAATAAAGCCACTGGGGACCAAGTGCACCCACCAACCACCAACAACATAAGCAATGTATCTTTAAAAATTATGGACTGCAATGAGAAAGAACTGTTTCTAAAAACAGGGATGGACCAGGACGACTACAGGGTTACCACAGCAAGAAATTGGACATTTGTTGTGCACTCTATATTTTGCAGCTAAGGGTTCCTGCAATGTGCAGTTGACCAAGAGTCAAGGAGTTGTTTACAAGTGAAGCTGATTGGTTCACAGCTAACTGATCAGGTTGGAACTGGCAACAATTTACAGAGGCACAGTCATGAGGACAGAAAGAAAGACACAGAAGGGTGTGCTGCCATTCTCCCCAGCAGAAGCCGCCGATTCTCTACAGGAAAGAAAGACCCAATTTAAAACCGTAAGAATAGAAAGAAATAGGAGCAGAATTAGAACATCCGCCATTCGACCATGGGTATGTTTCTCAACCCTATTCTTCTGCCTTTTCCCTGTAACTCTTGATCCCCACACTAATCAAGAACTTATCTATCTCTGTCTTAGAGATATCCAATGACTTGGCTTCCTCTGTGCCAATGAGTTTCACAGATTAGCCACACTCTGGCTGATGAAATACCTCCCCATCTCTATTCTAAAGGGTTGTCCATTCACTCTAAGGCTATGCCTTTGAGTCTTAACCTCTCCTACTATTATAAGCATATTCCCCATGTCCACTCTATCCAGATTCCCGGCTCACCACCGACATCCATTTCAAACCTACTGACTCCCACAATTACCTCGACTATCCCTCCTCTCACCCACCCTCCTGTAAAAATGCCATCCCATATGTATAATTCCTCCACCTCTGTCACATCTGCTCTCAGTATGAGGCTTTCTACTCTAGGACTTCCCAGATATCCTCCTACTTTAGGGACCATAGTTTACCCTTCCCTGTTATTAAGCATGTCCTCAGCTGCATCTCTGCCATTTCCTGCACTTCTGCCCTCACGCCCTCTCTCTCCAACAATAATAAGGACAGAATCCCCTTAGTCCTCACATACCACCCCAGCAACTTCCAAATACAACACATCATCCTCTGGCATATCTGCCACCTACAATCAGACCCCACCACCAGAATGATATTTCCCTCCCCACTCCTGTCTGATTTCCACAGGGACCGTTCACTCTGTGAATCCCTTGTCAGCTCCACACTCCCCACCAACCCCTCCACCACACCTGCCCTTTCCCTGCAACCGCAGGAGGTGCTACACCTGCTCTTACATCTCCCCTCTCACCTCCATCCAAGGCCCCAAACAATCCTTCCAAATCCAGCAGTGATTCACCTGCACTTCACCTAAACTCTAGTACTGTATCCGTTGCTCCTGATGTGGTCTCCTTTATATCGGTGAGACCAAATGCAGTCTTGGGGACCAGTTCGCAAAGCACCTGCGCTCTGCATGCACCAACTAACCCGACCTTCCGGTTGCCATCCACTTTAACTTCCCCTCCCATTCCCCTGGTGACATGTCTGTCCTCGGCCTCCTCCACTGTCAAACTGAGGCCAAACATAAACTGGAGGAACAACACCCCATATATCACCTTGGGAGCTTACAGCCCAATGGCCTAAATATTGACATCACCAATTTCAAAATCTCACTACTCTCAACCTGTCTGTATCCCACCTCACCTATCCGCTCCACCCTTCCCGCTGACCAACCTCAATAACCCCCTACCCGCATCCACCTATCTCCCATCCCACCTACCCTTCGCCTAGCCCCACACTCCTCCCCCTATTTATTTCTGGGCTCCCCTCTCCCTCCCCAGTCCTAACGAAGGGTTTCAGCCTGAAACGTTGACTTCCCTGCTCTACGGATGCTGTCTGACCTGCTGTGCTTTTCCAGCTCCACACTTATTGACTCTAGCTTCCAGCATCTGCAGTCCTTACTGTCTCTCAATATTCTGTAAGTTTCAATGAGATTCCCCTCTCACCCTTCTGAACTCCACTGATTACAGATGCACAGCCCTCAACCATTCCTCAGTCGACAAGCCCTTCATCCCTACGATCACTCTTGTAAACCTCCTCTGGACCCTTTCCAAGGCCAGTATATTCTTCCTTAGATATGGGGCCCAAAATGGCTCAAAAAAATTCCATAATGCAGTCTGACCAGAGCCTAATGCAGCCTCAGCAATACATTTCTGCTTTTATAATGAATGCTAACATTACACTTGTTTTCCTAACAGCCAACTGAACCTACATGTTAACTTTAAGAGAATCCTAAACTAGGACTCCTAAGTCTGTTTGTGCTTCAAACTTCCAAAGCCTTTCCCCATTTAGGAAATAGTTTATACCTGTATTCTTCCTACCGAAGAGTATAACCTCACACTTGCCCACATTGTATTCTATTTGTCACTTCTTTGCGCACTCTCCATGCCTGCCCAGTCCTTTTGCAGCCTCCCTACCTCTTCAACATTACTTGTCGCTCCATCTATCTTTGTGTCATCTGCAAACTTAGCAACAATGCCCTCAGAGATAAAAGGTACTGCAGATGCTGGAGAATCCGAGATAACAAGCGTGGGGCTGGATGAACACAGCAGGTCAAGCAGCATCATTGGAGCAGAAAAACTTGACGTTTCGGGCCTAGACCCTTCATCAGAAAAAATGCCCTCAGTTCCTTTGTCCAGATTATTATTGTATAATGTGCATTGCTGTTATTCCAACAATGACCACTGCATGACTCCACTAGTCACCAGCTAGTATCCTGAAAAAGACCCCTTTATCCCCATTCTCTGCCTTCTGCCAGTCAGCCAAGCCACTATCCATTCCAGTGCCTTGCTCCTAACATCATCAGCTCTTATCTTATTTAGCAGCTTCCTATGAAACACCTTGTCAAAGGCATCTGGAAATCCAAATATATTATGTCCATTGGCTCTCTTTTGTCCAACTTACTCATTACCTCCTCAAGAATTCTAACAAATTTGTCAGGCATGATCTCTCCTTGATGAAGCCATGCTGACTCAGCCCTACCTTACCATGCACTTCCAAGTACTCCACAATCTCATCCTCAGTAATGGACTCTAAAATCTTACAAACAACTGCGGTCAGGCTAACTGCCCTATAGTTCCTGTCTTCTGCCTCCCTCCCTCCTTCAACCAAGGTATTACATTAGCCATTTTCCAGTCCTCTGGACCCTCCCTGACTCCAGTGCTTCCTGAAAGATCACCACCCCTGCCTCCACAATCTCCTCGGTCATCTCCTTCAGAACTCTGGGGCATAGTGAAACAGATCTAGGTAATTTAACCACTTTTAGACCTTTCAGCTTCCCAGTACCATCACCCTAATGATGGCCACTACATTCACATCTGTTCCTAGCCTCTCTTAAAATTCTGGTATATTGCTTGTGTCTTCCACTGTGAAGACTGATACCTATTCTGCTCCTTTGCCATATCTTTGTTTCCCATTGCTAAGTCTCCAGCCTCATTTTCCAATGGTCCAATATCCATTCTTACCTCTCTCTTATCTTTTGTATGTTGAAAAGGACTCTTGCAATCTTTGTTTACATTATTAGACATGTTACCCTCATATTTTATTTTTCCCTCCTTATTGCTTTTTTAGTTGTCCTCTGCTGGTTTTTAAAGGCTTCAAATCCTCTAGCTTCCCACTAATCTTCACCACATTGTTTGCTTTTTATTTTGTTTTCATACTGTCTCTGACTTCCTTTGTCAGCCATGGTTGTCTCATGCTCCCCTTAAGTATGTTTCTTCTTCCTTGGGATGAATTTCTGCTGTGCCTCCTGAATTACTCCCAGAAACCCCTGCCTTTGCAACTCCACCATCTTTCCTGCTAGGGTCCCCTTCCAATCAACTCTGGCCCGCTCCTCGCTTGTGTCTCTTCTGTTACCTTTACTCAGTTGTAATACTGTTACATCTGATTCCAGCTTCTTCCAATCAAACTGTAGAGTGAATTCTATCATATTATGGTCACTGTCCCCTAGGGGTACCTTCACCTTTAGCTCCTTAATCAAGTCTGCCTCATTATCTATCACTAAATCCAGAATTGCAATTCTCTAGTGGGCTCTACCACAAGCCGCTCCAAAAGAAATCTTCTAGACATTGCACAAACACCTATTCTTAGGATCCACTTCCATCTGATTTTCCCAGTACACCTGAATATTGAAGTTGCCCATGATTATTGTAATAGTGCCTTTCTTGTATGCCTTTTCTATCTCCTGGTTTATTTTCTTCCCTATAATCTGTCTACAGCTAGAAGGCCTATATTTAACTCTCATCTGGGTCCTAAACTTGAAGAAAATCAGTTACTTTTTCTGCAGCAGTTGAACACAGAACATAGAGCAATACAGCAGAAAAACGGACTCTTTGGCCCACGATGTTGTGCTGAACAAGATGCCAAATTGAACTGATCCCTTCTTGGTCCATATCCCTCCATTCCTTGCATATTCATGTGCTTATCTAAAAGTCTCTTAAACACCCCTAGCGTATCTGCCTCCACCACCACTGCTAGCAGCGCGTTTCAGATTCCTACTGCTCTTTCTGCAAAAAACTTGCCCCTCACATCTCCTTCGAACTTTCACGCTCCCACCTTAAATGCATCCCTCCAGGTTTTAGACATTTCAACCCTGGAAAAATGATTCTGACCGACAACCCTATCTATGCATCTAATAATTTTAGAGACTTCTATTCAATCTCCCCTCAGCCTCTGCCACTCCAGAGAAAACAACCTCAGTTTTTAAAGCTTCTTCTTATAGCTCATACCGTGTAATCCAGGTAGTATCCTGGTAAAACATAAACACAGATATAAATATTTGTGAACAACGGCAAGTTTAAAATTCTCAGTACATGCAACAAAAAGTCAGATGCCATATTTACCATCTTTGCTTACCGTCCTCTTTCAATTATCTCCATCCCTCAAGAAAATACTAGAGGTTGGAAGTATTTTCATTTTCAAAATTTAGCTCAATGATTTTTTTAAAATGTCACTCCAGCTAGTTTTGAGCTACTTTGGAAAGCCCAACAAATTCATAGGGTGAAATAGGAAGGGTTTAAGAGGAATATCAACCAAATGCTGGCAAATGGGACTAGATTCATTTAGGATATCTGGTCGGCATGATCAAGTTGGACTGAAGGGTCTGTTTCCATGCTGTACAGCTCTATGACTCTAATGAAAACCTCTTCTGCACCCTCTAAAAAGCCTCCATATCCTTCCTCTAATGTGGTGACCAGAACTGAATGCAATACTCTAAGTGCGGCCTAACCAAAATCTAATAAAGCTGCAACATGACATCCTGAATCTAACACTCAATTCCCTGACCAACAAAGGCAAGCATTCCATGTGCCTTCTTTACTACCTGCTCTACTTGTGTGGCCACTTTCAGGGAGCTATGGACTTGAACACCAAGATCCCTCTGAACTTCAATGCTGTTCAGGGTCCTGCAATTAACTGTATATTTTTCCATAATACTTGATCTCCCAAAGTGCAGCACCTCACACTTACCCAAATTAAACTCCATTTCTCCACCCTTATCTGCAACTGATCTATATCCCGTTGTATCCTTTGACAACTTTCTACACTACCCACAACTTTACCGATCTTTATTTCATCTGCAAACTTACTAACCCACCCTTCTACATTTTCATTCAAGTCATTTATGTACATCACAAACAGCAGAGGTCCCAGTAGAGATCTCTGTGGAACTCCACCTGAGAAACACCCTTCCACCACTACCCTTTGTCTTCTATGTTCAAGCCAATTCTCAATCCACGCAGCCAAGTCACTGTGAATCCCATGCATCTTAACCTTTTGGATGAGCCTACCATGAGAGACCTTGTCGAAAGCCTTATTAAAATCCACGTGAACAATATTCACTGCTCTACCCTCATTTGATCATCTTAGATGTGAGCTATGAATTTGAATTGATAAATCAGAGACATTTTCCAAGTAAATCATTTGCTCTGTCCTTCTTACAAGTCAGCAGACACTTCCAAAAGCTGGCTAACCAAAGGCAGATCATCTCAACATCAAAATCGGAAGCAAAGACCGCTGGAATGTGTGTGTGTGTGATTTGTATCTATTTACTTGTTGCTACAGTCTAATTGCATGTAATTAATAATAATTCGTGTTCACTACAGGCACATGGTCTGTGTCTTCTATCAACCTTGATGTGAAAGGCAGGTAAACTGGAGTACTGTGCATACTTCAGAAAAAAGCTAATATTTTTCACAACTCCAGGAATAGTAAGGCACAATTAACGGCATGTCACCCAGTGAGTCATCACAACTAATACACATACACTATTCAATCATGCCTTCTGACAATCACTTCCCGCACTCCTGCTGACAGGACTATAATCAAAATTCTCAATCATCCAGAATCACCATATCACAATCTGTGCCATATGCCTAACATGGTCATGCTCATTTTTTGAGTTATCTGTCCTCACAGGCTTCAGCCCTGTGAATCAGGCTTTCCACACAAAAAGCTTCCAGTCTATTAGGCTGCCTATGGATGCAAACTCCAGTTAAAGGTGTTCTGTAGTTACATTTTGCAAGATATCTAAGAAACACATTCTTCCAGATTTCCCAAACCCACAACAGCCTTCCTACCCGACAGCAAAGATTGCACCTTCAAGTTAAAATCCAAGCTGTAGTTCCACTCACTGTGTTGCTTTCTAAAAACTGAAAGCTGACCATAAGTGAAGAATCAACAGGAGTTTAGTACAATATAAAAAGGAGGGAACATGAATCACAAGCTCTTTCAATACAGATTACGAGTTCTCAAGGAACTACAAGTCATTGAGCTGCAGCTTACAGACACCTGTATGAATTTGGGGCATGAAAGAAAACAAAATATAAAGACCACATTAATTAGAGAAATTGCTCAGATGCATCTCAAATATAATACCTTGTGTTGAAGAAATAAAAGGTCAAAGAAGGCATGCTCAAAGATCAGCTGACACCCGAGCAGCATTGGATGCAACTACAATTTCATCAATCCTAGCGAGCTTTGGTGCACTCACCTCTGAATGGCTAAGGTCAATTTCTTCCCTGCACTACAACAATGGCTACACTTTATCATTTGTGAGGCATATTAAGATGACCCAAGGACTTGAAAGCTACAATGTAAATGTAGCGTTCTTTTGTTTTCTTCACTGGCTTTGAGGTCATAGTGAGCCAGTTGAGTTGTACCATTTTAACATAAGGGACGACAGATGACTGGAACAGTCAAGGTTACAACATGCTTCTGTTTCTAGTGCCATTCTAATATTCACCAATATGCCAACCACACAGGTAGCAGACAGGTAAATTATCTATCTACCATCATGATGTTGGTTCATTCACATTATCCATTCACATGCACGTCACAATGAAACTTGCATCTAGGCTTGTGAGATAATAGAAAACATACAAAAGGTTCTGGAGAAGGTCTCAGTAATGTGATGAAATACTTTCTTAAGTATTTACTTCTTTTAGTTTTACTTCTTCAACACAAGGTATTATATTTGAAATGCATCTGAGCCATTTCTCTACTTAATGTGGTCTTTATTTATTTTTTTCTTTCATGCCCCAAATTCATACTGGTTTTCCCTTTGCGTTCTCCCTCTGTTGCAACCTACCTTCTCATTAATCTTGTGCCATTTGCTGTAACTTATCTTATTCCCTACTCTGTTACTGACAACAATGGCTTTCCCAATGGACATCCCCTTATCTGATGTGCTTGAAAGAAGAAGATGCACTGAGATCAGGCACGAGAGATGATTTGTGCCCATCTCAAATCCAAGAACAAAGATATACACAGTTAGAGAGATAGTAGGAACTTCAGATGCTGGAGAATCCAAGATAACAAGGTGTGGGGCTGGATGAACACAGCAGGCCAAGCAGCATCATAGGAGCAGGAAAGCTGACGTTTCGGGCCTAGACCCTTCTTCAGAAAATGACACAGACACAGTTTGCACTGGCAGAGCGGTGAGCTCAGAGTGTTTGCGGAACTGAATGGTCCATTAATAGTTGGGAATTTCAGTCAGGTGGAAATTTAGAGCCGATAGGAGGGCGGTACTTCCGCTTTCTTTGTTTTATCTTATGGTGTGTTTTCTTTCAATCACTAAGATAGAAAGTTGTAATTTTCTGTTTTTTTCCCCAAATTATTTACTTAATTTAGATAACCAGTTAATTGATTATACTAAACTATTGGAAGCAGATTAAAAATAATAAATGGACTGGTTAAATCAACGAATAAATAAATATTGTCACTAATAGTCCCCATTATCAACTATTCACCCTCTCAGCTTGATCGTTATCAACCCCTTTATCTGTTCAACTGCTCTTCTCTCTCTTTGGGCTCTATCCTATTGTTTACTCCCCATCCCCCTCCCTTTTTTCTGCATATAAACTGATGTTTTCCCACCCACCATCAGTTCTGAGGAAGGGTCACTGGACCCGAAGCGTTAACTCTGTTTTTTCCTTCACAGATGCTGCCAGACCTGCTGAGCTTTTGCAGCAACTTTGTTTTTGTTCCTGATTCACAGCATCTGCAGTTCTTTCAGTTTTTAATAAATGAATAAGGCTGGTTAAACATGGGAGGGAAAGCAGTGTGCCATTACTGCAGCATGTAGGAGCTTGTGTGGAGTGTTAACGTTCCTGATTACCTTCCCTCTGATAAATATCTACAATCAAGGAACCTCAACTCGAAATTGCTGAGTTGAAGTCTAAGCTGCAGACATAGTTGGAGCACCATCGAGGGGGAGAGCTACTTAGCCATTTTGTTTCAGTAGATAGTTGCACCAGTTAGGCTAGGCAGAACTTTCAAGGTGTTCAGCAGTTGGGTGAGTGTGGCTGTGAGTCAGGCAGGTGGATAACGCAGGAACGATAGAGAAGCTTTAACCCTTGACTTTGTCCCAACAGGTACAAGTACACACTGGGAGAGGCAATGCTCAAGTGGTATTAATGCTGGACTGTTAATCCAGAGACCTGGATAACATTCCAGAGACCTGGGTTCAATCCCGCTGTGGCAGATGGTGGAATTTGAATTCAATAAAAATATCTGGAACTAAGAGTCTAATGATGACCATGAATCCATTGCCGATTGTCGGAAAAACCTGTCTGGTTCACTAATGTCCATTAGGGAACGAAACTGCCATCCTTAACTGGTCTGGCCTACATGTGACTCCGGACCCGCAGCAATGTGGTTGACTCTCAACTGCCCTCTGGGCAATTAGGGATGGGCAATAAATGCTGCCTGGTCAGCGATGCTCTCACCCCGTGAATGAATAAAAAAAACACTCCTGTGTCGATGAGAACAACTGCAGGATCGATAAACAAACTAATCGAAGCAGCATGGTACAGCAGATCTTAAAGTGGGAAAAGTGGACAGATTTGTGGTAATGGTCAGGGTTAGTACAATCGAGGGCTCGTGTGGGTCTCGTGCACAAGCAGTTTCAGGAACAGCTTCTTTCCAGCCATTATCAGGCTGTTGAATGGACTCTAGCCTCAAATAATGTAACCTGCAATGTAACCTGTATGTCTCTAAGTCTTTTTGATCTGGACATCCTTTGTTTGCTGTGATCTGCCTGTACCACTCGTAAACAAAGCTTTTCACTGTATTTCAGTACAATAAAATCAATAAAATTAAATAAAATTATACGTCATAGCCTTGACCAGCGTTCTGAAGGTTATGTTGCCTGCCCAATGTCAAGGTTAAAGACGTCTACTCACAGCTGGATGGTGGTGGATCCTTTGTCCACATAGAAACCGATGGCATAGTTACAATGAGGTGTTAGGATCCTTATTAGAAGGCAGTGCCTCAAAATTAGAAACTGCTGGATTATTACCCGAGTCAGACTCTAACAATGCATGGATAAACATAGTGCTGGAGGAGTGATGTGGGAAGGGCTTTGATTCATGGGCTATTGGTATTAGTGCAGGGAAAAGATGAAGCTGTTTCTTTTGGATGGGCTCCACTGAAACAAGACACAACCAAATGTCAAATAAAATTACTAGGGTCGTAGACTGAACTTTAAACTAATGAAGGTGGAGTGGGAGGATTCAGGGAAGAAACAATTCAAAGACATGAAGGGAAATGTCAGACTTTAGAGCAGAGCAGCGTTTTGTGTCAAATAAGAAAACTGGGTTAGGAAGGCACAGTGAGAGGAGCAAGACAATAAGGCAGTAGAAACGAAGATGACATCAAGGAAAATTAGAAAAATTAGAAAAAAAAATCTAAATGTTTGTAGCATTTACGATACATTACATTAATTAATAGCATATATAAAATTTATTCGCTTTGATCTAATATCCATTGTGGAGGAGTTGTCATAAAGTAACCAAAATTCAGAACTAAATATTCCAGGATACTCTTCTATGGACGGGAGAGGTAAAATAGAAACGGCGGATAGTTGATGATGATGGGATGAAATAAAGGCAGCCAAAAGAAAGGATCTTAGCTCAGAAAATCAAGAAGCAGCAATAACTTGAATGGTGATAAGAGGAGGCAAACATTTGTGGGAATTGTTCATAAGTCCCTATAACAGTAATTGAAGTGGAGGACAGATTACAATTTGGGAAATTTGAGGCACTTGTGATGAGCGGAATAAAGCAATAATGGGATCTTCAATCTTAATAGATTGAAGATATAATAAATAATAAATCATAGCAATAGTGTGGAAGATAAGTCCATAAAATATATATAAGATAAATCAGAAACCAACTTGCAAACATGGAATTTTGGATCTGATATTATACAAGTGGTAACCTGTCTGGGGAAGAGTGACCATAATATAGTAGAATTTTTTACTGAATTTGAATTGAAACTAAGAGCCTAAATCTAAACAAATCAAACAATGTAGCTATGAGGTAGTAGGAACTGACGATGCTGGAGAATCTGAGATAACAAAGTGCAGAGCTGGATGAACACAGCAGACTAAGCAGCATCAGAGGAGCAGGAAAGCTGATGTTTCGGGTCCTGAAGAAGGGTCTAGACCCGAAACGTCAGCTTTCCTGCTCCTCTGATGCTGCTTGGCCTGCAGTGTTCACCCAGCTCTACACCTTGTTATCTATGTAGCTATGAGGGCTGGGCTGAGTAAGGTATATTTGAAAACATAATTAATAATACAATGGTAGATAAGGAATGACTAGCCATTAAAGAACTAATAGATAACTTATAACAAGCATCCTTTCTTCAGGAAAACTCTACTGAAAAAGTAATGTAATCATGTCTGACAAGAAGATAGCATTAGATCAAGGATGAAGTCTATGATTTTGCTAAAAGGAATAGTGAGCCTGAGGACTGGGAGGATTTCAGAATTCAACAAGAAGGACCAAGAATCTAATAAGGAGAAAGAAAAAGAAGGTATGAGAATGAACTAGCACATGGCATTAAAACATGTAAATGTTTGAATAATAATGTGACTTGCAAATGATCAGCAAAGATGAACATGGGCCCTTAGGGGCAGAGACAATTAAAATTATAATGGGAGATGGCAGAAACATTACCGAACACATTTTTTAAATTCTTTCACAGGATGAGCGCATCACATCCCTAGTTGCCCACATTACCGTTGGTCTGGAGTCACATACAGGCCAAACCAGGTAAGGATGGCAGTTTCCTTCCCCAAAGGACTTCAGTCAGCCAGATGGGTTTTTCCTGACAATCAGCAATGGTCTCATGGTCATCATCTCTTAATTCCAGAATTTTATTGAATTCAAATTCCACTGTCTGGCATGATAGGATTCAAACCCAGGTCCCCAGAACACTACCTGGGTCTCTGGATTAACAATCTGGCAACAAGATCATGACACTATAGCCTCCCCAAACTTTGTGGAAGCCTTCACGATACAAGGCAAAAAAACGTTCTGGAAATAATGAGTAGCCAAGAAATGTGTCAAAAACAAGTGAAGAAATCAGGTTAAGTAAATAGATAGTACTAGACAAATTAACAGAAATAAAAGGCAATACATCTCTTTGATCTGATACCTGCATCCTCAGGTTTTAAAATAAGAAGCTGCAGAGATAGACGCATTTGTATTGAGTACCCACAATCCTTTGGGTGGCAGAACATTTCCCAAGGAATGAGAGGTAGCAAAATAAACCATGATGCTTTAAAGGAGAAAGGGTACAAACAGGGAGCATCAGCCTAGCATCAATAGCAGGCAAAATCCTGGAATCTATTATTAGGGATATGATAACAGGTCGAGGGGGAAAAGCTAGAAGTCATGGTGCATATTGAAAGCACCAATGGGATGGAAAAAGTTGAGGTCCAACAGTCAAGATTAAGAAGCTAGGGAGGAACTCAAAGGCAAGACATCAAAGGTAGTATTAACTTGACTATGGCCATTGTTATGCATTAATTAGAGTTGAAGTAGGACAATTTAACAATTGGCTAAGACCATAAGACCATAAGACATAGGAGTGGAAGTAAGGCCATTCGGCCCATTGAGTCCCACTCTGCCATTTAATCATGGCTGATGAGTATTTCAACTCCACTTACCCACACTCTCCCCGTAGCCCTTGATTCCTTGTGAGATCAAGAATTTATCAATCTCTGCCTTGAAGACATTCAACGTCCCGGCCTCCACTGCGCTCCGTGGCAATGAATTCCACAGGCCCACCACTCTCTGGCTGAAGAAATGTCTCCTCATTTCCATTCTAAATTGACCCCCTCTAATTCTAAGGCTATGCCCATGGGTCCTAGTATCCCCACATAACGGAAACAACTTCCCAGCGTCCACCCTTTCTAAGCTATGCATTATCTTGTAAGTTTCTATTAGATCTCCTCTCAACCTTCTAAACTCTAATGAATACAATCCCAGGATCCTCAGCCGTTCATCGTATGTTAGGCCTACCATTCCAGGGATCATCCGTGTGAATCTCTGCTGGACACGTTCCAGTGCCAGTATGTCCTTCCTGAGGTATGGGGCCCAAAATTGGACACAGTATTCTAAATGGGGCCTAACTAGAGCTTTATAAAGTCTCAGAAGCACATCGCTGCTTTCATCTTCCAACCCTCTTGAGATAAATGACAACATTCCATTCACTTTCTCAATCACGGACTCAACCTGCAAGTTAACCTTTAGAGAATCCTGTACTAGCACTCCCAGATCCCTTTGTACTTCGGCTTTATGAATTTTCTCACCATTCAGAAAATTGTCCATGCCTGTATTCTTTTTTCCAAAGTGCAAGACCTCGCATTTGCTCACGTTGAATTTCATCAGCCATTTCCTGGACCACACTCCGAAACTGTCTAAATCATTCTGCAGCCTCCCCACCTCCTCCATACTACCTGCCTGTCCACCCAACTTCATATCATCGGCAAACTTTGCCAGAACGCCCCCAGTCCCTTCATCCCGATCATTAATATATAAAGTGAACAGCTGCGGCCCCAACACTGAACCCTGCGGGACACCACTTGTCACCGGTTGCCATTCTGAAAAAGACCCTTTTATCCCAACTCTCTGCCTTCTGTTAGACAGCCAATCCTCAATCCATGCCAGTAACTCACCTCGAACACCATGGGCCCTCACCGTACTCAGCAGCCTCCCGTGAGGCACCTTATCAAAGGCCTTTTGGAAGTCTAGATAGATAACATCCACTGGGTTTCCCTGGTCTAACCCACTTGTTACCTCTTCAAAGAATTCTACCAGGTTTGTCAGACACGACCTCCCCTTACTAAATCCATGTTGACTTGTCCTAATCCGACCCTGCACTTCCAAGAATTTTGAAATCTCATCCATAACGATAGATTCTAGAATTTTACCAACAACCGAGGTTAGGCTAATCGGCCTATAATTTTCCATCTTTTGTCTTGATCCTTTCGTAAACAAGGGGGTTACAACAGCGATTTTCCAATCTTCTGGGACTTCCCCTGACTCCAGTGACTTTTGAAAGATCACAACCAACGCCTCCGCTATTTCCTCAGCCACCTCCTTCAGAACTCTAGGATGTAGCCCATCGGGGCCAGGAGATTTATCAATTTTCAGACCTTTTAGCTTTTCTAGCACTTTCTCTTTTGTAATGCCTACCATACTCAACTCTGCCCCTGACTCTCCTTAATTGTTGGGATATTACTCAGGTCTTCCACTGTGAAGACTGACACAAAATACTTATTAAGTTCTTCAGCTATTTCCTTATCTCCCATCACTAGCCTTCCAGCATCAATCTGGAGCAGCCCAATGTCTACTTCTGCCTCTTGTTTGTTTCTTATGTATTGAAAGAAACTTTTACTATCATTTCTAATATTACTGGCTAGCCTACCTTCGTATTTGATCCTCTCCTTCCTTATTTCTCTCTTTGTTATCCTCTGTTTCTTCTTGTACCCTTCCCAATCTTCTGATTTCCCAGTGCTCTTGGCCACTATATAGGCTGTCTCTTTTTCTTTGATAGATTTCTTGCCTTCCTTTGTCAGCCATGGCTGTCTAATCCTCCCCCGGATAATCTTTCTCTTCTTTGGGATGAACCTCTGCATTGTGTCCTCAATTACACCCAGAAACTCCTGCCATTGTTGCTCTACTGTCCTCCCCGCTAGGCTCTGCTTCCAGTCGATTTTCGTCAGTTCCTCTCTCATGCCCCTGTAATTACCTTTATTTAACTGTAACACCATTACATCCAATTTTGCCTTCTCTCTTTCAAACCGCAGACTGAACTCTACCATATTACGATCGCTGCCTCCAAAGTGTTCCCTTACTTTAAGGTCTTTTATAAAGTCTGGCTCATTACATAGCACTAAGTCCAGAATAGCCTGCTCCCTTGTGGGCTCCATCACAAGCTGTTCCAAAAAGCCATCCTGTAGGCATTCCATGAAATCCCTTTCTTTAGGGAAGACATGGTGCATGAAGCAGAGGCATGATTAAGTTGAATCAACTCAGATTATGAAAGATTACGAAAGAGTTATCATGTTTGACTAATCTCTTTGAGAGTATATTGGTCCCAACTCTAGTCAGACCTTGAACAGGTCACTCCAGCCACAAGTTATGGCCAAATAGCCCAGGATCCCAAAGCCCTCGCTCCTGCACCATGTCTCTGGTTACGTATTAACCTGGCATATCCTGCTACTTTTACTTTCACTCCTCAGTAGCAGTGGGGAGCACTGCCTCTTCCACATACTATCTGCTTACTCTGTTCTCTATCTGGCAGTTGGATGGCCAACTCCTGGAACCTGTGATCAAGCAAACACTCAACCACATGTCTGCCCTCGTGTTCAGAAATTCCGAAACTCTCAGCATGCGTTCAAACAGCTGGAGGCATATGTTACACCTTTGGGAAACAAGTAACATAAAATACACACATGGTACCAGAATTGTGCACTATGGAGTAAATGACAGTTTGTCAACTCATTTTCAGGTATCAAAAATCAGGTTACTTTACTCACAGGGGTGACAGACTAATCACTCTTAATGAAAATATTTATTTAATATCAAACATATTTTCATGGCGCAATCATAAAACATACCGATAGAAAAATATATTTAAAAACATGATGCCATCGTAAAAATAATACGCTGTTGCATTCTATAATGCAGTTCCATGGTGCTTCTCCATGGAAAATTCTTTGTATGTCATGATCCAAATGAAGCTCCATTTGCCTCTAGATTGTCAAATACACCCAAAACAAAAATGTTCCTCAGGTAAGTACCATAAACTGCAGCAACGTCATCTACACACTGGACTGAAAACTGTCACTGACACTCTGTTTGTAGGTGAAGGTTGCATAGAACATGAGGGAGAGGTGGATGACTAGGATGACAAGGGAGCACAAGGCACTCAGCAGCCATCATCTACGCTGCTGAGTGCAATAATCAAAAATATTTTCGAACCAGAAAATGCAGCCTGTGACATCCAGCACATCAAAAGCTGTTCAGGATGGCGAAACTGATCACCTTTTGTCCCTTTTCAACTCCCTATTCCTACCCTCATCCTGAGAAATGGCGTCAAGTGGAAGATGAAGGTAATCCTGTTTACTTCCCCACTTCCTTTCCCACTTCCCAGCCATCATTTGCTGCTTTTAGACTTTCGGATAGAGAAAAGTTGCTCCCTAACAAACACAGCACAGGCAAGAGGAAGAAGCAGGACTACTCCACAGAAGTAATAAGCATGTACGATCTTAGACACGGAGGGCAAGAGTTTAGATATTGACGCTAGGAGGACCCATAGGATAGCACAGGGTCAAAGACAGTACTTGGTGCCCGCATGGCAAAGTTACTACACTGCAGGACTAAAGAATGCCAGCTTTTAGATTGGTCAGCAGTTCTTGAAGGCACATCCTCCATCCTTACTTTGCCTACTTCTTTTCTTTTTTTTTATTTTCTTCTTCCCAATAATGTGCTGCACTCCTATCTTTACTGTAAACTTACACACTTGCCCTTCTGAAGATGAAAAATAAATTGAAAATATCAGAAAATAGCATAAAATATATTAGCTGTAGCTTGGAACCAGGCTCCATATCTCTAAGTGAGAAATGTTTGCCACTATCTCCTGCTTGTAAAGTTTGGGACAGCGCTTATCCAAATTTGGCTTCTCGGCATCAGTCAAAGTCATAACTATCCGAGCCATGAACTGCATTTTGACACCAGTCTTAAAATTCACACAAAGGCTGGTTGCGTAGAAACCAGTCTTCTGTGGAAACAGGCCGAAAGATCTGACAGTTGAGCAGCCCTTTAAAGGTCAGGTTGCCATGACAATAATAGCTTCAATTACATAAACTATCCACAAGAGGCAGAATTGACATACAAAGTGTGGTGAGGGCAAATTATCTGTCTGAAAAGATTCACAAAGTTCAAATTCAAATTCTGGAATTGATGTGCCAATACTGCTATTTTCACACATCCCTCAGCTTCACACCCTGCCCAGGTTTTGTTATAATTGAACTCAATCAAAGAGAATCATTTGATGAATGCAATGGAGATCTGACATGTGCCCATTTATTACTCTAGCATCTAGACAGTTAAAACCCATCCCATCTTAAATAAATAATATTAAAATGACATTAATCTTAGGAACAAACAAATTACCAATGACTGACGCCAATGAATATGTTTTGTTTCATTATGTTTTGTGACCGAGATGCACAACCAAGTTAAGAATATTTTAAAGTGATCAGAATACAATTTGAAACTTAAGTCCAGATTTTCAACTTTGAAACCTGAAGAACAAACCAGGCTGCTTTCACATGTTGCAGCATCTCCTTTTGCCTGGCAGTGCCCGCCCACACCAATCCCATGGCAGGGTGGTTGGGGCAGACTGGTGTTAAGGTCACTGCCTATGGAAACAGGCCCAAGGTGGAAACTGAGGATAATAGATGTTCAGGTGGACAAAGTAGAAGGCCCATCTCCAATCATAGGAAGATGTTTCCTGTTCAAGCATAAGAACAGGCACCTTAGCCCGCACCTCCATTATCCATATCAACCCATGCTCACACTTCATGCCCCCTCATATACCTCCTTGCCCATTGCATATGTTCATGCCCCCTCTATACTCCTATTTCTTTTCATATCACCCCATAGCCAGTCAGTCATCATCCACAATTTACAGAATGCATATGCCCTATAATAACACCAGGAAGTTTGTGAGATGCACAACGAACTGTCAAAAACAGTAAACACCTATTCAAAAATCTCTTTTAAAATGTTAATACAATAGTTGTCTCATAAAACTGCCAGTCAAATACACAACTATTCAAACTTAACTTGAAAAGGAGCTGGTCCTCTCAATAATGGTCAAAATAAGCCTCTTGAAAAATGGTAATCCTTCTAATTGTTCATAAACATGTCAATTAAAACACTCAGTTTCCTTATGAGCTGTGTCAACAATTCCTACTGAACAAAAGTCGCTATTTAGATTTGAAATTCAGTCATGCATTCATAAGGGGATCCGTTACACAGTTGCATAAATAGAACCTCCAAAGCTGAAGACATTAACATTTTTGATAAGTTCAAAAGAGCTCAGCCATTCATTTAAACATTGAAGCATGAAAGCTAATGATCATCTGTTCCATTGCTACAAAGCTCAAACAAATAGATGAACTGTCAAAAAAAATTAAGTCAAATTAATACATCAAAGTCACAATGATTTTACTGCAGAAGAGCACTTTCTTTTGAGATAAAGTACTCTAGTTTGTCTGAAGAATTGCACAATACTGGTCAACTTACTGATCACTTATCATTTCTAAACCAATCCCTCGCATTAAATCTGCAGTAAAAGCATACAAACTTACAATGCACCATTACATTATGTGAATTTGTCAACACCTTTTGAACACACCGGTCAAAAGGTTCTCAATTGCAGATTGCTCTGAGGTGCTATGAACCACACATTTCCAACCAAAATGGAACCAATGCCACGGAAATAGTGGGATGTCTGAAGTGCCAACTCTTCGTGGAATAGGCAAGTTGGGATTCCTGCACAATAGGTTCAGTACTTGTACCTTTGTCCTGAGACTATAAAATTCCCTGCCTGTGCTCCGGCACAAATGGAGTTGAGAAAATTTGTTTCTTAACCAAGCAGCAATGTAAGATTGTTACTTGGTAAGCAATTAATGCAGTTCATTGGGCCCAAATTTTCTGTTGCAGGGAATTTAACAGCAGCTATTATCAGTTACAATTGTCCCATACCCTTCAACTCAAAAACTTTTTACCCAGAAGTTATTGGAAGTTTGAATTAATGATGATGTATCGACACAGCGCATTTGGAACTTGACTAAGCCAGGCAAATGTAATGTTTCTTATTAACCAATCAAATTCAAGAATTTGGAAATTAATGTAGGAAGGGCTGAAAAAAAAGAGGGTGAATTTGAGTGGATTAATTCAAAGCAAATGAGATATGAAAAATGAAATAAAGAGACAGTAAGAAATATAGAGATAAGAGGGAGAGAAAGAAGAGGTGGAAATTATTGTAATAAAAAGCATTTAATATAAAGTTAGTCATTTTTGAAATCATTCTAAAAGTGTGGAAACCTAAAGAAATGTGTTTCCATACTTGTAATATTTTTTGCTGCCTTAGAGATTGATTAGTAATCAGTAATGTTTAATGTTAATGTTAAAATGGTAGTTAGGCTTCTAATGCTAAGAATTAGCTTTCTGTGACAAAAATAGAAATTGCTGGAAAAGGTCAGCAGGTCTGGCCGTGTCTGTGGACAGAATCAGAGTTAATGCTGTGGGTCAAGTGACCCAGAAATGAGCATCTCTCCACAGACACGGCCAGACCTGCTGACCTTTCCCAGCAATTTCTATGTTTGTCTCTGATTTACAGCATCTGCAGTTCTTACAGTTTTTAATTAGCTTTCTATCGCAGGTTTAATGGTAAATTACAGTAAGTTCACAATGTAATAGAGAGACCAAAGACAAAATGCCATTTTTTGCAAATTATCAATGGAGTCAGTGGGTAATGGGGGCTGTTGGGGAGGGGGGTGGTGTCGGTTAGCTTAGTTGGCTGGATGGCTGGTTTGCACAACAGTGTAGGTTCAATTCTCACACCAGCTAGGATTAGCCTGATGGTCACACCTTCTCAGCCACTTGCCTTAGGTGTACTGACCCTCAGGTCTTTATTTCTTCTTTGTGCAATTAAATCTAGGTCTTACAATTTGAGCCTTGATGATTTCTGGCAAGTTTTTCCTGAGGTACCAACATCAGGCCATAACCTAATGCATGCTTCAGCCATTCTGACTCAGAAGGTTAAATCTCCACACATGGAACAGCAGGTTTTGTGTTTCTTTAGTGTAATTTCTCCATAACTAGGCTGTCACGTAGTGTTGCATCAATCTTTCAGGCAAATTCTTCCCAATATTTTTCCCTTTATGATCACATTTTGGTGCTTGAAAATCTCATGATCTCAGATCTGTGCAAACCATTTTGGGGTTTGGGGGCTGGGGGAGGTGGAGGGGGGACATGGATGGGAGATGCAAGGATGGAGGGGCTATAGCTGTATTGGCTAGAGATTTTAAGTAAAAAGCACCAAGCTTTCCATTGAGAATTACGATAAGACAAGTCTGCTTCAAGAGCCTGAGATAACAAGGTGTAGAGCTGGATGAACACAGGAGGCCAAGCAGTATCAGAGGAGCAGGAAAGCTGACGTTTCGGGCCTAGACCCTTCTTCAGACTATCTCTGCTTCAAGAGTGAACCAGTTAGGCTGTGATTACTATTAAAATAATTGCTAAGGATTTAAAGGGGTCACTCTGCTAAATCACTTGGAGATTCCACTGCCTTGGAGTTCATTGCCCCAAACTTCCAACTGGTGGCTCCACTGGGATCACAAATTACAGTTTGGGAAATGTTGCAATAGGCCGACACTTAAAGTTCCCTGAAATACACAAAACTTGCTGTTTCATGTGTCAAGATTTAAGCTTCTGAATCAGAATAGCTGAAGCATGTATGGCCTGATGTTGGTGCCTCAAGAAAAGTCTGCACAAAAAGGGAAGTTTCATCTAATCGCCACCAACTCATGGGCTGACAGTTCAGCTAGATTTCTCCAATGCTGTAAACTTTGGCCAGCAGTTAGGTCTATCACAGGTCCATCAGCTGCTTTGACTTTGTTCTTCACTGTATACATGGAGTTGTGATTGCCTTTCAGCTGAAAAGCAGAGCTATTAAACCAACTTTCCCACCTGTCCTGCTTAATGTATATTAGTTATGGGTATCAAGTCAAGAAGCTTGCAACTGAAGAGAATTTAAAATATCATGGTCAATATTTCTTGAGAATACTATTGATCTGATCTGCTCAGCATAGCTTTTACCAATATTGTTTCTCATTGATAGACACGTTTTTTGGCTTGTCGTCAGTACTTCATTAGGAGATACAGAATATGATTGCCAAATCATCTTCACTTCCGTTTATATTAAAAGCAAAATAGAACTATATGCCAGCTAACTTTCCAAATACTTGATACTCATATATGTTTTATAAATTGAAAGTTAAATATTCAAATTATATGGTGTTTTGTTATTGCTTTACAACAGAGATCAGTTAACGTCACCAAGACTGGAGGTTGCCAATGTTAAGCAATAAGGTCAGGTGGAGAGTGAAACTAAGGGCTGTCAGAACAAATTGGAATGGTTAAAATGAAATAGTGGAAACTGACAGAACAAATCTGATCAGTTGCAAGTGGAAATTGATGATGTCAGAGCCAATTGATCGGGCATTTACGTGTCCCACTTTCATTTGCACTTGAACTTCTGTAAGGTATTGTTGCCAGTGCATTTATTTATTTGTATTCATTTATCAGGGCTGAGAAATAAATGCTTACTTAATTCTGAAGGTTCCTTAAAGCATTCCATATTTAGAAGGGCTCCAGTGTTCTATTGTGATGTGTCATGTAGATCATTAGGTGGTCTACCTGTGTATTTGAACGTGTTCTGCAATTTTCACAGCAATTTTCAGTCTGTTTATCTATGCTTGGTAAGGGTCCAGGGGCCTTCAATCAGCTGCGGTACTTAGAAGACAGCCTATGGTCAACATTGGTTCTGAGGTTTAATTTTGGTAACATTGACTTATCCCTTTAAGCCCTTCAAGTTACACAAGCCAAAGTAGATCCACATGGCCCAAATTCAAGTAAGTGCTGCGACTGCAATGGAATCAGGGTCAAAGGCAGATGAAATATTGTGCCACTTTTGTGAGTATACAACGCATCTAAGTTGAGGTCATGGTATGTATATCGTAGTAAAGATTTCTGTTCGCAAAATAATATGGTGCATCTAGGATTAGGTTGTCAATGAAAGGGACTGAATGCATTCAAGTTATGCTAAAATTCAAACAAATACATTTATTCTCATAGTTAGAACTTCGGTGACAATATTGGCAAAATGATTTTGATCTAGAAGTCAGGATTGTATTAGGCACAATACAGCAAATGAAGTACATAAACACGTTAAAAAAATCATGGGATAGTGTTCTGGAACCAACAAGAGTAGGAAATGTGGCACGTGTCGTGATACAATTAGGTAGGATGCAAAATTTTGATTTTCAACAGTTGAGATGCAGTGATAAAGTGAGCAGTGTGTTTGCAGTGCAATGAAAATAACACCTGGATGTGGTAGGCTCATATTTTTAGTACACTGGTATATCAAGAGTATTCAATAATATGAAACAATTTCCAATGATGTCCTACCTTCAAGGGCAAGTCAGCAGCACATGAGAATCCCACGGCACCTGCTGAGGAGCAGAGGAATGGACTCTTGCATGGAGGCTCAGGACAGATTAGTGTGAATTAGTAGTGAGGGAGTTGTGGAGTGAGAAGGTGGGCATAGAGGATTGGAATAAGGATTCAGGGTGAAATTGAGGAGTGGAGAGTAAAGGTCCTTGTGTCCTCAGTGTATTGTGGCTCTGGGGGTGGGGGTGGGGATACAGGTAGCAATGGGACTGTCAGTCAAGGTCAGAAAATGAGGGGCATAAACGGTAGAATCAGTACTATCCAAACGTGGATCCATCTTACACAGCGTTGACTGATAGAGTTGTTACAGATCTTTAAGTTGATCAACATCATTTCAATTACCCCGACCGAGGGTGATCACTGACAAAGTCCCTTATAAGGCACTGAAGCAGGAGCCAGCTGAGCCTACGATTTCAACTATGTTCCACAGACCAACATGTACAACACTGACCACTAATATGAACATACACGAATATACAAGAAACACAACATGGTATCTTCCACAATAAAGAAAACTTCCATGTTCCCATGTAACTGTCAAGGCATGCCAACCAAGATGTTGTTCGACTTGAAAAGGTTCAGAAAAGATTTACAAGGATGTTGCCAGGGTTGGAGGGTTTGAGCTATAGGGAGAGGCTGAATAGGCTAGGGCTATTTTCCTGGAGCATCGGACGCCGAGGGGTCACCTTATAGAAGTTTATAAAATCATGAGAGGTATGGATAGGGTGAATTGCCAAGGTCTTTTTTCTAGGGTGGGGGAGTCCAAAACTAGAGGGCATAGGTGAGAGGGGAAAGATTTAAAAGGGACCTAAGGGGCAACGTTTTCACACAGAAGGTAGTGTGTGTGTGGAATAAGCTGCAAGAGGAAGTGGTGGGGGCTGATCCAATTACAACATTTAAAAGGCATCTGGATGGGTATATGAATAGGAAGGGTTTAGGAGGATATGGGATTAGATTAATTTAGGAAGTTTGGTTGCCACAGACGAGTTGGACTGAAGGGTGTGTTGCCGTGCTGTACATCTCTATGACTGTATGAAGTGTGCCAATGCATTTAGTTCTCCGACTATGCAGGCATCAACAACAAAACAATGACGCAGACATGAATAAAGTAAAACCAATCCAATATGAAATGCTTACAAAAAAAAGCATTTTTAATGTGATCTTTAATTTTGAAAAACACCCATGAACTCAAGCACTCTTGGTGCTCTCAAGGCTCGTGTTAATAGCTTTGCACTTTGATCAGAAAAGTTATGGTTGTTATGCAGAGGGCCCCTGTTGGATTACAGAGATATAGTACTGTGAACTGATGGTGGGTTTTATCAATGAAAAGCTTGCCGAAATGTTGAATCAAATGTGTTTAGCACGGACACCCCTGGTACTTAGACTCTTAATTCCAATACAGTGGGAAAAGGCAGAACGAGAAAAAGCAGAGTGGCACACAACTCCAATTACAATATCAGGAATAGCACACTGTTATCAAAATCCAGTCCTTGGTGTGGGATGAGCCTCTAGACACTGTAGATAATAAACATTATGGCCTATAGTTTCCACTGAATTATTGTGGGCTTTCCAGTGCAGTTCAGCTAGAATTGACATCACTGACAGAAAAGATTATGAAATGTTAAACCTAAATTATGTTAATTGCAGCACAGTTTAGAGGTCTGAATAAAGTTGTTGTTGACCCCAGGTGAATTAATCATTATTGGGAGTTGCTGTCAATCGTGTGCAATTGTGGGCCTTCAAGGAAGTTTGGAAAATCTACTGAAAGAAAACTAACTACTGAACTCCAATTTAACTTGGAAATGGTTCAGGCCAGTTTGTAAAACTTAATTCAGGTAAGCTGAAACCAGGTTACTCTGTAAGGGGACTCTTTTGTGATGCAGTGGTAGTGTCCCTACCTCTGGACCAGGAGACCCAGGTTCAAGTCCTTCCTGCTCCAGGGTGTGTAACAAAATCTCTGAACAGGTTGATTAGAAAACACATAAATTTACTCTGAAAGGGGCGCTCTTGTGGTGCTGCAGTAGAGTCCCTAACCTTTGACTGGGAGGCTTCGGTTCAAGTCCCACCTACTCCAGAGATGTGTAATAACATCACTGAACAGGCTAATTAAAAAAATGGGTTTCTAAAAAAATTAAAATTTACCCTGTATTACAAATGTTTATTAGTTCTGAGGCATCTATTTCCAGTTATAACTCTAGTCAATTACCACTCTTAATTATGTTAAAAAATATTCTTTAAAGCAATTGTTTTGGTAATTTTGGCCTTCAAGCAGTAGTAATTATCGTTGGCTTGCTGCTACACTTAGAAATTTCCCCTCACTCCACACTGACGTGAAGTTCTATGAGCAAGGTTCTCTCAGCTCATATAGGTGCTGGGAAGTTCGGCATATGCCAATGCATTGGCTTCTGCTTCCTAAAGCTGCTGTCTCACATGGATCTCGGAGGTCCACACAGCAGAAAGAATAATCCAAAGGGAGATTTGCTCCTGGAATCTTCCAATGTCAGCAAACACAGAAATGAGCAGCATAGAATCTCTCAGACAGCTCAGTTGGAGCAGAGTAAAGGCAAGAGAAGACATGACACATCCTCATTTTACAGCACAAGCTGCCATGTGATAAACTGGATGAGCGAATGGGGTGATTGGATGTGAGTGAACGGTTAGGTGGGTAAGTGGCCAGATGCAGGGGGTAGGTGAGTGAATAAGTGAATAGGGTGGGAATTGGTAATTGAATAGAGGGTAGGACTTATTTGTTGGGTGAATGTGTACTTGAGCTGGGTATTAGTCAATAGTTGAGAGGATAGCCAACTATTTGGGAGGGATATCAGATCTGGTTGGAAGGGATTTGTGAAGTCCAGTTGGAGGATAATAGGGTGGTAGGGGAGGTTTTGGGTGAAGTGGTCCTGGACAGAGGGTACTTAAGTCATTGGGGTTTGGCAAATCAGGTGTAGTCAGGTAATGTTGGGGTCTAGTTAGATAGGGGAGAGAAATTGGGTGGTCAGGGAATAGTGAGGTCATGTTAGAAGGGATTAAGTTTGGATCGAGAGTTGTGAGTACAAGCAGTCTTCAAATGGTTGGAAGTAATCAAGTTGTGGTTTGTAATTAGGTCGGTGAGGGCTGTGGGTCAGATGGCAGTGTTAGTCAGGTATTGTTGGTGGAGTAATAGGTACTGGGAAGTGTTTGAAAGGTCAACAGGGATGATAGGGTGATGAATTATGCAGCTATTGAGATGTTATATTCAGTTTGGATCTATCTAACATCTTGTGGTAATATTATTCTGGTAAGTACCACAGAACTGTCCAAGGTTTCTGATCCTAATTCAAAGTCAGTTAGCATTCACAGAGCATCCCAACAAATACAGGAACTGGCCATCAGAAGTTTAAATTACCAAAGCAATTTCCACATAGGTCCACACTTCAGGGCTTCCACAGTGTCCTTATGCACATTTCCCACCAGTCTCCAGGATTTTACATTTTTCATTTTAAAACACTCCCTGACTGCACTGGTCCCTAGCAGATTTTGCATTGTTAAATGCACGTTGATTTGAGTAGAAACTTGACCAAAAAAAAATTTCTCAAAAAAATGTGTAACTTTAGATGCAATCTGTGCCCACCTCACCACTTGCACCAGCAACAGAAAATCTACTTCACTGTCTACAATAATCACATCTTCCTTCAACAATTCTAAATTCACCAAGGTTCAAACTTCCAGTTGGTTTGTGCTAGCTTTATGCCCCTGTGGATGAAAGTGATTGAATGTTCAGTATATCTGCAGTTAATGTTATAGCAAGTCTGTGTCCCACTTCATTTTCATTCTAGCTCTATTCCTGTATCTCAAGACATACATTCAGGGACGTCCACTTTCCTAAATCTTGTGGTTGTCTTTTATCTTTTATACTGGTTTACCAGTGAGAAAGCTTTTCTTTATACCCTTTCAGGTAATCCATATTTAAATGTGGGTATTTTCAATTATTTATGCTCAGGTTTAGTACGTTACTACGTACAACTATATATTACAAAAGCTAAGAATTTGGAAGCAGGGACTTGGCTATTGGTTTAGGTTATATTCTTAATGCTTTTACTAAATTCATTAAATGTATGCCACTCTTTACATCAGCAATGAACCAGGTATACTATTTTATTGGCATCTTTCATCATCACCCACAGAGCGACTCATTTGGGATTACTTAAATGATTGGAAACAATATAATTTATTTTTCTACGCTCTATTGCTTACAACTGTTGGATCTCACATTGCAATCTGAAATTGCACTATTTCACCACTTGCTTTTAGGGCCAATTCTAAAATCTGAAAACTCGATGGAAGATTTTTAAACAAAAAAAAAATTCTGCATGTCATTTTGAACATTGCTATCAGCTCTAAGTGTGGAATCTGAATTTACAGAAGGGCATGCAGTTCCAAAATAGATAACTGGAGACCGCATGACACAATTCCAGCTAAAGATTACTAAAACATTGTTGCACTTGGTAGGAATTGATTGATCTATTATGATATTATCGACTGGTCATATTATTCTTGACGTTTTTGAACAGAACACTTTGCAAATCAAAGGACACTGTCTACAGCAGAAACAATGTAGTATTTACAAATAAGTTGCTTCACTTGAGACATTGAGGCTGTGATACTTTGAGACATAGGCCCATGATTCAGCTTGTGGGGTGTAACATTTTTTCAGCAGAGAGAGAACGTGCTACAGAGGAAATAGTTTTTGCCTTCTCTTTTCTTCTCGAAACCCTTCTGATCAAAATTTGTACATTGAAAGTCTACTGAAATACCACATCACCACAAGTGGAAAGTTCTCAAAGGAGAACTCTGAATCTACACAGTACCCAAAAACAAAAGTCAACAATCATTACTGATCCAGGAAGAAACCCCCATGCTTGAGAGGAAAGTGATTTCAGCTGCATTCAGACATACCTATGAATGAGAGATAACAAGCATGGGGCTGGATGAACACAGCAGGTCAAGCAGCATCACAGGAGCAGGAAAACTTGACGTTTCGGGCCTAAACCCTTGAAGGGTTTAGGCCC